>OY735144.1:18981498-19577032 GCA_963457615.1 Nicrophorus investigator
GTCAACTTTGCACATATCTTGGTTGCAGGAGCATCTCATAAGAATAACATGTTCAACAATCGATTGTTGACAAGTGTGACTATTTAACTTTTGGTTACTATCCATTAATGCAGGTACCTATATGAATTGTCTTTGATGTGTTGTTACCAAAAAGTATTTGAGCATTTTCCTTAGCACAGCATCTAATATAACACATATGAGTGACAATAGTAGTGAAAATACTGGAAAAAGTACAACTACAAATTTTCATAAATAAGCTTGAGAAACTAAAATTATTTCTTCTTTCAGGAGGACCCAGCATTTTTAACAAAAACTCCAGAGGCTGAAAGTAATTCTTTGTTCAGGAGGATCCAGCAACGCCAAAGCATCTATTGTTGATTCGTACATGATCTTTAGAGATAGTATAACACATTTGAGTAGCAGTTGAAGTTCAAATACTAGAAAAAGTAAAAATACCATTTTTCAGGAGGAGCCAGCAACATCCAAGAATCTATTCTTGCATTCTACATGATCCTTTGTGATAGTATAACACATCTGAGTGTCAGTAGCAGTGAATGTATTGGAAAAAGTAAAAATACATATTTTCTGCAAAACGACTAAAAATATTTCTTCTTTCAGGAGACCCTGCAACGCCCAAGCATTTATTGTTGTTTCCTGCATGATCTTTAGAGATAGTATAACACATATCAGTGATAATAGTAGTGAAAATAATGGAAAAAGTACAACTACAAATATTCATAAAAAAGCTTGAGAAACTAAAATTGTTTCTTCTTTCAGGAGGACCCAGCAATACCTAAAAATCTATTCTTGCTTTCTACATGATCATAAGGGATAGTATAATACATCTGAATGACATAATCAAAGAAAATTCTGAAAATACTAAAATTACCATTTTTCACCAATAACCCCCGAGAGACTAAAGGTATTTTATCTTTCAGGAGGACCCAGTAACACCCAAGAACCTATTCTTGCATTCTACATGATCCTTAGGGATAATATAACTCATCTGAGTGTCAGAAGCAAAGAAAATACTGAAAATAGTGAAAATTGTATTTTTACTATTTTCAGTATTTTCTTTAAAAAGTCCTGATAGACTATGAGTATTTCTTATTTCAGGAGAAGCCAGCCACACCCAAGAATCTATTCTTGTATTCTACCTGATCCTTAGGGATAGTATAACAAGAAGCCAATATTGCTTCCAACCTTATCATTAGAGATATTATAACACATCTGAGCATCAGTTGCTATAAAAATAGTAGTAATACAATAAGTTTAACATCGTAACACCGCTCACATAGTATACAGCTCGTAATAGACGAATATATTACGTCATTAACACCAATAGTTAACGATTACTTAAAAAAAATATGATTGTATTGTATCCATTTGTACAAATTGCTAAATAAATGAAAATTCACAAACTTCGTTGATAATATTTATTTAAAGCCTTAAAGAATGATTCTTTCTATCGCTACCAAATTCATTAATATTGGTCCAATAATAAGAAAGTTATTAAACTTTTATGCGACGACGGTTTACGCTCATCGCATCGCATCATATCATAGTATTAAACCTTTTTTAGGTGAAAAGCTTACGTCACGAATCTACCAATAGGCTCATTGGATGTGCCATTCTTTTACTTTTAAAATTGCATACTTGCTGATCAATTGCCAGGAATAGTTATCTATTAATTAAAGAAAACATAATTGTATTGTACAGATTCATAAAAGTTGCTAAATAAATAGTAATTTACAAATTTTATTGAAAATATTTATTAATCGTCTTAAAGACTGATTCTTTCACTTTCCATCGCTACCAAATTCATTAATATTGGTCAACTAATAAGAAAGTTATTAAACTTTAATGCGACGACGGTTTACGCTCATCGCATCACAAGTCCCCCCCTGAATTGCGAAAATTCCAGAAAATTTCGATTTACACTAGGAGACTAGGAGTAGCGAAGAGGTATATGGGATTTATGTTGGTAATAAAAAAATATGAGAGGATACGGATTTAAGTTGGCAGTACCTAAGAATGAGAATGTGTAAGTGAATGTGTGAGAACTGTCATACTTGTCAGTGAGTTGTCACAAATTAAGGACAAGTGCCTTTATTGGATTTCTTCATCATTCTGCAATGTCCTGAATGCAGACTGATTGAAAAACGTGCTTCATTGCTTCCTCCTTGTGTTTCCTTGCATGGCAGACTTTTCTTTGAACGCTTCATTTCACTTCAGGTAAGTAGTACTACTCCAACATGTAAACAACCATCGATCTCTAAAGTTGTTTGCTTTTCTAATAGATACATAGATGCTGTGCTAAGGAAAATGCTCAAATACTTTTTGGTAACAACACATCAAAGACAATTCATATACCTGGTACCTGCATTAATGGATAGTAACCAAAAGTTAAATAGTCACACTTGTCAACAATCGATTGTTGAACATGTTATTCTTATAGGAGATGCTCCTGCAACCAAGATATGTGCAAAGTTGACTTCCTTTATTTGCAAAGAAAGTGGATGACATTACAAAATGCTAGTTGGAGTGAAAATATTGGAAAAAGTAAAAATATAAATTTTTCACCAGAAACCAATAGAGACTACAAGTATTTCTTTTTGCAACAGGACCCAGCAACACCCAAAAACCAATTCTTCCATTCTACATGATCCTTAGGGATATTATAACACATTTCAGTACTAGTTGCAGTGTAAGTATTTGAAAAAATAGAAAATTGCATTTTTCATCAATAACCTGGAGAGACTAAAAGTATTTTTTTTTTCAACAGGACCCAGCAACACCCAAGCATCTATTCTTGCATTCTACATGATACATAGGCATAGTATTACACATCTGAGTGTCAGTTACAGTGAAAATACTTCAAAAAGTAAAAATACTATTTTTCATCATAAGCCCGGAGAGACTAAAAGTATTTCTTTTTTCAACAGGACCCAGCAACACCCAAGCATCTATTCTTGCATTCTACATGATACATAGGCATAGTATTACACATCTGAGTGTCAGTTACAGTGAAAATACTTCAAAAAGTAAAAATACTATTTTTCATCATAAGCCCGGAGAGACTAAAAGTATTTCTTTTTTCAACAGGACCCAGCAACACCCAAGCATCTATTCTTGCATTCTACATGATACATAGGCATAGTATTACACATCTGAGTGTCAGTTACAGTGAAAATACTTCAAAAAGTAAAAATACTATTTTTCATCATAAGTCTGGAGAGACTAAAAGTATTTCTTTTTTCAACAGGACCCAGCTACACCCAAGCATCTATTCTTGCATTCTACATGATACATAGGCATAGTATTACACATCTGAGTGATAGTGTAACACATTTGAGCACCAGTTGCAGTGAAAATACTTGAAAATATAAAAATTCCATTTTTCACCAAAAACCCAGAGAGGACTAAAAGTATATCTTATTTCAGGAGGACCCAGCAATACTCGAGAATCTATTTTTGTATTCTACATGATCCTTAGGCATAGTATTACTCATCTGAGTGTCAGTTACAGTGAAAATACTTCAAAAAGTAAAAATACTATTTTTCATCATAAGCCCGGAGAGACTAAAAGTATTTCTTCTTTCAGAACAACCCAGCAACACCCAAGAATCTATTTTTGCATTCTACATGTTGCTTAGAGATAGTATAGTACATCTGAGTGTTAGTTGCTGTAACAATACTTGAAAAAGTAAAATTACCATTTTTCATCAAAAACTTCGGAGAGACTAAAAGTATATCTTTTTTTAGGAGAACCCAGCAACACCCAAGAACCTATTCTTCCATTCTACATGATCCTTAGGGATAGTATAACACATCTGATGACCAGTTGCAGTGAAACTGCTGAAAACTCTAACATACAAATAGTATAACAGCTAGCATAGTATATGAGCTTGTTATAGACGAATGGCTTAAGGCACGAATTTACCAGTGGGCTCATTGGATAGGCCATACTTTTTCCTTTAAATTTGCATATTCGCTGATCAATTAACACGAATATTTATCGATTACTTAAGAGAAAACATGCTTGTATTGTACCGACTTGTAAAAATTGCTAAATAAATGATAATTTACAAACTTGTTTGAAAATATTTATTTATAGTCTTAAAGAATGATCCTTTCCCTTTCGGTTGCTTCCAAATTCATCAATATTGGTGAACTAATAAGAAAGTTATTAAACTTTTATGCGACGACGGTTTACGCTCATCGCATCGCATGTTCCCAATCATATCATAGTATTAAACCTTTTTTAGGCGAAAATCTTACGTCACAAATCTCTAAATAGGCTCATTGGATGGGCCATACTTTTACCTTTAAAATTGCATATTCGCTGATCAATTGCCAGGAATAGTTATCTATTAATTAAAGAATAAATAAATAGTAATTTACAAATTTTATAATAATAATGGAAGGGGTTGGTAACTAGACTATAATATATTTTTTTAGGCCCTCTGCAGATTATATATCAAAGCGTATAGTTCAGCCATTTTGGCGCTGTACCAATCTTGACTTTATAATTACAACCATAATTAGAAATTCTTATTTACTAAAGTATTCATTATAGATTTAACAAGCTAATTATATAAATAGTTGATTTGTAATTGCCTTACTAATGGAGTTATAGACGTTTAAATTACCTTACGCAGTGACACCTACTTATATTATAAAACATAATATCTGTTAATTATATAGATTAAATAAATTGTATTACAGTAGATGGCCCTTTGACAAAATATTAAATCATTAATAATTCAATAATTAATTGAATTAAGTGCAAATCAATATTACTGGTCGATAAACAATGAATTAACCTTTATTTTAATTAATAAGTAATCCTAATTAATGCTCTAATTAAAAACTTCGATTTGAAACAGCGCTAAAAGTGCTGAACTATAACCTTCTCGCGATCACCAATAGATGGACAAAAAATAGATATTATTAGCTCAGCAACAAACCAACAAAAATAATGTAATTTTTAGGTTTTTCGCGATTTTCAGAAAAACTGTTACAATTTTTTCAATTTTGACTAGTTGCGTATTAAATTGCTCTTTCATAAGTATTAGTGAAAAATAAAAAAATTGTAATAGTTTTCCTGAAAATCGCGAAAAACCTAAAAATTACATCATTTTTGTCAAATATCTCGATAACCGCTTAAGATTGAATAACGTTCAATACGTCATTAGTAGCCTATTCCATTGCTCTTTCATAAGCATTAGTGAAAATTAAAAAAATTGTAATAGTTTTCCTGAAAATCGCGAAAAACCTAAAAATTACATCATTTTTGCCAAATATCTCGATAACCGTTTAAGATTGAATAACGTTCAACACTTTATTAGTAGCGTATTCCAATGCTCTTTCATAAGCATTAGTGAAAAGTAAAAAAAATGTAATAGTTTTCCTGAAAATCGCGAAAAACCTAAAAATTGCATCATTTTTGTCAAATATCTCGATAACCGCTTAAGATTGAATAACGTTCAATACATCATTAGTTGCGTATTCCATTGCTCTTTCATAAGCATTAGTGAAAATTGAAAAATTGTAATAGTTTTCCTGAAAATCGCGAAAAACCTAAAAATTACATCATTTTTGTCAAATATCTCGATAACCGCTTAAGATTGAATAACGTTCAATACGTCATTAGTAGCCTATTCCATTGCTCTTTCATAAGCATTAGTGAAAATTAAAAAAATTGTAATAGTTTTCCTGAAAATCGCGAAAAACCAAAAAATTACATAATTTTTGTCAAATATCTCGATACCCGTTTAAGATTGAATAACGTTCAATACGTCATTAGTAGCTTATTCCATAGCTCTTTCATAAGCATTAGTGAAAAATAAAAAAATTGTAATAGTTTTCCTGAAAATCGCGAAAAACCTAAAAATTACATAATTTTTGCCAAATATCTCGATAACCGTTTAAGATTGAATAACGTTCAACACGTTATTAGTAGCGTATTCCAATGCTCTTTCATAAGCATTAGTGAAAAGTAAAAAAAATGTAATAGTTTTCCTGAAAATCGCGAAAAACCTAAAAATTGCATCATTTTTGTCACATATCTCGATAACCGCTTAAGATTGAATAACGTTCAATACATCATTAGTTGCGTATTCCATTGCTCTTTCATAAGCATTAGTGAAAATTAAAAAAATAGTAATACTTTTCCTGAAAATCGCGAAAAACCAAAAAATTATCAAATATCTCGATAACCGTTTAAGATTGAATAACGTTCAACACGTCATTAGTAGCGTATTCCATTGCTCTTTCATAAGCATTAGTGAAAAATAAAAAAATTGTAATACTTTTCCTGAAAATCGCGAAAAACCTAAAAATTACATCATTTTTGCCAAATATCTCGATAACCGTTTAAGATTGAATAACGTTCAACACGTCATTAGTAGCGTATTCCAATGCTCTTTCATAAGCATTAGTGAAAATTAAAAAAATAGTAATACTTTTCCTGAAAATCGCGAAAAACCTAAAAATTACATCATTTTTGTCAAATATCTCGATAACCGTTTAAGATTGAATAACGTTCAATACGTCATTAGTAGCGTATTCCATTGCTCTTTCATACACATTAGTGAAAATTAAAAAAATAGTAATACTTTTCCTGAAAATCGCGAAAAACCAAAAAATTATCAAATATCTCGATAACCGTTTAAGATTGAATAACGTTCAATACGTCATTAGTAGCGTATTCCATTGCTCTTTCATAAGCATTAGTGAAAATTAAAAAAATAGTAATACTTTTCCTGAAAATCGCGAAAAACCTAAAAATTACATCATTTTTGCCAAATATCTCGATAACCGTTTAAGATTGAATTACGTTCAACACGTCATTAGTAGCGTATTCCAATGCTCTTTCATAAGCATTAGTGAAAATTAAAAAAATAGAAATACTTTTCCTGAAAATCGCGAAAAACCTACAAATTACATCATTTTTGCCAAATATCTCGATAACCGTTTAAGATTGAATAACGTTCAATACGTCATTAGTTGCGTATTCCATTGATCTTTCATAAGCATTAGTGAAAATTGAAAAAATTGTAATAGTTTTCCTGAAAATCGCGAAAAACCTAAAAATTACATCATTTTTGTTAAATATCTCGATAACCGTTTAAGATTGAATAACGTTCAATACGTCATTAGTAGCGTATTCCATTGCTCTTTCATAAGCATTAGTGAAAATTAAAAAAATTGTAATAGTTTTCCTGAAAATCGCGAAAAACCAAAAAATTACATCATTTTTTCAAATATCTCGATAACCGTTTAAGATTGAATAACGTTCAATACCTCATTAGTTGCGTATTCCATTGCTCTTTTATAAGCATTGTAATACTTTTCCTGAAAATCGTGAAAAACCTAAAAATTACATCATTTTTATCAAATATCTCGATAACCGCTTAAGATTGAATAACGATCAATACGTCATTAGTTGCGTATTCCACTGCTCTTTCATAAGCATTAGTGAAAATTAAAAAAATTGTAATAGTTTTCCTGAAAATCGCGAAAAACCATAAAATTACATCATTTTTTCAAATATCTCGATAACCGTTTAAGATTGAATAACGTTCAATACCTCATTAGTTGCGTATTCCATTGCTCTTTTATAAGCATTGTAATACTTTTCCTGAAAATCGTGAAAAACCTAAAAATTACATCATTTTTATCAAATATCTCGATAACCGCTTAAGATTGAATAACGATCAATACGTCATTAGTTGCGTATTCCACTGCTCTTTCATAAGCATTAGTGAAAATTAAAAAAAATGTAATACTTTTCCTGAAAATCGCGAAAAACCTAAAAATTACATCATTTTTGTCACATATCTCGATAACCGCTTAAGATTGAATAACGTTCAATACGTCATTAGTTGCGTATTCCATTGCTCTTTCATAAGCATTAGTGAAAATTAAAAAAATTGTAATAGTTTTCCTGAAAATCGCGAAAAACCTAAAAATTACATCATTTTTGTCAAATATCTCGATAACCGCTTAAGATTGAATAACGATCAATACGGCATTAGTTGCGTATTCCAATGCTCTTTCATAAGCAGTTGAGAAAATTGCATAAAGTGTTACAGTTTTCCTGAAAATTGCAAAAAACGAAAACTACGGTGCTAAAATTACGAAATTTTCGCTTATATCTCGCGAACCAAGTAAGATTGAATAACGATCAATACGTCATTAGTTGCGTATTCCAATGCTCTTTCATAAGCAGTTGAGAAAATTATATAAAGTCTTACGGTTTTCCTGAAAATTGCAAAAAACGAAAAAAAAAAAGTTAATAGGATTTGGCCAAACTCTTAATTTTCGCTAATATCTCGCGAACCAGGTAAGATTGAATAACGATCAATACGTCATTAGTTGCGTATTCCATTGCTCTTTCATAAGCATTAGTGAAAATTAAAAAAATTGTAACAGTTTTCCTGAAACTCGCGAAAAACCTAAAAATTACATCATTTTTGTCAAATATCTCGATAACCGTTTAAGATTGAATATCGTTCAATACGTCATTAGTTGCGTATTCCATTGCTCTTTCATAAGCATTAGTGAACATTGAAAAAATTGTAATACTTTTCCTGAAAATCGCGAAAAACCTAAAAATTACATCATTTTTGTCAAATATCTCGATAACCGCTTAAGATTGAATAACGATCAATACGTCATTAGTTGCGTATTCCAATGCTCTTTCATAAGCAGTTGAGAAAATTGCATAAAGTGTTACAGTTTTCCTGAAAATTGCAAAAAACGAAAACTACGGTGCTAAAATTACGAAATTTTCGCTTATATCTCGCGAACCAGGTAAGATTGAATAACGATCAATACGTCATTAGTTGCGTATTCCAATGCTCTTTCATAAGCAGTTGAGAAAATTACATAAAGTCTTACGGTTTTCCTGAAAATTGCAAAAAACGAAAAAAAAAAAAGTTAATAGGATTTGGCCAAACTCTTAATTTTCGCTAATATCTCGCGAACCAGGTAAGATTGAATAATGATCAATACGTCATTAGTTGCGTATTCCAATGCTCTTTCATAAGCAGTTGAGAAAATTACATAAAGTGTTACGGTTTTCCTGAAAATTGCAAAAAACTAAAACTACGGTGCTAAAATTTATAGCGATTTTTCAAAAAATAAAAGTTAATAGGATTTGGCCAAACTCTTAATTTTCGCTTATAACTCGAGAACCAGGTAAGATTGAATAACGATCAATACGTCATTAGTTGCGTATTCCATTGCTCTTTCATAAGCATTAGTGAAAATTAAAAAAATTGTAACAGTTTTCCTGAAACTCGCGAAAAACCTAAAAATTACATCATTTTTGTCAAATATCTCGATAACCGTTTAAGATTGAATATCGTTCAATACGTCATTAGTTGCGTATTCCATTGCTCTTTCATAAGCATTAGTGAACATTGAAAAAATTGTAATACTTTTCCTGAAAATCGCGAAAAACCTAAAAATTACATCATTTTTGTCAAATATCTCGATAACCGCTTAAGATTGAATAACGATCAATACGTCATTAGTTGCGTATTCCAATGCTCTTTCATAAGCAGTTGAGAAAATTGCATAAAGTGTTACAGTTTTCCTGAAAATTGCAAAAAACGAAAACTACGGTGCTAAAATTACGAAATTTTCGCTTATATCTCGCGAACCAGGTAAGATTGAATAACGATCAATAAGTCATTAGTTGCGTATTCCAATGCTCTTTCATAAGCAGTTGAGAAAATTACATAAAGTCTTACGGTTTTCCTGAAAATTGCAAAAAACGAAAAAAAAAAAAGTTAATAGGATTTGGCCAAACTCTTAATTTTCGCTAATATCTCGCGAACCAGGTAAGTTTGAATAATGATCAATACGTCATTAGTTGCGTATTCCAATGCTCTTTCATAAGCAGTTGAGAAAATTACATAAAGTGTTACGGTTTTCCTGAAAATTGCAAAAAACTAAAACTACGGTGCTAAAATTTATAGCGATTTTTCAAAAAATAAAAGTTAATAGGATTTGGCCAAACTCTTAATTTTCGCTTATAACTCGAGAACCAGGTAAGATTGAATAACGATCAATACGTCATTAGTTGCGTATTCCATTGCTCTTTCATAAGCATTAGTGAAAATTAAAAAAATTGTAACAGTTTTCCTGAAACTCGCGAAAAACCTAAAAATTACATCATTTTTGTCAAATATCTCGATAACCGTTTAAGATTGAATATCGTTCAATACGTCATTAGTTGCGTATTCCATTGCTCTTTCATAAGCATTAGTGAACATTGAAAAAATTGTAATACTTTTCCTGAAAATCGCGAAAAACCTAAAAATTACATCATTTTTGTCAAATATCTCGATAACCGCTTAAGATTGAATAACGATCAATACGTCATTAGTTGCGTATTCCAATGCTCTTTCATAAGCAGTTGAGAAAATTGCATAAAGTGTTACAGTTTTCCTGAAAATTGCAAAAAACGAAAACTACGGTGCTAAAATTACGAAATTTTCGCTTATATCTCGCGAACCAGATAAGATTGAATAACGATCAATACGTCATTAGTTGCGTATTCCAATGCTCTTTCATAAGCAGTTGAGAAAATTACATAAAGTCTTACGGTTTTCCTGAAAATTGCAAAAAACGAAAAAAAAAAAAGTTAATAGGATTTGGCCAAACTCTTAATTTTCGCTAATATCTCGCGAACCAGGTAAGATTGAATAATGATCAATACGTCATTAGTTGCGTATTCCAATGCTCTTTCATAAGCAGTTGAGAAAATTACATAAAGTGTTACGGTTTTCCTGAAAATTGCAAAAAACTAAAACTACGGTGCTAAAATTTATAGCGATTTTTCAAAAAATAAAAGTTAATAGGATTTGGCCAAACTCTTAATTTTCGCTTATAACTCGAGAACCAGGTAAGATTGAATAACGATCAATACGTCATTAGTTGCGTATTCCATTGCTCTTTCATAAGCATTAGTGAAAATTTAAAAAATTGTAACAGTTTTCCTGAAAATCGCGAAAAACCTAAAAATTACATCATTTTTGTCAAATATCTCGATAACCGTTTAAGATTGAATAACGTTCAATACATCATTAGTAGCGTATTCCATTGCTCTTTCATAAGCATTAGTGAAAAATAAAAAAATTGTAATACTTTTCCTGAAAATCGCGAAAAACCTAAAAATTACATCATTTTTGTCAAATATCTCGATAACCGCTTAAGATTGAATAACGATCAATACGTCATTAGTAGCGTATTCCATTGCTCTTTCATAAGCATTAGTGAAAAATAAAAAAATTGTAATAGTTTTCCTGAAAATCGCGAAAAACCTAAAAATTACATCATTTTTGTCAAATATCTCGATAACCGCTTAAGATTGAATAACGTTCAATACGTCATTAGTTGCGTATTCCATTGCTCTTTCATAAGCATTAGTGAAAAATAAAAAAATTGTAATACTTTTCCTGAAAATCGCGAAAAACCTAAAAATTACATAATTTTTGTCAAATATCTCGATAACCTCTTAAGATTGAATAACGTTCAATACGTCATTAGTTGCGTTTTCCAATGCTCTTTCATAAGCAGTTGAGAAAATTGCATAAAGTGTTACAGTTTTCCTGAAAATTGCAAAAAACGAAAAATACGGTGCTAAAATTCTTAATTTTCGGCTTATATCTCGAGAACCAGGTAAGATTGAATAACGATCAATACGTAATTAGTTGCGTATTCTAATGCTCTTTCATAAGCAGTTGAGAAAATTACATAAAGTCTTACGGTTTTCCTGAAAATTGCAAAAAACGAAAAAATAAAAAGTTAATAGGATTTGGCCAAACTCTTAATTTTCGCTAATATCTCGCGAACCAGGTAAGATTGAATAATGATCAATACGTCATTAGTTGCGTATTCCAATGCTCTTTCATAAGCAGTTGAGAAAATTACATAAAGTCTTACGGTTTTCCTGAAAATTGCAAAAAACGAAAACTGCGGTGCTAAAATTTATAGCGATTTTTGAAAAATTTATAGCGATTTTTGAAAAATCAAAAGTTAATAGGATTCGGCCAAACTCTTAATTTTCGCTTATATCTCGCGAACCAGGTAAGATTGATAAACGTTCAATACGTCATTAGTTGCGCATTCCAATGCTCTTTCATAAGCAGTTGAGAAAATTACATAAAGTGTTACGGTTTTCCTGAAAATTGTAAAAAACGAAAACTACGGTGCTAAAATTCTTAATTTTCAGCTTATATCTCGAGAACCAGGTAAGATTGAATAACGATCAATACGTCATTAGTTGCGTATTCTAATGCTCTTTCATAAGCAGTTGAGAAAATTACATAAAGTCTTACGGTTTTCCTGAAAATTGCAAAAAACGAAAAAATAAAAAGTTAATAGGATTTGGCCAAACTCTTAATTTTCGCTAATATCTCGCGAACCAGGTAAGATTGAATAATGATCAATATGTCATTAGTTGCGTATTCCAATGCTCTTTCATAAGCAGTTGAGAAAATTACATAAAGTCTTACGGTTTTCCTGAAAATTGCAAAAAACGAAAACTGCGGTGCTAAAATTTATAACGATTTTTGAAAAATTTATAGCGATTTTTGAAAAATCAAAAGTTAATAGGATTCGGCCAAACTCTTAATTTTCGCTTATATCTCGCGAACCAGGTAAGATTGATAAACGTTCAATACGTCATTAGTTGCGCATTCCAATGCTCTTTCATAAGCAGTTGAGAAAATTACATAAAGTGTTACGGTTTTCCTGAAAATTGCAAAAAACGAAAACTACGGTGCTAAAATTCTTAATTTTCGGCTTATATCTCGAGAACCAGGTAAGATTGAATAACGATCAATACGTCATTAGTTGCGTATTCCAATGCTCTTTCATAAGGAGTTGAGAAAATTACGTAAAGTCTTACAGTTTTCCTGAAAATTGTGAATGTGTGAAATTTTTGACGTCTAGCTGTCAGAGTGACAGCTGCTGTCGCTGTACCGAACACGTGCTTCTAGCGATTGCAACCAAACATACACCTGTGTTTAGAAGGTTGCCTATGATAAAAGTTTTGAATAGGAATTTATCTCAATAATTCGATAACCGAGCGAGATAAATGCATAATCTTATACTCAAATTAAAGCTAAAAGTCTTACCTTTCGAACTGTTATTGTGGCATGTTAGTGCTACTACGCAATCGTCCGCTATGAGCTGCCAAAAACTGTTATTTTTCACCTTTTGGTTTTTATTTAATTTCAGGACAACCACTTAAGAAGATAATTACATAATTTAACAGAAATCGTTTAAGTGAAGTTGTTACCTTTCGAATGGGACCATCCACGTAACTCTAGCACCAATATTTCGATTTCGAGTGCACCTATAAATTTGAAAAAACTAATAGGATTCGGGTATATCTTTGATTTTCTCTCGATAACTCGAGAACAGATTGACGTAACTACATCATCTTATAACCAAATTAAAGCTGAAAGTCTTACCTTTACAACCGTTGCAGTGGCATGTTGGTGCTGTTACACAATTGTCCGCTACGAGCTGTTAAAAAGTGCCATTTCTCAACTTTGGGTTTTTATTTAATTTCAGGATAATCAATTAAGATAACTACATAATTCAAAAGGAATCATTTAAACGAAGCTGTTATGTATCGAATTGGACCATCCGCGTCACTCTAGCATCAATATTTCGATTTTGAGTGCACCTATAAATTGGTAAAAAAACTAATAGGATTTTGGTATATCCCGTGATTTTCTCTCAACTACTCGAGAAGCTAGTAGCTGACGACTGGATGATGGTTGACCAATGATAGCGGGCTCATTCGAAAGACGAGTTAATAAATTGTGTTATTACCCCCATATAAACAGAAACGCAGCTCTTGATTCTGTATTAAAATGTAAAAGTATTGTACTTTACTGTTTACCAGCCTTTACATCAAGAATATAAGAATATGCATCAATAAATTTATAGGTGCCGTTTGTTCTTCCTACAAAAATAAAGTTTAAATCTTTCCAGTTAGTAAAGATAAAAATGTACCTTTCTTGTTTCTCTGTAATTTCTTTGAACCTGTCACTTAGAAATGTTACAATGTCTCTCAGGATTATGGAGAAGGTAACAATACTTTCTATGATGCTATTCACTCCAAATTATCAAGAAAATACTTTTGGCATCTGTCTTCACGATTAATATAAAAAATATGAATACCGATTTCCTCAAATTATAAATGCAACTGGCAATCACAAATGTTATAATGTGTCTCTAAGAAACATGTAAGAGTCTTGAGTCATCCTGAAATAAGAAATACTTTTAGTTACTTATATGCAATTAAACTGAAAATTTACCTTCTGGATTTTTCCATTTACTAAATGTATCTGGCAATCGTAATGCTATGCAGTCTCTAAGGATTAGGTGAAAGTCAATACATTCATAATTGCAATAAATTGTTCCTTAAAGGAGTAACACATAGTCGCTGTACTGAACTTGTCACCTACAACAATTACATTTAGAAGATGGTACTTTCCGATTTGAAATAAATGCAAATATATATGCTAGCAAATAGCAGCAGAAAGCAGTGCAGCACATTCTTCTTCAGTCTGGAATCAGAAAATTGTAGAATTAAAAGCGAATCCAAAGAAAGCACTACAATTGCAAATTCTTGCAAGACATACCACCCAGTGGCCCCTATTGTCTGCAACCAAACATACATGAATTACGTTTCCTTAAAAATGTAATAATATAATTAAGGAAAATATTAAATTGAAGATGGGTAAACTCGAATAGTTTTACTTTAATAACCAAACTGAAATATTAATTACCTTGCAAGTTCGGAATGTGTTGAGCTTTGCAATCAATGCCATCTGATGAACTGTGGATAATCGATACTTATAAGTCGTGCACGTTCATTCTGCACAAAACCCATTTTCCTAACAACGCACTTATATATTTAAACAAATAGTTTATTTTGAATATTGATCAACTCTATTTATAATGTTTCTACCGCTGAATGTAAATATTTATAATTTATCAAGTTCTAAACATTTTAAGGAATTGCAACAGCGCCATCTTCCGTCCACTAGCGTAGCCCAAAATCGATAACGAATTTCCAAACCTATTTTGGTGGACAACCAATGTTGATAGTTCAGGCGTTTTGGCGCTGCTCAAAACTCATTTCCTTAAAAACGCATAAAAATGATTAAACAATTATTGTGAGTTGAAGTTTATTTAATTCTAATTGTGGTAAACTTATCAACGAATATAAATATTAATTGGTTTGCAAGATATGCACGCTTTAATTAATGAAATCAGCGCCATCCATTAGCAATTACAATATCTATAGTTTGTGCTCCATTTTCGTTACACCTGCTGGTTGAAAATAGAAGGTTGCAGTTCAAGCATTTCTGCGCTGTTCAAAATCCATTTCCTGAAAAACTATGTTATTTATATAAAAGATAATCTCATTAATACTACTTACTCCTATATTTCATAATGATGTATGTGGTTACGCAATCTGCTTATTAGTTTATGAGATATCAGCACATGAATATTTGTAATAAGTGCTATCTGTTGTCGTTTTTGGGTAATACTAATTTAAATTTTAAATGTTAGATTTATTAGTAATTAAAGGACTATCTCACTAAATAACATTTCTTATATGGAATTTGGGTAAAAAATGTGTGGAATTTCAGGAAGAACGTGTGGAATTTTTGGGTTTCAGTATTAAAAAAATGTAGGGAGTATTTCAAATAAAAATTCCATAATAATAGTAATCTACGTTTATTGGCCAAATATACAATATAACACATTACATATTCTGTAAAAAATAATTCTAAGGAAAAAAACAGCTCTACTGTACCATTTACAACTTTGATAACGTTGCGTTTTTACTGCACAGTAGAGTAGACATCAATGGATTCATGGGTGTTGCTGGTTGTTGCTAAAAAAATAAACAATTTAAATTTTTGTTATTGATAAAGATACAAATTTACCTTTCTTCTCTCTCCTTGTAATTTCTTTGAATCTGGCACTCAGAAATGTTATAATATCTTTAAGGATTATGGGGGAGGTAACAATAGTTTCTAAGATGCTAGTGGCTCCAAATAATCAAGAATATACTTTTGGAATGTCTGCTAGATGAAAAATCTGCATCTGAAGAAGTCCGTTCAAATTAAAAATACATCTGGAGTCAACAATATATTAGCAATGGTCTTGGGTCCTTCTGAAACAAGAAATACTGAGTTCTCGAGTCCTGAAATAAAAAATACTTTTAATCACTATTGGGAATTAAACTGATAAAATACCATCTAGTTTTCCATATTCTGAATGTTATGGAGGAGGCAACAATTTATTCACAAATAGTCATGGGTCCTCCTGAAACAAGAAATAATTTTAGTCACTATCGGGAATTAAACTAAAAAAATTACCTTCTTGATTTTTCCATATTCTGAATGTATCACGAATGTTATAACGAGTCCAAAGAACATGCAGGAGACAATATATTAACAGATGGTCTTGGGTCTTCCTGGAACCAGATATAGTTTTAGTTACTATTGGGAATTAAACTAAAAAATAACCTTGCATAATTTTTCATATTCTGATTGAATCTGGCAATCACGAATGTTGTAATGTGTCCAAGGATCATGTAGGAGGCAACAATATATTCATAAATGGTCTTGGGTCCTAATGAAACAAAAAACACTTTTAATAACCATTGGGTATTAAACTAAAAAAATCACATTCAAGATTTATCCATATTATTAATGGATCTGGCAATCACGAATGTTGTAACGTGTCCAAGGATCATGTAGGAGGCAACAATATATTAACAGATAGTCATGGGTCCTCCTGAAATAAAAAATACTTTCAGTCAATATTGAGAATTAAACTAAAAAAATTACCTTCTAGAGTTTTCCATATTATGAATATATCTGGCAATCATAATATCGTAACGTGTCCAAGGATCATAGGATCATGTAGGAGGCAACAATATATTCACAAATGGTCTTGGATCCTCCTGAAACAAAAAACACTTTTAGTCACTATCGGGTATTAACCTAAAAAAAAATACCTTCTACAATTTGTGTAAAATATTTGTGGAATTGGCTGAAAAAAGTGTAGAATTTGTGTAAAAAATGTGTGGAATTGGCTGAAAAAAGTGTGGAATTTGTGTAAAATATATGTGGAATTTGTGTAAAATATGTGTGGAATTTGTGTAAAATATATGTGGAATTTGTGTAAAATATGTGTGGAATTTGTGTAAAAAATGTGTGGAATTTGTGTAAAATATGTGTGGAATTTGTGTAAAAAATGTGTGGAATTTGTGTAAAATATATGTGGAATTTGTGTAAAATATGTGTGGAATTTGTGTAAAAAATGTGTGGAATTTGTGTAAAATATGTGTGGAATTTGTGTAAAAAATGTGTGGAATTTGTGTAAAATATGTGTGGAATTTGTGTAAAATATGTGTGGAATTTGTGTAAAATATGTGTGGAATTTGTGTAAAATATGTGTGGAATTTGTGTAAAATATGTGTGGAATTTGTGAAAATATGTGTTGAATTTGTGTAAAATATGTGTGGAATTTGGGGAAAATATGTGTGGAATTTGGGGAAAATATGTGTGGAATTTGTGTAAAAAGTGTGGAATTTCTGTATAAAAATGTGTGGAATTTCGTGCGAAAAGAGTGGAATTTTTGCATTTCGGAATGTGAAAAATGTGTTGAATTTTTAGAAGAATGTGTAGAATTTTTGAGGTTCATGTCTAGCTGTCAGAGTGACAGTTTCTGTCACTGTGCTAAACACGTGCTTCTGACGCCTGCAACCAAACATACACATGTGTGTATCAGGTTGCCTATGATAAAATGTCATGAATAGGAATTTCTCTCAATAACTTGATTACCGAGCGAAATAATCATCTTATACTCAAATTATAGCAAATTGTAGCACCATATATGTGCTATTACGCAATCGTCCGCTACGAGATGTCAAAAAGTGTTATACTTTATTGCTTACCAGTCTTTAGATTAAAAAATAGATATCAATATATTTATAGGTGTTGTTGGTTCTTCCTAAAAACATAAACAGTTTACACCCATACCATTGGTTACGATCAAAATTTACCTTATTTGTTTCTCTGTAATTTCTTTCTACCTAGCACTCAGATACAATGTACCTAAGCATTGTGGAGGAGGTAACAACCGTTCCTAAGATGCTATTCACTCGAACTAATCAAAAGAATACTTTTGGCAAGTGCCTTCTCAATTAAGATGAAAAATCTGCATACTGATTTCCTCAAATTATGAATGCGACAGATAAACACAAATGTTATAACATGTCTTGGGTCCTTCTGAAATAAGAAATGCTTTGAGTGATCTGCAATTAAACTGAAAATGTACCTTCTCGATTTTTCTGTATACTGAATGTATCTGGCAATCCGAATCCTATCTAGTCTCTAGGGATTAGGTAAAAGTCAACTATACATCCATAATTGCTGTAAATTGTTCCTTAAAGAAGTTACACATATAGTCTCTGTACAAAGTAATGTTGATACTTTCCGTAAGTAACTGCAGTTTTCAATGAATTCTTTGTTTGCTAGAGAATAGCAGCAGGAAGCTGTAGAGCACATTCTTTATTCAGTCTGGAATCAGAAAATTGCAGAATTAAGAACAAATCCAATGATAGCACTATGATGAAAATTCTTACATGTTAACGCCTAGTGTCGGCAACCAAACATACATGCATTTCGTTTACTTAAATTATTGAAATTGAAGATTGGTAAAGTTCAATTAATGGAAATATTTATTAGCTTGAAACTTCGAAATTTGTTAATCATTGCAATCAGTGCCATCCGCTGGATGGAAGCATCCATGAATAAATAAATAATGTTGTCTATATGTTAGGCGTAATCAGCAATGTCTATTTCTTGAAACACCTGCCACCATCTCTTCGCAATCTGTCAAAGGTTTTAGTTCAAGCATTTCTGCGCTGTTCTAAATCCATTTGTTGAATAACTACGATATTTATATAATAAACACTGTTATTAGCACTGGTTATTTGTATGTATGATGTACATGTATGTGGTTAAGCAATCCGTTTATTAGTTTGTAAGATATTTCCTTTTCAATATTTGCAATTGCTGCCATCTGGTGTTGGATTATCGTAATCTTATTTAAATTTGAATTTGTTTATTTTTTAATAAATGTTAGTTATTTTAGGACTAATTACTGAAAAATATTACTTATGTGTACCTACCGTGCAACCTGTAGTTTTGTCTTGCTGAAACAATTACCGAAAAAATAATTAATATCGTGTATTGCACGGTTTTCTCAAAAACACGAAAGTTACGCAACATCCTTAATAAAATAGTTGTTGCATAAGAAGGGCGCACGCATCACGTAACTTATTATGTAACAAATGATTCACAATGTTAATTACATAAGCAAAAAAATCGGTCTTCCTCTGCTTCAGTTTTTATTGAATTACTGGATAACGGAGCGGGAGAATTATATCATCTTATACTTAAATTAAAGCTGAAAGTCTTTCCAAGGAACTCACTTGCATCTTCCTGCTAAATTTCCTTCATCCGCCACGAGCAAAGAAATTGGGAATTTACCATCTTCATTTAAGTTCACGCAATATAATTACATTATTCTACCGTGATTATTTACTAATGTGTATATATAGCAGCATTCCTCGTCTTGTAATGTATCAAGTAAAAATTGGTAGAAGGTAGAAATCATAATAAGAAAAAGCAATACATTTTTGTTTAATATTAAAAATAGCAAGTTAGTCGACTTATAGTACCATCATAATGCAAAATAATTATATACAAAACGTGAATATTTTTTTTATATGCAACCAATTTTTTTTTAAATAAATGGACAAACGAAATGTTAGAAGCATCAAAATAATTTTAAAAATTAAATGAAATTACTAAAAACTAATTAAACAATGTCCTTTTCTTATATATTTGAATTATTTTACAATATATAAATCACAATTTGTTTTTGTTTATATGTATATATGAACACAAGAGATAATTACATATGTGAAATGGGTGTAGGAAATGTATGTACAATAACGTATCTAAAACAAACAAACTAAAAATAATACTATAGGTAAATATTATGTACACTCGATGACCGTTTGCCTTAGCATCAATATACAATTATAGAGGGTGATGGCTGGTCCTAGTTTAAACCTTAGCACCTCGGTCAAATCTTGTTGACTGAGCATCAGGAAAGATAATCCATCGATGCGATTAGTTCCGAAATGCGTGGCGTAATCTCTACAGCAAGGCACCGATGCGATGAAGTTCATCACCTCCTGACAGTTCCAAAGCCGAGGGTCGCTTTCCACATGCACATATCTATCTAAATATTTCGAATGTCTAGCACGCATTCTTTGTTCGTCCATATTCACATCACAGAAATCCAAAATGGTATTGTTCTTAGGCTCATCCATGCGCACACTGTCCTCCAACTCCTCCTTTATCCTTTTCGCCCTTCCCATTTCGAATTCAGCGTCTTGATCATCCTCACTCCATTCTCGTTTCGGTTCCTCGAACGCCATTTTCGTTGCAATTATATTCTTCATTTTAGATCTAAATTATTAAACAAAATTTAAATTAAATGAAAACATTCATAGTCTCGAATCAAAAAATGCTTACATTTTATCTCTAGGTTCCCTACTAACTGGTACAACAGCTTCGACCTGCCTATCCGGACTTAGAAGCCTATCGGGTAATATCTTCTCCATGTCTATGTTATCCTCGGCATAAGGGCAGAATTTCGTTGAGCTGTGCGTCGCATATATAGGTCCTTGAATATGCCCTTGTCCTTTGCAACCTATCGTCGCGCATTCCAAAAAATCGTAAACATCGTTTGGAGCTATAATTAAAAAAATACATTAATTACATGCTGAATTTTTCGCATACAAAATCTTACTCAGGGGTGGTTCCAAATGATGTCCAGTTTTTTGACACCAACTGATCGGATGGATGTCGGGCGAATCATCGTCCACCCAATAAGAATATCGATCGGGCCATCCATCGAAGCGAATCCTCAGCTGGTTTTCACGGAGCTCTCCAACGGTTGCCACACGGATTATCCTCGGTACTCGCTTGTCCACACATTCGAGACGCATACCTCTTCGAAATCCGTTGTTAGGTCTTTGCTTGAAGGCGCGAACCGGTGCTGCCACAGCTTTAGTCTCTTTCAGGTACTTGTCCCACGTGAACGATTCTGGATCAGGATAATCTAAAATTATTTATTTACTTATATTTGATTTGAACCAATTAATAGGCACAGTCAAACTCTAAAACTATGTAAACCTCCCAATTTTGAAACATTAGAGATTTGCAATGAAGAATAATTATATATCAACTCATGTTATAACAATGTTGTAACAATCAACTCATGTTTGTGGATACTCAAAACAAAAACTAATGTTTGTCATAGATGCAACAGGTAGCAAGAATAATCAGTGCAGTAGATTTTACCGAATTAGAAAATATATAAAGTAATTTTAAATTCTTACCATTTGGGGGAGTGAGATTATGACCATGCTTATCACACCACCCAACTGGATGAATATAAGGTGATGTGGGATCTGCCCAGTAATCGTAGATGTCATCCCAACTATCGAAATGTACAAGAATCCTATTATCCATCATATCAGTTATTGTAGCGACGCAAACCAGGGCTGTATTCTTTCGATCAACCGCCTCCAGTTTCATGCCTATCCGGAATCCGTTTGGAAATATTGCCTTTATTTAAAAAATAAAAAATATGTAATTATAATGAATTTAATCATTTGAAATATTAAATAAAACTTACATTTGCATTGCGATTGGAAAATAGAGTTTTAGCTGCAGCCGTCGAATGCGTTTGCTTCAGGTAATTATTCCAATTGAAATCTTTCTTATGTTCCGGTGGAGGATGCAGGGTATGACCAAATTTTTCACAAAATCCAGCTGGAAATATGTTCATACTGTCTGCATTCACCCAAAAATCGTAATTGTCCGGGTAACCATCAAAGTGTAAACGTAATCTGTATCCAAGTGTTTCCACGACTGTGAGAACGCAAAAATAGGAAGGATGTTGCGGGTCTATCCCCTCCAACTTCATTCCCGCTTTGAAGCCGTTCCGACCGTAAGGAAATGGATCTTTGAAGAGTTTTACAGGAGCCGCTACGACTTTTAGATGGTCCAAATATTTGGACCACGAGAATCCCTTCTTGTGACAAGTCCATGGATAGGTGAATTTATCCGACGAGTTCTCGTTGGAGGTGTTTACTAAATTCTCATCATCTGACGATTCCATTTTGACGTACTCGTCGCTTTTCCTGAAATACTGCTGCTGCTTTTTTTTCCTATGCTTAACTGGCGTTTGGTTGGTGACTTCATCACGTTCCCCTGTCTCCTGGCAGTCGTTGCTGCAATACTTCGGACTGATAAAATCCGATGGCATGCCGTAACAGCCACATACCAGGCACCTCATCTCGACCTGTTGCGCTACCTTGGGCTTTATCCTTTTCAAGTTCATCTTTTTAAACTCCTCGTCCGTCAAGTATTCTAGCATTCCGAATTCGTTGATGTGGAACTTAATGTTCGTCGACGGCAGAGAGCCGACACCGCGATCCCAGTGCAGCAACTTTGATACATCTTCGTCGTCGCACAGCATGTCCTCCAATTTGGGCATTTCCACTTCATCCTTAACAATCATCTTTTCAGGTTCCTCCTCCGTCTCCTCCTGAATATCGTCGTAGTCCTTCCGGAGACAAATTGTTGACTTTCTTCGGCGTTCGCTTTTACGGACGAGAGGAGGCGGCGGCGGAGGTGGAGGCGCAATCTCTTCGTCGTGATGCTCAGACTGAATCTTCACCTCTTTCGTGCCAGTATCTGAAATGGTAGTAATCGATTTTATAATAGCAGTTGGAATAGGATGATTCTCTTTTCGGTCCACGTGAGTGTTATACGTTTTTTTCAGTATGGAAACGCCGTGGTGTTTAATCAATTTCGGTATCTTCTCGTCTTCGTTAATTGATATCGTGTAACCGTTGTCAGCAACTGAATCCTCGACTATGGATATTTGATACGATTTGTCTTGAGCCTCGACGTTTTTCGCCTCTTCGTCGATTCTCTCATTGCAAAATAGAGGGTCCGTCTGGTCTGCATTATTTTTAGCGTTCTCCAGAATTGTTTTATCGTCAGGTAATTTCAAGTTGATTACATTAGGTTTAGGCTGCAGTGTGGGGATCATCAAATATTTTGGAGATTGGACAGAGTTGGTGGTGGTTGTGGTTAGCCTATTGTTGCCTATCTTAGACATGGGGCTGAGAACAAACTTTTGCCCTGTAGTGACATTGTTCAATTGCAGAGCATCTTTTTTAGCAAACTGTGATATTGGAGATATAGGTATTTTTGGTGTTGCAAGACTGGAGTCGTTTGGCTTACTAATTGGTTTGAGCATAGTCAGATATGTTACTCCATTTTTCTGTATGTTTGCTGGTTTCTGCAACACTAAAGGCTGGTTACCAATTAATAGACTTTGTGGGGGCAACTTTGTTGCATTCTGTATCTGTATCTGTGGCAGAGCATTCATTATAACATTGTTGCTGTTCGACTTGTTTGTGGCTATTTTTGATGGAGTCTGAATATACACAACAGGCATTTGGTGCTGGCCAGTAACATTCTGCATCACTGGTGCTTGACTGGCTGTTGTAGTGATGGTCACCTTTGGCTCAACATTGTTTAAAAGTATGGAATTGTCTTCAGATGGATTTCCATTTGGACTGACTAGATCGGAGGAAGCCATCTCTGAAATAAATATAAAATAATTAATTTACTTGTCTGCAGACTATCATAACAGTTTAATAAACACATTGCAAGGTGCATTTCTATATATGTTTGTTTTGTTCCCTGTTATCTGACAGGGTTATAAACTGGCGAATAAATATGTTCACGGGCTAGTAAAGATGACGAAACTCACCTAAAGAGACGCGAAATGTTATATTCCAAAGGATTGCGTCGAAAACTAATCACCAAACAGCATTTTCAGCGCTGCAAATCGCATTTTTCACCAGCATCGAAATAACACACAGATTCAAGCATTCGATCTTGGATATTATATCCACCGTACGTGTGCCGCGCAAGCGCTCGTAACAATGCGTGCGAAGGGGATATAGCATGGCGCGTTACCTTTATCCTTATAACAACCTCCCACAAACTCGCTCCAAAAACTCTTATATTTGTTCCAAAGATACTCAAAGTACTAACGAAACAAACCGAGTTACCGCTAACTTCAGCAACAGTCCACTGCGGAAACGGAAACCAAATATTCCCCCCCTCAAGTAGAAGATCACTCTACGTTAAAAACAGAAGTATAAAAATAATTAACAAAGAGCATTTAAAAAAACGAAGAACGTTACCTTCAGCTTGAGCGTTTACGCTTCGCATCCCGTACTAGTCTTCAATGTTTTCCAAATGCGATGCTCCTATGCTCATATTATATCAACGTGTTTGTGTATATTCATAACTAGAAAGACTTTTCCTTTCCTAGTCGTGCACTACGTAAGCGCAACCCACAGTGCACACTTCCTAATTGTGTCAAATTGTTTTACCTTCGAAGGAATTCTCTAATTCATCCGAGCCGATCTCTGAACGTCGTCGTCGTGCGTAAAATACGAAACAGAAATTACGAAATACTCATTTACCTTGAAGCGTTTACTGAATCGAAACTTTTCAATCCACTTTTCTCTGTCCTGACAGTTCTATCACTGTTTAAATGCAGATTACATGCAATACTAGTATTATAGTACATAACAAATCACTTCGCTGCACGAATGAATAATTTCCAGCGTTTTCAGGATATTAATCTATTTTCCAACTGCTCCGAATTCAAGCGTCTATCACTGCGATACTTATAGGCAACACACCTCAAACACGTGTATAGTCACGACCAATCTGCGACAAATTTGTACTAAACGATGATAAACAAGGTCTTTGACCAAATATTAGGCATAAATTTGCTTTTGTTACAACTTTCATAAACGTTGCTTTGCAACAATACAAAATATCTTAATTACAAATAATATTTTTTCATTAATATATAATATTTATTGATCAATAAATCAGCAAATTTTTGTTAATTTATTTATTTTATTGTACTCCTATTATTTATCTTTACAAATTTTATTTATTTAATAGCCTCATTTGCTAATATCTTTTTAATATCAAAACATGATTTCTTTAATTATTATTTAATTGCTTAAATTGTTCTTTATACCAAAAAATTATATAATACTTTAAATAAATAACTCGTAAAATAATGTAGGTTGAGTAGTGTCCTCCATTATTTTTCTATCGAGTTTTAATTAAATATTTCTCTTTAGTGTGCTTCTACGTTGCTGCTACTTCAACAGTTAAACTAATAAATTTGTATTTGTTTCCTACCATGTAAAAATAATTTCAAATTCTATTATTGTAGCAACTCTTCCCTCTAATATATTACGTAATCTTTATTTTTTAAATTATGTCATGTTTACTAACGCATTGTCATTTATTATTTATTTAAATTATTAATAATATGAAGTCAATAAACATATTAATAAATGAAATTAATAATATAGTAGCTGTATTGTGGCGTAATTCACAAAATCGATTGTCTTCGTTAGTCTGTTAGTTGGTCTAATTGTTAATCGAAAGGGATATTAATGCAAGATTTAATTATCAAACCTTCTACTGCGAAGACTGCAAAAATCTTCATTATTCCAACAATCTCAATTACCGAAGCGGAGACTTCACTCTGGGGACATAGGATAAACAAAATATTATAATACGTCTACAATTCCAAACTGTCAAGTAATATACGGATTTAAAGATTTGTTTCCTTTTATGTAATCAATTGTATTGTGTATAATTGTACATAATAAATCTGTTTTATTTTTAAAAGAAACATTTATGTTATTTTATTCAAATTTGTTTTATTTTAAAATGAAATTGACTATTTATATACAAATAAATAAATACTAGAAAAAAAAAATGCGAAATGGAGTTACAATTTTACATTTGATCTGTTGTGTTTCAAGTGGCTCTTCACTAAATGTCCTTCGGTTAATGCAGCCATCAGTGAAACCTCTCCAGCTAAAACTGTAGCGCAGACGATTTTTGCCAACTGGTTTGCATTCTCTCCGGGATGCTCCACGTTTGATCCTTTCACGCCCAGCATATCTAGACAGGCTCCTTGCGGTGATAATATGGTTCCACCCCCTACGGTTCCTATTTCAATCGAAGGCATCGTGCAAGTGATATATAAATCTTTTCCATCATCTCCGCAACTTTCCATTAGGGTCATGCAGTTGCTGCTGACCACATTCTGAGCTGCATCCTGACCGGTGGCTATGAAAATGGCAGTGACTATATTGGCTGCATGGGCGTTGAAGCCACCAATACTTCCGGCAGCTGCAGATCCAATTAGGTTCTTCGACAAGTTTACATCGACTAATCTCTCCACTGTGGTCTTCAATACAGTCCTCACGATTTCTTCAGGAATGATTGCTTCGCATATAACCGACTTGCCTCTTCCTTCCAACCAATTGATTGCTGCCGACTTTTTATCCGTGCAGAAGTTACCGCTCAAACTTAAAATCTCCATGTCTTCAAATTTATCTTTTAGGAATTGTAAGGCAGCTTCTGTAGCTTTAGACAACATGTTCATGCCCATAGCATCTCCGGTTTTGGCTACAAATCTGATGAACAGTAATCTTCCGAATAGACGCGGATGGATTTTGGTCAATCTCGCGAAACGACTTGTACCATCAAACTTTACTTTAATACCATCGAAATTTGATTCGATCCATGTTAGAGTTTCGGTCGCCTTTTCCAACGTGGAGAAGCGGACGACAGGTCCTCTTGTCATGCCATCAGCGATCAATTTGCTTTTGATTCCGCATTGATTAACAGCGCGACAACCTCTATTTGTACTGGCCACAAGACATCCTTCCGTTGTGGCCAAAGGAACGTAAAATGTCTTTCCATCTAATTGCAATGGTCCCGCAACTCCAACAGGCACCGGGATGTACCCCACGTTGTTCTCACAACAAACCCCCATCACCTTATGGTAATCATAATTTTTATAAGGTAATCCTTCCAAATTTGCTTTCAACAATTTCCTCCGAATCCTCACGGCGCGTTCGCAATCCCCAAGAACCTTCTCCAAATTATACTGCGAAATTACTTTAGTTTTAACCAATTCCATAACATCGTTGTCACCGGTTTCCTCCAATTCAAGCAACTTCGCTTCATCCTCTAAACTGCTTTGTTGCGTCTGCACTTCCTGGTCGTTTCTTAAGATCTTCAACAAATCGCTCTTACTATCAGTCCCACTGAGTTTATTCTCAAAGAAGATGAATTTAACAACTAAGGCTGATAACAGGATTAAGATCACTAGATGATCAGTGCTCAAACTGACCCATTTCATAATTAATGAATAAAGCGTTGATTCGTTGGACGCGTTTGGTTCCTCTTGCACGACGAGAGGTGTTACCATATCCTCTTCATTTTGCGGCCAACGACTGTGAGCATGCACCAAAGTCAATCCGACAGACATGATGATCTTAACTCGTTGCAAAACTGGATTCGAACTCTTCTGCTCATCCTCCTGCAGCGCTTTGCAAAGACTAAAATTCGATTCGGAAATGCGCGACACCTCCAGCGTGAGCGAAAGACACGCCGGGTAAAATGTCATAAATACTATGTAATTAACAATAACTGATAAACAGGCAAAGCAGGATAACACATTCAGGCGCTCGACTCCTGATAACGTCCCAACACCAATCACTAAAGTTTCCACAATTGTGTCCAAGGTGATGGTTGGTCCAAGCACGGACATGCCTCTGGCAATATTAATTTTAACTTCTTCATGGTTCGAGGCGCTCAAAGCATACTCTGCTAGTTTAGCAGCCTTTGATAAATCAATGAGTAAAAGGAAGAAAAATAGAGCATCCTTCAGTTCTACAACCTCCACTTCCAGCAAATTTAATAAAGTAGTGCTGAATATGAAGCTTGAAAATACAGTGAATAATCCAGCTATTCCTAAAATGTATTTAGATCCCAGTCTGTGGAGATTGCAGAATTGGTAATATCCATACAGCACCGCCAGACATCGGATAAGTGTCATCACTATAACATCAGCTGCATTGTACTCTACATCTTGTAGGCACTCCACACAATTTCCATGGATTTTTGCTTTAGGTGGAGAGATGAAGGATTGTTGCTCCACTGTTAGCATACATGCTGTTAAAGTTAAGGTGGCTACTATCACCTCCCACGGATGGCTTGCACAGAACTCTCCATGGACACGGAAAAACTTAGTATACATTATACTCACAGTCAAATATTTAACAGCACTTTCACATAAACATAATAGATCAATAACAGCGAATTTTATAATCCACTTTAGTCAGGATTTGTATTAGTTGTGTAAGTACATTTTTTTTTCAGGAAAATAACAGAAAAGTTAGGTTATTCATTTGACATTACTTGTACCTATATATAATATATATGTATTTAATTGATACTTTTTCCGGTTAAAAAAATCCGAAAAGTATTTTTAAATATTGCAAACAGCATTCAGCTACTTGAGAACTAATAAAAATTCACCTAAATAAAATGAATCCCTTCTACATTGGTAGAAAGCTGTTTCCAAGACGTAGAAAAATCATTAATATTCATATTATGTTAAAATTAATGTTTCTAAATCGATACCTTAAGTGAAAAATAACTAATAGTAAATGAAATACTGAAATTTGAGCGCTATTTAAATAAATTATTTTGTATATAGGCAACCAAATATACATATGGCCTCTATTTTGAAATTGTTATTCGAGTAAATGCGTTTTAAACAGTAAATATGTAATATAAACGACGTCAAATAAATTATCCAACGAATTAATCATTAGGTTAAGGAAATATGTTTATTTTATGCTAGATTTACGTGTAATTTGCGTCGAGAAATTGAAATTGTAACGGATGACGTGAAATAATATGCCTTAATGGACTTGCACACAGAACCTGTAACTGCACGCTGTTTATACCACTCATCTTCGGTAATCATTTGATTTGAACAAAGTGGATAATTCCATCGCAAATGATACTGAAAACAAGTCCTAATAACACCAAGAACAAGTTGGAAGTTTACAAAAATCCTGACCTTATTCTACTATACATGTATTCAATTTCTTTTGAATGCATCAGCAGTATTGCAATAAAACGTTTCATCCTATTTGCTAGTTAATAGATACGTGCAACAAAATGCTGGATACCATTACTTAAACATAGTTTTGTGCAATGGTAAGCAATGGATGAAGAATAATTGTTGTATGCTTAGAGCGTAAAACTGCTAGCTAACCGTACCATATTCATTATTGTAACACATCCCTTTACACCGAGCAATGGTTTAGTTTATAATTAATATAAAGAATTGGTAATTATAAAATAAAAATAAAGTCTTACCATCTAAATATGTAGCTTACAAGGAGTGCACATGCGCTTCGCCGGCCACTTGGAAACACAATGTTCTTCTCTTACAGCGTTGCCGATGCGCGAGGATCTGGATGTATCTATAGATAACTGGTGAATTCTGAAAACGCGCGTCTGGACGAAAAAATCCGATCGATTATTATTTGACTATAAATAGCTGTTACATATTCCATTCTTATTCATAGCATTATTATTTAATCCATTTTCAACAATTATTTTGTTACATAATCTTAGTTTTATCATGTACTTGTGCAATTATCAAAATATCATTCTTAACTGTACAATTTGTTATCTAATTAACTTTATAAATAATTTATTATTTTATGCAAAATAGCTTACACATTGTATCAGGATTTATCTATGATATAATTTCTATTGATTAAAATATGATTCATGTAGGAAATGTAATTGTAATAAATAATAAACAAGTCAGTTAACTTCATTCTTGATTTTATATTACTACACTATTCTTCTAATAAATATTTTTCTTAATATTTCAAAATTTTCTTATCATTAATTATTGTAAAATCTATATATTTATATAGTTTCTCTATGAAATTAAAATTTATTAATTGTTAAGCTCTCTGATAATGAAGATAAATACAATGAGTCATTGAAACAAAGTTCAATTTCTATAGTTTTAGAATCAATTGATTCTTAGTACCGTATAATCTCTATAAATACATATAATATGCTGATAACTAGTAATAGAATTGTTATAATAATTGATTTTTGTATGTAACGATGTCTTCTGACCGTTGATGATGGTTCATGGTCATCGATGTGATATGAGGTGCTATTCTATAAATAAAATTAAGCGTGTACGTTTTGTACAGCATTTTAGAGTAAATATTGTTGAAGATAAAGATAAAAAAAGTATCTGAGGAATTTAGAATAACAGTTAAATAGTTTTAAATAATTTATTTGGATGCTTTTATTATTTGTTTGAAACGGGAGCGGGACATTTAAATTTTAAATAGACGCCATAAAACATGTAAGAAATGATTATATAATTGATGTATTTGAGGGATATTATGTACAATTAGGTTTTTAAATTACCAAAAGGTCCTTAGATGGTCGAAATTAAATGGAATTATTTGGATTTCTTAAACTTTTCAGACGCTGGCAACGTTGTGTCCATCAGCTGATAGTCCCCCCCAAAGCTGATGCATTGTATTTTGACGCAGCTCGAAGTGTTTTGGATATACCACAGCGACCGATGTGAAATTTAATGTTGTAAATCGCATCAAAGAAATATCCAATATTGTCACTAGTTCTAAACTGAAGATATACGGTAAGTAATCTGTTCCGATCGTGGATCGTGCTTGTAGATCGACGATCTTTAAACTTTTTCCAGCTATTTGTCAACTGCACTTGCACTCCATTTAATTCCTATTATAAAATGGAAGAAGTATTTTTTTTTTGATATTTTACCTGCTGCTTGATAAAAGAATGCTATTAAAATGATTACATGACTTTGTTCCAGGTTAATGATATGGGGGGTGCAGTGAGTTCAGGTCGTAACAATAATCACCTTATTGATAATTTGGTTGATTATGATTATATACACACTATCATGGTGGAGAGGGTGTTTCGGGCAGTTGATCGAGCAGAATATATGCTCCAGGAGTACAGGAGTGAAGCATACAAGGATCAGGCATGGAGACACCAGCACTATCATCTGTCAGCACCTTGTATTTATAGTGAGGCTTTAGAGGGGTTGAAACTGAGGCCTGGACTTAGTTTCTTGAATTTGGGTAGTGGCACTGGGTATCTAAGTACTATGGCTGGTCTGATCCTGGGCGGCAATGGTATCAATCATGGGGTGGAATATCATGAAGATGTCATTAAGTATGCCAATATTAAATTGGAAGAATTCAAGAAATACTCTGGTGCCATAGACGAATTCGACTTCTGTGAGCCGCAATTTATGCAAGGTATAAAAAGTATAATATGTTATTCAAAATGCTGATAATATTTGTTTTCGTTTCGTCATTGCAGGAAATTGCTTAACACTTGCACATACCCGCAGGTATGATAGGATCTACGTTGGAGCGTCTTGTCCAGAAGAATACGACAGTTTTTTGAAGAGTTTCTTAAAAATTGGCGGCATTATGATCATGCCTTTTCGAGATTCCTTGATGCAAATTCTACGTGTTTCTGAAATCGCCTATCACGTTTGTCCATTGATCTCTGTGACTTTCGCTATGTTGATTCTCCCGAAAACAGAAAATCCAGAACCACAAGAACTCCGTAAGTTTAAATATCGTTAATGAATGACAAATTTAATTTAATTTCTTAATAGTCGACATTCAGCCACAGTCCTTGCAACAGATGTGCCGTAATAAAATCAGAAACATTCTGAGAGAAAACGTTAATAAAGATGTTCCCAATATTAAGTTCCATCGCAGCAAAATGTTTAGTCATCTCAAGCGTTACCACAAGATTCACGACAAAGATATGGCCGATTTTGAGTACACTAGCCTTGTGAATCGTCAAAGCTGCGACGAGGACGATAAATTTCCTGAAGGTCGGTAGAGTAGCAAAATCTCAATTATACAATTAAATATGTAATTATAATTTTTAGCTAAAAAGAAAAAGAGGTGTGATGATAGGTCTGCAAAGAGGAGGAGACGGCGTGAAAATTCAGAGAGCGGAGAGTCTTCCTCTTCTGATTTAGAGACAAACGAGAATCCTGATGTCAGACCGACATTGAACTACTTCGCTTCTCCATCGTTTATATTTGATTGGAATATCAATCTGAGTGAGCACAGCGATGAGGAGGAGGAACAGTCGAATGGATTTCAGGATGTTCTTTGCAACGAGTCTGTGGATGATGAGAACAGTTGTGACAGTTGTACTGAGGAAGGTGACAGCGAAGATGATCTTCCCATCAGAAGGATGATAGATAGTCCGTACACACCATTGATGCGCGAAAAAATTGACGAGTTACCTTTACCTGGAATGTTGAAGGAGTTTTTGAATTACAATAGGGTTTAAGGTATATTATATATGCACCGACGGATGTATGTTATTGGAATTTAACATTTCTTTTATGTATAATGTATATGTTTGTAAAAATTAGAATATATTTTTATTCAATATAATAATTACTGATCTTTAAGTTTATTACAACGCTGTGTACAATTTAAAACTTGTGATCTATGTCGATATAATCATTTTAAGATGAGTCTTTCCAATTTCTTATATACTACTATTCGTTAAATTATACGTTTGTATCAATATATTATAATAAATGGGAAATTAAAGGAATATTTCTATAGGAAATAAAGTTTATTATTTTACATAATTCACTGTCCAACATGAAACATTTTTTAAGATTCGAAAAAGTATTGCCTTTACATTCTTAATTATATCTCGAAAAGTATGAGTGACAAATTCATTTTTGAGCATCCAAATTAATGCTAAATATTCACTCTAAAATAAAAGAAATTTACAAATTTAAAATCTAATTTATTTTTATTAAAAAATGTATTAGAATTAGATTAAAAAATTGAAACTGAAAAGTTTTAAATTTAGTTACGTAAAGAAGTGTAACGTTTTTTTTTTCTTCTATTGGGTACAGCGTTTCGAACTATGCATCTTATTGTGCTCTAGACCCTTTCAATGTAATGAGTTGCCGATTGTATGGAAGGAGAGGTCGGTAGGTAGATGGTAGAAGGGTATAAGGAGAATAGACACTTGGTAATTGCATTCCTCGATGCTAATACAGCGGACACGCTGATAGGGTAATTGCCTTAAATTCCACATCCTTCAAGGAATTCCCTTCCTCTGTACTGTACACTAGCATGTCTGTTGCTACTAGCTGCTGCTGCTGATGCTCCAGCAGCAAATACATACACGAACAAGAGGTTTCTGCTTTTTGTGCCGATTCATCGTTAATATTAATTACTCGAGCACAAACACGTACGTATAGCTTCTCCCCCTAATTTGGATGACTCGATAGTAATTTCGGGTCTTTGCCGCCTTCGATTCCTACGCTATTTGCAATTCGGTAATGCGTTTCCGCATAATCTAATTTCTGCTTTTTTTTTAAATTATTTAACTTTTATTTAGAAAAAAATAAATAATATATTAAATTAAATTTCTTCTTTAATATTTTAAAATTAAAGCATATAAAATTTAATATATCGTAGTACAAATTATTAACGAATTAAATTTAGTTCGCGGATGCAAATTTATTGAAATTTTGTTTGTGAAAAACGGACGTTGCATTACTGCACCACTAATGCAGCCCTTAAATAATTTAGGATGAAAATCAATATGCCGTAAGGAATATAGTGTATTACAAAGTTTATTTTTAAATACTTTAAATATTTCTATGCTTTAATAATTAACTAAAGAATAATTAAAAAGTTTCTTAGTTTTCTATAGACTATTTATTTTTTTAGGAACTGTCTTAATATTTGAATGTGTGCCTCAGTTAGTTAGGTGTTCAATGGATTATAATAAAAAAATACTGTTTAGTTGGATTTAAAGTAAATAGAAAGTTTTCCAAAAGATAGGTGCGCGCAACTCGCGGCCCGTTGGGACGCGCGAATTTTTTTTCTAAAAAACTTTCCAAAACTTGTTGTAAGTAGTAAATGTTTTTTTAAGGTAAGTCATGTATTTTCCTAGCATTGCATCATTATTGCGAAACAATTTTATTGACTTTCCTCCCTTAGTTTTCCTAAAAATTCTTAAGCAAAATGAATTGCGGGATATAACGTGAACCGTCCTTTACAGCTGATCAGATCCGGCCATCCACGTGCGTGTGCCACGTGGCCGACGGGAATGTGTCAGCACGATCTAATGAGAGAAAAAATACAAAAGAAAACAACAACAGTGACTTCAGTTTGTTTCGGTGGAAATAGAATTGAAAAGCAGTGCGGTGGCCGCCGATTATTGATTTTCTTTGGCCGACTGCGCAACAGGGGGAGCGAATTTCCTCCTAAAGTACTTCCATATTGGATCATGCTCGTAAGAGTCGCTGGCACTGAAAAGTTTTTTTCACGCTTCCCGAACGCGTGGCGTCGCTGCGACTTTGCGTCGGGACGCCTGAAAAGTTCCTAAAACTAACCGGAAACGCATCCGCATCGCGATCCGCGTGTGCCAGTGACCATCCGCGTTGCCTAGGATCCAACATCCAAGGTTGGTCAGATTTGTTTTGAACTTGTTGTTTGCTAGTTTCGAGAGAGCGTCGTTTGCGTCTGCATGCCGACGTCCCTCTGTGCCCATGTGTATATACATGGGAGAAAGAGGGAGAGAGATACATTTGTTAGGTTAGGTCGGACGACGTGCGGGGATGAAGACGTGAAGGAACTTTTCTTCATCCTTATTATGTACCGATGAATCACCGCATCGTTTTCCCACATCCCATAAACGATTTTCACATCCAATATTTTTATGCGGATAGTCCTGATCGTAGTTCTTCCTACTTGGAAAAACTTTTCAAACTGCCAAAGAAAGTGAAATCGAAACTTTAATCTGCATGCACTACATGCAAAAGGCGCACCATCCCTTAACAATAATTACAAATCTAATTACATCATTTTATTAAATCTCTGGCATCAATATTTTTCATTCTCTCGATTTTTTTTTATCCCTCCCTTATCTACCACCTGTTTGTAGCAAAACGCAACGCGAGGGAAGCGAGTCTACTCCCTTCAGAATATCGCATTTTCGTTTTTATTGTACCCGTTAAGTTTTCCTCCCTTTTATGACTCTGCGAAAAGTTTTTCCCAACTTTTACGCTTGCTCCTCTTTTTTTCCATCCTTCCTTCCTACACCACCCACACTCAACCACCCGCTTCCTTTTTACTCGTTTATCATTAAAAACACAAAGCGCTTGCACAGATTATCAATTTATTTATCACATAATTATATTTAATTAACGAATAATAATTTATTTGTATAGAGTCATATTTTAAGGACTTGTTAAAAGTTTTAATTAATAATTATAAATTATTACAGTTATAAAAAAAATATTATTACAAATAAATAATTCTAATTAATTAATTAATATTAAAAAATATTTTTATTTATTATTATGGATAATAATGAATATAATTACTTGTTAGAAAGTTATAACGTATTATTTACGTAAATTATATAACATGCAAAATAAATTATAAGATGGTGTAAATGCAATTGACGAAGTAATTCTGTAATCAAGGTAAATATGCTTGGGTAAGGGACTGAAATTAAAGTTGTAGGTTGTCCATGGAAACGGACGGAAGTTTTACCGTGTTCGGTTTAGTACGTAACTGCAAAATGCTGGGGTCCCCGAATATAATAGGGAAAGATGTTTTCAAAGACCCCCTCGCATCCCCTTAACTGGTCGGGAACGCTGCGACTCACTTCAGCAATCTGCCTTTTACTGCAGCTTAATCGATACATTCAGATTATAGAAAAATAAATGTTCCGTACCGAAAAAGCTTTGCATTCCTTTTCCTAATTCATTTTTTGTATTACTTATTAATTTGCATTCGATACGAAACGTGTTTTACATAATTTTTTTGCTTTTATTATTCTCAAGTTTGCCGAACTACTTAAAACTTCCCTCGGTTATTGATTTAATGCAGACCTTTTTCCGCTACATGCATACGCACACTTGAGCAGATTGGGATTTGTAGTAGCCTTGGTCTGTCTATTTGTGTCTATCTCTTTCCATCTTACCCCTTTAAACTAAATGGGACCAAACGTGGTTTGTGTTCCAGAAAATATAACAATTTCTGTGATTCACGATGTCCAATCAAGGGCAGCAGCAGCAGCAGCCGCCGCGAAAGCTGCAGAGCCATTCCATTGAGAAACTTCTGGAGATGCCAACAAGTTCGAAAGCTAAGCATTCGCGCTTCAACATCCCCACGCCGAAAAAGGTAAGTTTTGTTCGTTTCACGAAATACGCTGGCAGTTTTCCGTACAACCCCTGGACGTGTTCTACCCTTAGATACAAGAGGGTGCCACCGATTCCGAGCGTCGGATTTTACTAGACTTGTAAATATTTTGAATCTCGTGAATTTTACGGTCACTTACAAATTATTGCCCATAAAAAATATCAAATCTTACAAACTTTACATTTATTTTTTAATATTACTTTATCAATATTTTTAACGTTTTAATTAAGCAAAAAATTAGTTAAATAATAGTACATTAAGTAAAAATTAATGATTATTACTTGAAATTATATCAGGTAAGTTATTATTAGTAATTATAAAATTATTACAATAGAAGATTTAATATTATATTAATAGGAAAGTTCTATAAATATTAATAAGTGAAATCTTTATTTCAATTAGAGTTTTACAGGAATCAACTATATATGTTTGTTGTTAGAGAGAAGAGTAAACTAAAGTAAATGTAATATATTTACTTAGTACACAGTGCATTCGTCATAAAGAGGTGATCGATGTAAGGAATGTCCATAAGAAGCGTTAATGATATTTACTTATACATTAAGTCCCTTTCGAGGGACGACGTAATTATTGAAAGGCTTCTTCTATATTTATTTTATGGTTGCTTTCTCGGATATTTGTCCCGTCCTATTTGTAATTTATTTAAACTGTTTCGTGGATGGATGCATACAACGAACTTCCATTATCCCTTTAATTACTTTTAGACTTTCTCTAATAATTAATACGAATAGATTTGTGTCTGCAAAGGCGCCAACTTCGTTCCGAGTTTTAAAGTTGTCACTCCGGAATACAGGACCCTTCGCACTCATTAATTTCCACACAAAATGCTTAAGATTCTACATTTCCAACATTACGATTCAAATACAGTTTCATATTGATATCACTTATAGCAGAAACTTTTTTTTTTTAATTCATCATAAAATTTATGTATTTAGAATTTTCATTAATACACGTAAGTAAATTTGAATTTCCTATTAGATTATTGTTATTCTATCATACAAATGTTTCCTGTGAAAAACATTGAATATTTAATTGTGACTTCGCCGCGGCTGGCTTATAAATTTTTGAAAACCACGAATCGATTCTGGTAATAAGAAAAAAAAATGGGAGGAAAGAAAAGGGACGAGGAATAAAAAAGAATTGTGCTACAGCAAAACGAATCCAGATTTAATGCATGCAAATGAAACGGTTCTCGGCGACACTTTGAAATATTCAAACTGTTGCCCCACTGGTTCATAATAACACGTCTTCTTGCAATGTTTTCTTTTATCTTCCATTCGTATATATTTTTTTAATAATTTGATTTAATTGGTGATATTTATATTTTCGAGGGTAAAACTGTCGTGTTGCGTGACATATTTATTTTCCTTTTCTTTTTTAAGGGAGAATGACGATTGGTGTGGGTGGAGGTGATTTTCCGGTGGAAACAATTTCACCCTCTTGAAATGACTCTATATTATTATATATTTTTTTCATTCAAATTGGAGGGTTTTGGTTAATTCAATTATTGAATTATGAAGGGTTATATTAATAATGAAAGTTGTTTTCGGTTAAAATTCACTGAAAATGCTTGAACTCATGAAAATTTAATGAATTTACATTTTTGGAACTTGTTGATACTTTTTTCGATTGAATTGATTTTCGTGGACATTATAGAAATAAAAGTTTGATTTTCAGAATAGTTTAAAACTATTGACAAAATTATTATTATTTTTATATAATTTAATATTATTATATAATTACAATAAAAAGTATGAATGACAATTTTGGGAGATATTTGAGAATATTATTTTCTATTATAAAATAAAACTTTGAGGAAGATTTAAAATAGATAAATTATCAGTTAATTTGGGGGTTGTTTAAAGGTATTTTAAAGGTGTTTGTTAATTGGATATTGAAAGGAAGAAGGTGATCAGTTATAATGAAATAACAAGCACGGGGACCGGTGGTAAATATGGAGCAGGGTGGGTCGTGAAGCGGGAATTTCCCTATCTTCGTCGCGGTATAAATCTCAAGATGTCCGTAACAGGGTGTAAACAATAGAGGTGAAGAACCGGGGCCACCTAGACTATCATAAATATCTCGAATTTGTAATCTGGCACTTTGCTTAGTTCGCCTTCCGCTTCAGAGGACGCATTCCTTCTATTATTATATATCCGTGCCCTTTCCTCTTCCTTCTCCTTACACCGAACCGACCGACCGAGAACCGGAGCCACCCCAAAACCCGCCCTTAGGGAAAGAGAGAGAGAGAGAGCAGTGATTCAATATGCTACTGATCATTGGCGTCGAAAGGTATTTCATTCGCATACCTACTTATTGATAGATAAATGAACGCTTGTTACAAGCTACAATTCCGCATCGAAGATTCCTAACATTCGGATGGAATCGATTTGCTCGATCTTTCTTTAAGTTTATTTTTCTACTGGAAGAAAATCTTTTAAAAATAGTAGAAGAAATAATAGTGCTGGAGAATTTACGAGGGGTTCGGAAAAGGAAAACAAAGTCATTTCCATAAGGATTCAATAAAAACGCGAGTAATCTGAGGCAATATACACATGTCCCCGGTGCTTGGATAATGCATAGGAAAAACCACCCACGAACCACGCGCTTCCACCCCAAACGGCAGCACCGCAGCGATCACCGTTTTATGATGCGTTTATACGTTATAAAGTCATCCATCCTCCCATACAGTGTGGTATGGTTCTGTGGGGAATAATATGCTCGGGATAGAACTGTCGCGAGTTTTGGGGAGCAACCAGCCATGAATATTATTTTCCTAATCATCCTCGTTCATCCCCCTTTTAACAACAAGACCGATGAACGCGAAAAATATGCAAGTCACACACACAGACTGGCGAGACCTAGTATAAATTAACATTCGTTAAATTTTTGGTCGTTACGCATAAAATAAACCGGGAATCGTTTCAACCGAACATATAAAACTTTTATGCGTTTTCATTTCAAATGAAACATGAAAAATACACTGTTTTCATTTCTCTCTTTATATTTTTTAATTGGAAAACGTTTTCTTGAATTTGAAAATATTTTTTCTATTTCGTACTTAGTGTAAGTAATTAGTGTGATGTATTAATTTAATTAGTTTGAACAGGGATTTAGGTGAAACTGAAATGTATTTGAGTTGTTGTTAAGGATGCGGGTTAAATGTTTGTTGATGGAATGGTGATGTATTCATTATCGTTAGATCGGCTAATTCGTGATTTTCTTGAGCCGATAGTTGTTGGCTTGCTTCGAAGGGCATTTACATTAATTGGGTCGGCGCGGGGTTGTGTTACGTATCGCAAGGATTCGACCGTCGGCAGGAGGAGGAATACAAGAAGGAGCAGGGACCAGCTACTTTAGTATTCAAAATAAGGGTGGCACTGAATAAGTCATACAGTCCTGGCTACAGTGCTGTTTCTTACAAGTAACTTGTTAATGCCTGTTGCGGCCGGAAGGGTTGAACATCTAAGGAGGAACACGGACGTATTTATGCAGTGTGTGTCGGCGCGGCCAAAGGAGTTTGCGGTTGGTATTACGATCAGGTAACATCGCGTCTTAAAACTAGCATCCCCCAAGCCCAGGCAGCCGCCTCCGTCGCCGAAGACGAAGTTGGGGTCCGTGCAGCGTCTTAACTGAACTTCCCCAAACCATTACAAACACCCACCTCTGAAGCGCCTCCAAAGCCGACTCCCCCAACCCCAACATCTCGCCATCCGCAAAACTTAATACCACCGTGGCGTGTCTGTCCCAGATTTCTTCGCAAAATGTGAAACACATTGCCGCAACCGCGAATAGGACCACCTCTGATGGAATCCCTGAGCAGTGTATTAATAAATGTTTTGCATCTCAATTAGTCTGCATTAGCGATTCTTGCCGAGGAGTGGTAATAATATCTGGAATGTTCCAGACGTGCCCCATAAAGCCCAAACGTCTCTCTCACTCTCTTCTATATTTTTTTTCTTACAAAGAAGGTAATAGCTATGCGGAGTCAGGTGTGGCGGCAATCGGGATGTCACCCCTCGGCGGAATGACCATAATTCTCGTTGAAAACAATTCCGAGAGCCCCGAGATGATAAATCTGCAGGAATGAATCGGAGCCAATACACAGGGAAAACTTGTTTATTTATGGCGTCTTTCAATTTTTCTATGGCACACTTGGGCCACATTTAATTTACTTTTTATATTGCCTTCACTACCTCACGTCTCACCACTTAATTGTCCCTTTTTTTTTCCATTGCCATCCCTATCCACCTTGTAGAATAGGGAATGCGCGATTTTCTTACCGGTCATAATTTCACTCATTCCAGACATATTGCGTATTAAATATTTAATGTAATGTAATCCTGGAGCTGAAGGTTTTTCGGTTGGGGCCCGAGCAAAGAGATGGGTGGAGATGCGAGGGTGGTTTTCGCAGTGAGCTATGGTGGCGGCAGCGGGAATGGCGCGTTCATTAGAGTGGCCAGGTCGCGTAAAGTGAGGGTTAGTTAGCATCGTCAGAGGGTATAAAATGCAAGGTTGACTGAAGACACGAGTACTACTCGGTGCCCCGGTACAGCGGCTGGGGGATAATAAGTTACCCAGGAATTAGCTTGCAATTCACACTCTTGTACGCCTAGGCTCTTTTCCCCAACCGCAAACCACCCTACTCCTACTCTTCCATCTCATCCTCATCCACCTCTTCAGGGCCCATCTTTCCCGAGTCTTTCGTTTTTCGGTTAAACATTAATGAACATTGTTCCTCAACTCCGGCTCTTCCAGATTTTAAAACCAAACCCTCCCTTCTCGCAAATACACACACTCTCGCAAACCTACGAAATCTTCCCATCCGCATCGCATTAAATTTTAATTTTTACCACAGCAAAAGTGTTTGCGTTGTTACAGATTTACATATTATCTCTTGACTGTGTTTTACATTCAAATTTCCAATCTCTATAGTCACAAATTTAAGAATACATTAATAGAATAATGAAATAAATAATTTAAATTTATAGTAAAATTAATAAAAAAAAAAATACATGAATTATGTAATTGTAAATAAAAAATAACTTTGTTATAATGTTGCTTATGTATTAATTGAATTGATATATGGGAAGAAGTATTTGTAAGAAAAAAGATAAATCTTGTATTAAGACAATCGATGCGAATGGAAAATAAATCCATTCGAAATGAATGCAAATAACCTCCGAATGGGAAGTGAACTAGTCCCAAGGAGGAAGATAAATCTGTGTAGAAACATATAATCGGTGCATTTTAAAGCAACTTTCGATTCCCGCAAAAACCATAAATTATACAATAATAAAATTATATATATCTTTCTGCGAGAGGTACAAGGAATAAAGAAAATAAAAAGAAAGAAATTCCGGATGATGTATCAAAGTTTTTGCAAAAGAATTCAATCCGAATCCCTCCGTAGGGCGGAGCCGTATAAATATCGGGGTACCTTGTTTCCAATAAATCATCTCAATAATGTCGTTTCGGGCTAATTTATTTTTAGAGTTTTTATTTCCTTCTTAGAGGGTGGAGTGGAATATTTCCTTAGTTCATATTCCCTTCCATATTATTGTATTATTTCTCCACCCCCAGCGATTTATCAAAATGTAGTTCACGGCCTTCGACAATTGTTTGTTGTGCATGTTTTTCTTCTTCTTCTTCACCATCCACTTCTTGTCCTCGGAACATTTCGAAGCTCCGAAGGGCGGCGTTCTTATTATTCGCGAATAATTGAATCTCGCGTCCGAAAAGTTAAAATCCTTTCCTCCACCCCAAAGTCTTCTGCCATTACTTCTAATAATTAAACGTTTAACCCGTCGTATTGTGTATTTATCAGTTGAAAACAGACATTTCCTCCTTCTGATGGCACAGCACCTCCGCGCTTTCTTCTTCCATCCCTCCCGTTTGTTCGCTCGCCCTCTCATTCGCACTGAACGTCTTGCAAATTAAAATGACTTATTACGGGATGAAATAAAAACGAAGTCTGTATAAGAGTGTGCATGAAAGAGAGAGGGAGGAAGAATGAGATAGAGTGAATGAGAAAGTTCGTGACTGAATGAAGGAGAGAAAAACGGTGTGGAAGAAGCGGCAGTTTAACAGGCTGCGGCATTAAAGCTAATTTATTAGTGGCGGGACGTTAAGACAATACTTTGGGGGTTGTGAGCAAAGGGGTTGTAAGGAATATGCATTATACGCACACACACACCGACCCATGAAGACCCATAGAGTCTTAGTGGTGGCTTTAATCGAAGCTACCCTCTCGATGATGTCATCTTATACGGCATGTGCTCTCGATGGTCTGTGCATCTGAGATCATACAAACGACCTGGATTATAATTAAATTAAGAAAATTGAAACATCTTACATGTTCCGGACTTTCCAACTCTCCTACTTAATTGCTAAAATCCGGAATAAGAATATATTTCTACAATAATGGATTTTATTAATACATATTAAAAAAAACTTTTCGTTTCGTAACTGTTAAATTAGATGAAATAGATCATCCGAATCACAAATGAATTAAAATGAATAGAACCGGGAGCAGCGTTTTTGAAACCAAACAAGATAAAAAAAATGGGTAGTGTGAAATATTAGTTTAATAAAAATTGATTTGTTAGGGAATAAATCTCGTCAGTTTGCAGAAGGGCTAGAGAGGAGAGAAACGAACCAGGGGAGAGAAGAGAAGAACAGGAAAGAAGTAAAAAAAAACGGAACGAAGGGCGGACGCAGAAACTGCTAATACACTTAAAAAAATCTTTGTAAAGCAGGAGAGTGAGCGAGAGGAGGGCACCCCTGCTGCTGTTCTTCTTATTTATAGCCCTAGATTGTTGGAAAGCTCCCGGAGTAAGAAGCTGGATAACACGTTCCAGGGGAGAAGGTCAAACGTTTCAAAGACTGTGTGTACTTTTTTTTTTGCCCTTCTCGCCGCCACGGCTTCCAGAAAAGATTTATCGTCGTCCTTCTTAACTTTATAATAATATTATCCACATATTATATTCGCTATTAAATGCTGATTTTGCTAAAATAATATAAATGTCTTTTTTATTGATATAATTTATAGATTGTAATTATATTTTCAGTAGTATTCAGATTGTGTTGGTAATTGCGGTGTGGAGGCGGAGAAAGCCTGATACATGAAGGGCCTCCGATGATTTCTGGTCCTCATCCGTCATCCCTCTTTATCTGGAGATCGTGGCTTTGGTGACAAATAGCAGGTTGCTCGTTCTACTAGCGCAACAGAGAGAGAGACGGACAGTGAGAAAGGACAATGTGTGTTGTATACAATAGATACTTCCGGCCACTCGGCCCTTGATTAAATGCGTCGAGGCATATGGGGACCATTTCATTTCCAGCACGAAATAGTTAAGAAAATACTAACTACTCTTCCTCACAAAGCAACAAATAGAGAAACCACCAAAAAAAAAAATAAGGAAGAGAGAGAACTGAACGGAAGGAATCAGCGAAACATCCATCAATACAATTATTAGTAAGAACTTTTAATGTATTCAACAAAAGTAAAGTTCCCAAACGAGGAAGCAAACTTCTTTCCTGCAAAACAATTTATTCGACGTCTCCACTGTTTACTCGATTTATTTATTTATTTACCGTTTGTGAAGTTTTTGTTATTTTGATACTGGTTTCATAATAAATCTTTCCGAAAATTGACAATTGAGATCAATTTGAATCAAGTCTTTGCTTTCTGTATAAGCAATATCTCATTACGAGAAAATTTAACAATCTTATTTTTATTTTCAGGATATTTGGCAAGTATTTTACAAGTAGCAGAATTGTGAATATATTTAGATTTTTTTTAATGAATGTAAGTTTCTATAGAAACGTATTTACTTGAATATGTTTTTGTATGTCAAATTAACGTCAGTACTTTCTTGTCACATTGTGTACACATCTTAAGTAAAGTAGGAAAAAAAAAGTTATACTTTTAGACGTATACTTTTTTCGTTGTTGTCGTTGGAGTTGATTGAGTGATCGAAGTACATCGAATATACACCGCCCTTGCGAATAAATCCAACTTGCTGGGAATTATAAATTTCATCGGTATAACGTGTATATGGAATTAGTGTAGGAGAGTGACGTGCCGATGCCAGTGGAAGACGACGGCGTAGGCGGCGGTGGAAGCAATGGAGGAGGCGGTGGCGGGAGGAGATGGAGGTTGGAGGCGGTGGCGAACGTACGGGCAAAACTTTTAATCCGACGTGCAACTTACACAAGCCCCCTCCGGGCTGCTAAACAAAAACAAAAGTAAAGTGAACCGCTTCCTCTGAATATAGATGCCCTCCATTATTCAGAATATTGATGGCTGCGGCAACAACATCTATACATAATTAAATATGCGAGCGGAATAAACAAAGCACGAATCTCGACCGCCTCCTCCAATAACCCAGCATCCTCCGAAGAGTAAAGGATGGACTGATATCTTATACCGACCTTGATGAACCAGAAATTTGAGTTGAATCATAATTATACACATCTTAATCTTAACACAATTATAATTTAATGAAAACAAAAATTAAGAATTACATAAATTTCTTTCTCAAGAAAATAAAATGATAAACCTTAGTATTATCAATACTATGAATAATACTAATCTAATGGATAAGTAAGTGTTAAATACGTGAACAATATCTTATGTCAATCTTATGCGTTGAGGTTTCAGTTGAATTAGTTTATGCGGCAGTTGCATAATATTAAAACGTCGTCGTCGGTAATGAATATAGTTTGAAATAATACGGCGTCATTCGGTTCGGTATGGATTTGGAGTTGAGAGTGGGTGGTTTTGTAGGAAGGTGGAGCGGATTCGGTAGGATGGAGTTAGGTGGTTTTGTATCATTGTGAGCAACCGCACGTATAATGATTCGGTCAATGTTAGAAATTTGCTTTGCTTTAATAATAGGTGTTGAGGCGTAGTCACGTGTCGGTTCGTGTTTAATCAGGGACAGAAATCAAGCGGCGAAGGATCCGGAGACACGACGGACACGATTCCATACAAATCTCCATGCATATAATAATATTACGTCAGAGGCGAGAGATTTTCGCGTTCGGTTCTAATCGAGTTTCGCTAATTTTAAAATCACGTTTTATGCAGTGCATTCATTTACTGCCTCGTCCCTACGCTAATCCTTTCTAATGTTGCAGGACAATGCACGAACTAATTGTACAGCCAATAATTATTCAACGGTTAATCGTCCTCCCTCCAAGAGAATTTCATTTATCTACAGGATAATCATGATTTTAAATCTTCATATACACATTTTATATTACATGCCCTTGTTATCCCTTCATTTTAATATTAAAATGAAAGCATTATATTAAAAAAAAAACTTAAAAAATAAATTAGATTTTATAGTCCTATAATCATTTAATTATTATATCTTAATTAATTGTAATTTAATTAATAGTAGAATTCAAATAGTTGAGGGATATCTAAATCCGGGCTACAAACATATTAAAGTAGTAAGAGGGTGCACGTATAAAAATCCTCCCCTATTCTTACATAAGTTTAAAGGGTCAAAATATCCCAATGCACACATTTATTTGCTCCGAGACTGTAGTTCTATTTGTTCGGGACTACACATAGGGCATGACGAAGGACCAAGAGGGAAATGCTCCTTAAGATCAATGCAACTCCGTGGAACACGTACCCTTTGAATCGTAGTTTCATACTATGTGATTTTACCGAAAGTACTATAACACATTTGCTTCTAATAAGTTAATCTTCAAATATATGCAGGTATGCACACTTTTAGTTGTGTTCCATATTATTTTTTTTTGGGGGATGGGAAAATTTGATTGGTGATGGTGGTGGTCAGCTGAGGCCGGTCTCTGGTTAAATAAGTTTTATCAGTTTTGAAATAGACGGATGGATCGGGCGGAGAGTGCGGAGAATATGTGATTGGGGCATTTGTGCTTGTCGGGTCTTGGGGGGTGGCTGGGACCGAGGACGAGGCTCATACATATGGAAATAACGGGAAAATATGATCAGAAATACACACGTAATCAGCTATGCAAAGAGATTTCCTCCGGAGAAATACGCCCCCGCAAAATATGATTGCATCTGTGTCCCGTGTCACATTAAGGTGAAATTTACCAACAACTTTCCGTCGAACTTTCCAGGCATTCCATCCGCATCGGCCACCCCCAAAATCCCATATCTCGAAAATTTTATTTCTCATCGTTTCAAAAAAATATACATAATTATTTTAATGAAACTTGTCCATATCCAATTTATTTATATTATTTTTAGGGGAGGCGTTAATTCTTTCTCTTCTCCTAATCGAGCCGCACTTCGGGGTTTTAATTTTAATTATATTTCCACGGAGCGGCTCCGGATATTTTATTATGATCGTAAAGGGGTTTTCAAGCTGCTTTCGGGGAGATTGGAAAATCTGGATCGGTGGGGTGGCGCGGCGCTCTCGCAGTTGAAATATTTGTTAAAAACAGCATAAACTTAAAAACGGGGTGCACACATAACTTCGTGAATCCTCCCCCTGTCCATCGACGACAGATTTACAGCACCTCGAATTACTCTGTACCAAAAAATATATAAAAAAATATTAAAAAGCTAAATCGTAAAGCAATATTATTAATAATAAACTATTTTAGTAATATATAAAAGTAAAATTTAATTTATTGTAAATCTTACGATTTATATGTATTTTTTTAAAGTTGATTATGTAAAATTATAAAAGTTTATTTAATAAATAAGCAGCGGTAATTAGTAATGAAATAAAAACATCATGCTAATGTTTTTTGTCATTTCGAAAATTAAATAAGGATATTTAGATGTACGTATTTACTCCGTGGATATACACAATATGGATTAGTGTGTAAAGAGCGAACGAAATGTTGTCAGATATGAAAAGGGCTCGTCCTTTTATTATATACGTTCATATTCACATATATACGTATAAAGTACGTGTATGTGCACATGAGGAACGTGAGCTCAGATAAAATAGAGGATCAGAGCGGACCCGACATTGTAATATTAATTAATTTTTGTTTGTAATATCGCGTATTCGCATAAGTTAAGTTTTTAATTAATGTCCTCTACTCGACTCGACGGCCGAGCCCACATTTTCCGAAATGCAAATTTAATCCCTTTCAGATTTTTCCGTCCTAAGAAATTAATGAATTCCTCGACGTCCGTCCACTGTGTCTCTCCTGTGTTCCCTTCGTCACATACCCACAATATTTTTTTTTCTTTTCATCCCATTTTAACACATCCATGTGCGTAATTAAAAAATTACACTTAATCTAATATAAAAGGCTCTCGCCCTTCGGGCGAAACCGAAAAATGAGTGGATTTCGCGCCGGAATCACAGAGAAATAAAAAAAAAGGAAAAACCAGGAAAAAGGGAGAGGAATCCCTTTCCTTTGCAGCCGACACGTTTTAACCTTATTAACTAGGCGGCCGTTGCCGGATCCGTAAGAACAAAAAGGGAATCAAATCTGGCTTTCTCTTTCTGTCTCTCTTAATCTCATTTCTCTTTCTCGCTCGTTGTGTGTTCATGCTTCCATTTCGTATCGTAAGTTGAGGAATGAAGAGCGAGAGACGGAGTTAGCAGAGTTCCATTGGGGGTCGAAGGGCGGTCGGTGGGGTTTGGAGATAGAGAGGCCAGCACAAAAACAAATCCCTGAATTTAATTAATGACGTTTTGAGAAGGAATGCTTTGTGAGGTCCGAGAGAACACGGTCAGAACGAGCGGGGTTTGAGAGTGGTGAGTGGCCGACGAGGGAGGAGGGTTTTGGGAGGTGGTTCTGGGGGACTCCCGTTTCCTCCCTTTGAGGGACAGACAAACCTCCCCGTTTGTCTAAGCAATCAATTCAATTACACCCGAAGAATGATTGCGAAGCCATTCGTTTGACATACCGCATACTTCCGAATTCAGAAGCAAAAAGACTAAACGCACATACGTTTCTGCATATTTCGAATGCTCTTTATATTGAAGCCCTTTGTCTTACATCTTCCACCATCTCAGATCAAATCTTATTGATACATCTAATAATAGTTTTAAACTATTTATTTTATTGTATCCAAGTAAAACTCTCAATATAATATTATTTTACTTAGCAGTTAATTATAATCATAATATCTACAAATATAATTAGTTAAATATATAACTACAAATTTGTTTAAAAAAAAACTAAAGTTAGTTAAATTTATTATATAATTATTAATTTAATTAAATTCTTTGCATCATCTAAATATGATTTTTTAATTAATGTAATTAATAATAAAGTTAACAATGTCACGATAAGAATAAAATAAAGTTGTAGACTAAAAATGTGGTATTAAAAAATTAAATATCACAAGATTCATTAAAAAGGTTGAAGGGGACTTGTGTTGATTTATTGTAGATGATAGGAGAAACAGTCGAAAATTGTTTATAGGATCTATACTTAGATGTTGCTTAAATTATGGTGAAATATCTTGTGAATTATGTTTATGTGTTTACTTGTCGCTGTAAGGGGTGCAAAAATGTAAGAAAGTTATCAATGTCACGGCAAGGATAAAATAAAGTGGCGGACTAAAAATGCGGTACAGTAATTGCAGCACGGTTTAAAATTAAAATTCAAAGGATTAATTAAAAAGGCTGAAGGGTTGCAAAGGAAAAGGGGGGTTTCGGTGTGACTTAGTGTAGATGGGAAGAAAATAGAAGGGAGTCGCAAAACACTCGTTGGGGTCTCTAAAAGAAAGAGAGAGAGAGAGAGAGAGAGAAGCAGAGTCCAAGGAAGTCATAAGTCTATGAGTTATGACCCCAGGGGGCAGCGGAGGCGGCGGTGGCGTCGGAATGGAGCAACGCGAAACGAGTCTAATGAAATCTGTGCGCGAAAACCATAAAGTGCGCCCCCGGAATCTCGGACATATTTGCGAGCGGTCGGAGGCGGCTGAGCTGAGCCCCTCCGGGTCCCCCGTTCTGTTTCTCTTAATAATGTTAGCAAATTGCACCGACTAACCGTAAAGAACAGCAACCCCTTTTTCTTTCCCACTTTTAACTTATTAATTAATTAACAATCATGCGGGGCGGCCGACGCGATCGCCCCCCGGGCCGATTTTGGGATATGCGGGGATACGGGGGCGGTTTTCTTCGCCTTCCTTTCGAGAAAATGAAAATTAAAACGGGCGCCGGGACTAAATTACCCTCCACCCATCGCTCATTCCGAAGAGATATTTTGATATCCCCATTTAAAACGCAATTATTATCTGCAAACATCTTAATTTCTCCCTCACTTAATTAATGAATTATCATTAGTAAATTTGTTATAAAATATTATTTTATTAAAAGTTGTAACAATTATAGTATAAATGAATGTATGGATTTTTAAGTGAAAAGAATTGGTGAAGAGTGAATAGTGAACGGAAGATTTGGGTTTACAGTTTTCGTGGTGGTAGTTTTTGGGGGGGTGGCGCAGCGTTGAACGAGCCGGGGAGAGATTTAAATGTCGAGTAATTCGAGTCTATTAAAGGGATGTATATGCCACATTAGACATGTTAACCCCTGTTAACATTTCCTTGACATGCCGGAATATAATTATATGATGTTCATATTCATCCACCTATCTCTTGCCTCTGGCAGATGATTTGTGTTTTTGATGTGCAGGTAATCAGTTCTCGAGGATTAAGATGGATACGATACGTAATACTTTATTTTCTCTCTCTCCCACCAAAACTCACTCTACATAATTCCACCTTTCATCCGCAAAGAAACAAGGAAAAAAAAAATATAAAAATAAATAAAAATAAACGCAAAGCAAACAAAAAAATCGCATCTTTTAATTAAAAGTAACAGACAAAGAGTCCCTTTTGAGTGATTGAATTTAATAGCTAAGTGTTATTACTGAACAATAAAAAAAAAGGAAGCGAGGATTCCACGGTTGCTTAAGTCCCCCTCTTTCACTCTTACTCACATTCATTCACTCCTTCGGAAGCTGACGTTCTTGAAAGGTCCCGAGATAATGACGAGCTGTTCCGAGTAATTCCGCGCTCCTATTATTCCCGTAAAAGATAATATAGGCTAATCAAATTATGAGCAAATAATTTGGGCCACTTAAAACCGAATTTAAGTTTTCCTTCGGAAAGGAGAGTCATGTGAAAAGGACGTTTTGCCGATGAAGGAGTGGAGGGTGAAAAAGAACTTGGCCATCGAGATAATAAAACGCATTAGTCGGGAAACAAAAGGATGTCTTCAGGATTTGCCAAAAGAATAAAATACAAATGCTGCTCCTTGTTTTTCTTTTTTTTCTCCCTGTTTCTTTGAGTGGTATTACGATTGCAATTCACGTAACATTTCATATGAGGGTAATTCTGATTAGATATTATCCAATTTAGGATTAATCAATTGGAAACGGTAGATTCGAGTACACTATTATCTATTAGATGTAAGTACTATTTTCTTGCAATGTTTCAATTTATAAGTATGAGAATCTTCATAAATAATACTAATCTATATATATTAGATATGAATATGTTTATTTCAATGAATTATATAATAGGTTATGGGTGTGTGCAGCTTTAGTTTGTTGAAATGAGTTGTCAATATCTCCTTGGAGGAAGTAAATTAAAGGGTGCTTTTTGGAATTGGGGCGAGTGTTGAGTGTGTTTATAACTATATACGTGTAGCATGTACCAAGGGGAGCTGAGGACTACCCACAAAGAGACGAGAATCCATTTCGTTACATTTATTGCATCCACGTCGCGTGTTGCTATTGTATTGTGCGTGTGGGGGTGGCGGAGGGTGGTTAATATAGGTGCAAGATTAGTGCAGGTAGCGAGGCAATCTGAAACATGTGCAGAGAGGAGAGTTCTTTGTATGGTGTATCTCGTGTAATGTCTGTTTGAAACTGTCGTAAAAGAGTGGATGGTCGGAGGAACGAATCGCGGACACCGTACCGTATACTATACAGTATATACTTTGGATCCTTCCCCATAATCACATTGATTAAAGTCCGCACGGTCCCATTAACCGTTTCCCAATTTTTATTCCTCCATCCACCAGACAATTGATTTTTAATTAGAAAATCCTAGCTATAATAATAATGATTATGCAACGTGAAAGGGAGGGTCTTTACGGTCGGGTCCTTGAGGAATTCTTCATTTCCTGTGCGATTGTGGGAGTCCCAAGGAGGGACCCGTATACAGGTCACCCCCTTCGGGAAACACACCAAAACTCGTTACGAATCTAACTTTTTTTTCAACGCACTTTTAACATTCATCCCCGCATGCGTCTCCTAATTAATAGAGGGTGCATTTTTCTAGAAAAAGTCAAATAAAAAAAAATAGTAAATGCAACATGAACGAGAGTTTTTGGTGTGGCGGAGGAGGGGCCGAAGAGCTCAGATTCAACGGGCCGTGGTATAATTGCCGGAAGAATGGAACATTGCCAGCCAGTTTGCAATTACGAAAATGGAAATGAACGGCGTTGTTAGCGATTATTGCGAGGCCCTTAATTATTTCCTCTGTTACTTCTTCCTGATTTTTTTTTTGGTTTGTTTGCTAGTTGAATCTTATCTGGCGTCGGGATAAAGCGTTCGTTTAGTTTTCATTATCTGGTTGTTAGAGAGATGTATGCAATTGCTGCAGGGGTGTTCCAATCCCTTTTTTTTTCATCTCGTTTTTTTTTGTAAGTTTGGATTGTTCTCTTTTCGGAAAGATTCTCCCTAGAGCGGTCAGATATATCGGTCTCATGTCCACTTAGCTGCTTTCCATGTTAGGAGGAGGGCTGCTCCGGACATGTCTTCTGGCTGTCCAACCTTCTAATGGCACTCGGTTCCCGTGAGATATTTCACACTTTTGAAATGGGTTTACATGTTTCCTCCATATAACAGACGCCATTCGCCAAGTGCTTAGAACTTATATATATATATATAAAATCATTTTCTCTGCACTCGTGTGCCCAATTAATTACACTCTCTGTCCCGTTGATGATCATCTACCATCATTAGTTCTGAAACGTACTTCATCAAAAAAAAAATAAAGAAACTTTATCACACTTATTATTGCTTTAAATTTCATTTAATATATTTGCCTTTTGATCCAATTATTTTTACTAATTATAGAGGAACTGTTATAATTTTGTCATTAAATTATATAATTTTCTTTGTATTGAAGCGTTTTAAATAGTAATATTTAATAAAGATTTAGTAATACATTATTTAATTACTTATATATTTAAGCATTAGTGCATCAATGTAAATATTTGAATGGTAAAGTATTTGTAATGAAATAAATCAAGTTAAATGAGACAAGATTTACACCAATTTATAATTCTTTTATTTTGTATAAGAAAGTGTGAATTAGGTAATTAAAAGATCTCTCCTTTGTGATTAAATTTGTGTAATCAGGGAGGAGGAATGAATTATATATATATATAAAAATATAATAAATGTATGGGATGGAAGGAGGGAAACAATGGAATGAATGATATAACTGGCGTCGCGTCGGTCGAGGAGATATGGAATCATAAAAGGCAGTCACCAGATGTTCGGGAGGAGCAGGATGGAAGGAGGAAGGGAGCGCAGGATAAATGAGAGTTTGCGGAAAGTATTATAGAAAAGTGGAGGTAATGACTTGTAATAATCGCATATACGAGACCGAATCGCTCTTCGTCACTCTCATCTCCATGTGTCAAAAACTTTATCTTTACGCCCATTTGTCTTACGTACGTCTGGTGCCACCCACACACAACATACGTACATACGCACACCTCCCAAAAGTCTTCATCTTCACATGTTACCAAACATTTGGACCACTCAATCAAATCCTATAAGAAAGAATCCATACATATCATTAACATTTGAGATTTTTCAGATTTTAAGATATTACTTTTTAATGAAGTGTCTTTCGAATCAAGAATGTTTAATTTGTAATATATCTTAATCAATGGTCAGTGCTGGTATCAAATTTGTAAAGTATAAGATTTTCGAATCTATTATACAAGATCTTTGACAATAAATCATCAGTGAGGGAGAGACAGGAGTTATATAAGGATGCAAAGTAATAGCAAACGTAAGCGTTATATGCGGGCGGAAGGGCATATAATAGTCTAGCGTGAAGCGAGGCGCGAACGCAAACAGCGGCTAAGTTTCGTTTCGTTCGACGGGGTCCAGAGAGAGAGGCCGGGGGATTCCCCCTCGGTCCCTGCTGCCACCTTGGAGGAACCCAAGTTTGCAGTTAGTTTTGGGCCCATATCAGCAGCAGGGTCCAGTCAAACTTTGCAAGAAGGTGCGCTTTCCGGAGAAAGCCCACACCATAACCGCCCACATTTACTTCTCCACCAAGACCTTCCTCCTCTTCCCCGGCGGTAAACGCGCGTGCATGTGACCCAACTACCGGTCTCGCCCTTAAACAAAGTCCTTTGTTGCATACTTTATCATCACCGCAAGATTAAATAATTATTCGAGTTTCGAAATTAATCCCCAAGGATTCGTTTACTTCATTCCCCTGCTCCTTCTAATCTTCATCAGTACATTATTATTTGGGTAACTTGTAATAATAATTACTTCATTTTACAAAGATTCATTTTATTCAATAAGGAGTCAAGTTTATAACTTCTTTTATGATTAAATTTTAACTTTTTACTTTTGATTTTTCTAAATGGACATCGAAATACTTGTTCCTGGACTGTTTTGCAAATGCATGCATGCTATGCATGTGTTAGCAAACAATGGAAACGCGAAATAAAAGCGGGAACGGCAAATAACGAAGCCGCAGAATCAATCGACGTCTGTGGACATTTGGCAAACAAATATTAATATTTAAATGGCTTTGAGGGTGGTTCGCGTCCTGGGTTCGTCCAGCAGCCCAAGGCCCCCAAAAGCCCACCGAAAAGGGCCGCCACCCCCTGAACCGCCACCGCAAACCTCCCGATGGATGGCAGACCGCTGCCTGCCAAACGGCCCCCGACGATATTAGGGCCACATTTGGCAAACACTTTGCATATTGTATGTATGATTCCCGACCCTGTCGCCACGCCACACACCCCGAAATGCCCATGTTTACCTTCAAACTTTAGCTAGAACCACTCCATTCCGCTTCACCGAAATTTCAACAAATAAAAATTTGTAAAAAGAAATCGAATATTTTAATATAACGTTTCTATAAAAAAAAAATCATGTGAACAATATTAATATAAAGTTTGCATCAAAATACTTAAATTCTATGTGAGGTAAATTATAACACAAAATTTCTTATGTTTCGTAAAGGTTGCGCAACTCCTTTCAGATCATTTATTCATTAATTGCTTAAGCTGAGCGGAGAAAACTCGACTGAAACTCGATTTGCCTTCACGGAATTGTCATTTAATCTCGTTTCCAAATTAAGAACGTTCGAACGTTCCAGCTTTAAAAATAAAATACGAAAGAAAATAAATAAAAATTAAATTAAACGAACAGCGAACTAATAATATGTAAACTCGTTAATTGCATTGCGCTTTATTTTTCTACACTAGAATTTTCACGTTAATTGTGATTTTTTTTCTTTCGAAAACCCCGTTGTATGTATTTTATTATATATATATATATGTATAATGATCGAAGGGTACAATACCAATCGATGTCTTGCATCCAGTGTGCCGCGGATTTAATTAAATCCAAATCCTCCTTCTTTCCCTCCCTTTCCTCCTCCTTACCTCTCTTTTCCTATCGTTCCTCTTCACTACCGGATAAGAAATGTAAAACACAAAAACTCGACCGCCCCCCACCGGTTTAAATTTAGATTATGTGCCCAGGACCCATTCCGGTTTTCCGTTTAATTAAATTTCCGATGACAATAAATATTGGTATTCTACTCTTGTAAAAGCAAGAGAAAGAAAGAGAAAAATACAAAAAAAAATAATAGAAAGAAAGTAATCAATCCGTAGAAGGAAGAAATAAAATTGGTTTGATTGATTTGTATTTTAATGCAATATATATGAAATAAATACAAACATAATAATTTGATGAGTTCACTTTTATGCTAAGATTATTGATCTATGTGGTAGATTTATATAAATTTAAATTTGTAATTATACGTATTAAGTGTAAGTCATTTATAGTCCATAACGGAGTGCTAGGATGAAAGGATGAGATGCATTTGTAATAATAGCATTCCATTACAGAATGATTTAAAAATGAAAACGGGGAAGAACGGAATTCGACGGAGAGACTCTGTGTGTATGTGTTAATTATGCCGGTTTAATCATTCCTAAAAGTTTAGATGGAATGTAAATAATCCATTTGATGGGCAGGAAGAGGATGTGCGTACGGTGTCTTCCGTGGGGCGGGTGAAAAATATTAAAATATGTACGCAAATGTAATCAGGGCTCGTCGAGGACGAAGGACGACGCGATGGTAGGAGGAAGGAAGGCGGTAAGAGTGTGCAGTGTTACATTCAGGTGGTCCCTGAGGGTGTCCGCCCTATGAATACGATATTTCATTAGAGGGCCGGACACCCGGCGACGGCGGAGGGCCCCGGGACCTCGCAGGAATAAATCTCAGAGTCTTCTCGTCCTGGTGGTAGTCGCCTCTCTGCCTCTTTCTCATTTCCACCCGTTGGACATGGATGCATATATATACGCCCTTCCGCCAACTACACGACACCCTCGGGGTGAATGCCTCAGCTGCCCTTCACGCGGCGAAGAGACACCGGGCACACATGCATTAATCATATGATTATCCTTCTAAATTAATAGCGGAAAAAGCTTTATATTATTTTAATAAAGCTACGACTGTACTCCTAAATCTACCTTGCAAAACCCCCTTTTTCACATAAAGGATGTTTGTCTCGCAGACCGCATTAAATTTTATAAATATTCTATCATATTCGAGCCTCCTGTTTTAGCATATAAATATAAAATTTAATAAGATTACTTAATTAAATTCAAAGATTATTAATTATTATTTCTCATATGAATAATTTTTGTATTAATTTAACAGAGAAAATCCAAACGTAATAAAAAAATCTGATGAGTATGCAGGAATTCGAAAATGGCGCGTTTTTATTTATTTCATCGTTCTTTTATTGTAAAGCCATGGCAAATGCGGAGTGGAACGTAGGAGGAGGGCATTTGACTGGCTGGCTGGGCTCATGAGGATTTCTCTCTTCTAGTTTTATCCATATTCAATTTTATCTTTGAAAAGTTTTGGCAGTTTTCTCCTCGGGGGCCACCGCTGACTCTGGCAGCCTCCTCTCAGAAAAACCCACCCTCCGACCCCCCTGCGCGTCATTTCCTCTCGCCCTTCGCCCTTTCCTCCACCTCCGTCGACATATAAATATCTACGGTTTTTCCCCAGACCCTCTCGCTCACCGTGCAAATTTCTATGGTTCCTAATATCTGTCGTTTCACCAACCCACAATTCCACCCAATGTGTTTCTTTAGATTTTATTTATTTTTTTACTTCTAACAACATATTTGCATTGCAAAGAAAGCTTATTACAAGAAAATCACTAGTGAATGAGTTTTTTTTAAGTTACAATAATTATATAATTTTAAAATTTGTAAAATATATAATAAATTCAATGTCTGTGAGTAGCAGGACAATCAATGCTAACATCATGCAGAAGGACGTGTTTTACGAGTGGGAATTCGGGTTTTAGGGCGGTCGGTCGTAATCATTTTACGATGACAAATGTCCATCCATCCTTTATCCTTTATATGTACACTATAAAATAGCGCCTCGTATTATTACATAGTCATGATCATTTTTTTTTTCTGTGTTTATTCTGTCCACCCTCAACAAACAGATTTATAAATGGTCCTTGCGCCAAGCATATAAAAAAAAATAAAAACCTCTTCATTTGATAGTTACATAATAATACAATTTATGTTTTAATAAAAAAATATATATATATTACGTAATAAACGTATATTGCAAACTAATATTTTAATATTTATTTAATATTACCCGGCGCATCCAGCAATTTAATTTTAGTTTATTACATGAAAAATATTTCATGTTCAATGCTTTTAATATTGTTTTTAATTTATTTTTAGTAATTAATTATGAAACGTCGGAGTTTTTCAAATGCATGCCCTTTTTTCAGTTACTCTTCTTTTGTTTTACACGTTATTCCATGCTCGTAAAGCAAAGATAAATATTCTGACAGAATGGAACGTTAGCATGAATTAATTGAAGCAATTCCCATTTATTTATAATGCGGTTGATTCGCGTGACATAGTTCCGTTTATTCCACATCACCCCCCAGAAACGTTTATATATATATATATACACACACACCCAGACAAACTCTCCCCATAGCCAGAATCACTCTCTCACATATACATTTTTTTTCGCCCCAGTTTTCTCTTCATCGTCGTTATATATTTTTTTTTCTCATATCGTTTCCTCCTCCCCCATGTTTATTTTTCAGTTTCAGCCACTTCCGCCAAGTGACATTCCGTCTCGCAGGATGCGTGTGCAAACGCGAAAATGTTATTATTATTATTATTCCTTCATTCCGGCGTCTCCTAATTTTTAAATCCGACGCAGTCAATTTGCCTTTTTATGGCATCTTGTTTGCTTTCTGTCAACAGTAATCTGATTTGTATCCGACTGCGTTATGTAATTCCATAATTTCCGGCTCCGCTTTATCTCCGGCATCTCCCTCATCTCTTTCATTCCTTCATTTAAGTTTATCTTTTTATATCTATTTTTTAATCCATTTTTAGTTTCAAAGTTCAAATATCATCATTTTCTTATTCAATACAAAATAATATTTTTATTTAAATTAAAACTTGAATATATTTTTTAGAATAATTAAAAGTAAATTTGTTATTATTTTTATGTAATCTACATAAAAATATATTTTTAAGATATTGATAGTATAAGTATAATCTATGATTAATTGAGATGTTATGAAATAATTTGAAATAAACTGGATTGTTAGTATTTCGTGTCGAAGCAAACAGTGAACAAGGAAGAAAAGAAAATCATTAGTGGACTATTACGAAGAGTTAGTGAATAATTCAGTGTATAAAAGTTCTGTACGACGGTAATAATCAGCATGAAAACGTAATGTCCATTGTTCGGAGCGTCGAGGCGTGCTTAGACAAAGCGAGAAATATAGAGAAATAAAGAACTAAGAGAGATGGAGAGTATATTAAAATAGTTCCCAATTAATTTCGGTGAGCGGTGGGGTTTTTGTCGGCAATAAATAAATCTAATTTAACTTTTTGCATTTGAACGCGGATTTAATGGAAGCGTTGATGACGGCAATAATAAAGTCATATATTTTTGTATTTATTTTATTTTTCCATTTAATGGCGGTAAAAATAAATAATAATAATCGCACGAATCTGTTTCGAAAAATAAAATTAAAAACGCGACGAAAGAACTTTTCCAAGGCAATAAATACAGAATTATTATTTCGTATCAAATAATTCCATCTTAATTCGTTAATAATGCCCCCACCTTATTGTGATGATTATTATTATTGTTTCGTGCGCGGTAAATCGTCAGGAATTACGCAACGACACGCTCGTCTTATACGTAAATACTGCGGTGATCAACGTTCCAGTTGTTTAGGCAAAACTAATTCACCCCTGCAACAAGAAAAAAAATATGAGAGAAACTAGTGATTATGCTTGTTTTGTTATTGGTTTTCCGGGGAAATCCTGTGGGGATCGACGGGCGATATTAAATTTCCCGTTGAATAGAGGAGATTTGCCATCAAGGGGCAATCATACTAAACATTTTTATAGGGCCCTAAATCATGCCCTCGCAGTTTTTTTTTGCTCCATCCTCTCTCATCCTCCTTTTCAACCATGTAAAGATAAGTTTATCAGACAAATATAGCAATTGGGGAAGGATGCTGTTTTTCCCTTTCCAGATGCAACGCACGCACTTCCAGATTCTTGTCTTTATTTAATATCTCGAGAAAATTAATCTAATCTCCTTTATCTCATAAGAAATGTTATTAATTTATTGCATTTTTATAGATATTTTGTATTATTATTAATTTGACTTTAGAATATTTTGCAATAAATTAATTTTAATTTTTAAATAGACTTGGGTTTTAATTGCATGAAAAACTATAATTAATATTAATTCATGTTAGATTAATAAAAATGATTACAAAAATAAAGTATTGAGTTTTTTTTTATTATAAAAAATTGATGATAGAAATGAAAGAATGAGTTTCATATGCAGACCAAATACGACCATCAATGTCAGTTATTTACGGTGGTTGTCTGTTTTTGAAATAAGCTAGTCTCTGTAGGTGCGCGACGGTTATTAATGAACGGGTGGAGGGCGGCGGAGTCTGGTTGGAGGCGGCGGGTTTTCGCGAACTTTACTCTTCGGGAGTTTCGCTCCAAATTAATAAACGACTCCGTATTAGCTGTTATAAGCAACAGACAGCATCGATTCGTCATTATTTTCTACTACATTAAACACATACTTCATGGCTCTCTTCCTACCGCTCTCTATTCCTTCATTTTCCCCGAACCAATCGAAACTTTGCGCACGGAATTGATTCCTCTTTAATATCTCATACTCGATCTTACCTTCATTTTTCTTCTTTACCCCCATCGCTACACACTTCATCTTATACCAACCCTTTCCACCTATTACTCATCTAAGAAACATACGCAAGTTTTTGGTATTATATTTTAAAGTTTAAAATATTATTTCTTATTTTTAAATGATAATTTTAAATGAGTACATTGAAAGTATTTTTCAAGGATATGCATGTTTTGAAAGGATCGGAAAAATATCTTTTGTCTTCGGTAATCAACTTAAATGGAGGACGATAGCATTGAACGAGTGGAAAACTGGTGGATTGTCCTAGACGAATGTTGTTCTCTTATAGAAAAGTCATTAGGAATACGTATTGTGGAAATAAATTTTGGTCCTGGCAATAATCTTGATCGGGGCGATGATGGCATCAGCGTTTCGCCTTTATCTTTATCTATTTGGTCGAGTGGTCTGGAACTTTTTTCGTTGGAAAAAGTTTTCCCGGAGTTTTCGTCGCGGATGACGGGGGGAGGAAAACCGAGGCCAAAAGGAGATTGTGCAGCCCTGGAAAAACGAAATTGCCGTACCACTCGTGTGGCCATGTTATTATTATATTGTTTGGTTAGTCCGTTATTTAATATCTCCCATTTGATCGGATACCCACACACATATACAAAGAGTGAACACATAACTCGTCTGTGTTGCGATTCGGTTCAGAAAGATAAGCCTTATATATTTTAGCAAAAGGAAAAACAAAACCGAAAACGCCGAAAGGCCAGTTGTTTTGGTGGCAAATAAAAGCTGCACACTATCTGCGACTATTTTGGTCAGAAAAGGGGGGTTTGCAAAATGGGTCTCTTCAAAAACACGAAATTGTGTGCACGTATCAGACACACCATTGTCCATCTCTCTCCTAAAACTTTATTTATTTAGAGAATTAAATTAATTTCAGCAAATTATATGTGCGAATAGAATACTCTCTATCTTCAGGAAGTATCTACATGAAAGTAGTAACAATATGTTGAAGAGGAAAAAAAAAACTATGTATGATAAGTAGTGTATACTCAGTTTATAATGAAAAGGTGTTCCATCTGATTTATGTAAAGTATACAAACTGAAATCCAACATTGTATAGTCTCAGTAATACCTTAATCATATATGAGATAATAATAGTTATATAATATAAAAATAATTATAATTTTCGTATAATAATTGTTAAAAATCTTACTTATGAGAATTTTAAATTCTATAGTTAATAAATATGTATATGTAAAATAAGTTTGGTTAAAGTAAAAGTTTGGACGTTAAATCAAGACATTGTGATTCTCGTTAGGCGAAGGTTAGCGGTATTAGAATGAAGGGGATGGAAAATTTCGATAAAATCGATGCATAAAAATGCAGTTTGGAAAGTTTCTACCCTTAACACAGACTAGAAAGAAAAGTAAAAAAAAAGTAAAAGAAAGAATGTAAAAGGGAAAAATAGAAAGGGTTGATGACCGCCATCTGAAAGCGCGACAGGGAGAGAGAAGTTTCAGGAGACGGAAGAACAAGAAGTAAAAGAAAAAAGGAGGAAAAGAGGGAGGTACTAAGAGGCCAGAGATTTAAAAGTCTCGGGCGAAACTCTTGATATAATAAAACAGAAACTTTGTTCAATGTCTCTTTAATTTGAATCAGTGCACAGTTAGCTAGCAGGTGTCGCAGGCGCGCGCCTTCCGCTCATCACTGAAAAACCCCCTCAGAGAAAATGAACGAAAAAAATAAAAATAAAATAGAAAGGACGAAAAGTTAAGCAAACAAGGCTTGTAAGTCCTTAAGACTAAATTATTCCGAAAACCGAAACGCGTATATATATATAGGTATACATAAACACTACATTCATCCGTTACTTTGCGACGGCTTTCGCGTAAAAACTTTTTAAACTGTTGCTGAAAGTATATCCAAGTAGGACTAAGACTTCCTCAACTATGCAGCGTAAAATAGAAAGTATTATCTTGGTAACTTTCATATAGGGAAAACAATGCTTGAAAGTCGTTATTTACAATAATTGGTGCAATATGCGCGCATCTTCTCTGGGGAATTGGTGGATGCGCCGGGCGATAAAAACCCAGGTTTGCATTTCAAGTCCATCCCGTTACGCAATCCGTGTGCGCGCGATTACATAACCGTTGCGGGCACACACTCTTACATATACGCGTATGTGCACGTGTATATATATTTTTTTCGGCCGTGTGAAAATCGGCTGCGTCGACGTATTCCCGCCCAGGTTGGATAAAGCCCTTCGTGCCATTGGCGTCGCTCGGCCCGCCTACGCCTTTTCAGGCCAGCAAACATCGGGCTGGGAGAGGCTTCGAACGCCGCCGCCGCCAACCGCCTCCGCACACTTAGCCCTTTTTATATACTGTCCAAATGCAGGAGAAAAAATGCACGTCCAGAAAAAAAAATGCGTATAAACACGGATACCTTTCGAAAAAGAGGGAATTCCCGAAAAAATCGCGAAATTCCCACTGCGTTTGGTACAGTTTCTGTTTGATTTTCCCCAAGTTAATCGACCCCTCCGAAAAGTTTCGCAAACTTTTTCAGCATTGAAATTTGTGGGGAAAGTTGCTTAAATGAAATCCTCGGCTGCATTTTTTCCCTGTTCTCCACCAACTCTCTCATCTCTCTTTCTCTCATATCTTTTTTTCTCGCATCCCGTACATTTCGCAACTGCGATGTAATTTATGCTCACGCGTTTGAAAAAAATAATTAACAAGTTTTTAATGCCATTACGAGTCATGCGGCGAAAACTCCGGACATTCTCTCCTTCTCGTTACACATTTGAATGATACGTTACAGGCACAGAAAAAAAAATAATTAAATTGTTAAAAATAAATTCATTAAAAAAAATACGTTTCACTTAAATATAATTACTATAAAACATAATTGCCAATAATCGAATACAGTATTTTTTTTAATTGGAAAATATAATTGAATAACTTTCTTTAAATAAATATATTATTAAAATGAGTCTTGATATATTTGAAAACAAATTAAAACTTTGTTATTTTTTTCTCTCTGTATTCAAATTTCTGTACCATTTATACATTTTTTTTTCCTGAAAAATCGTTGCATGCTAAAACATGAAAGCAACGAGGAGAAAAAAACCAAACCGTTGTTTGGTGCGTTTAACAATATTAGCTTCGACGATCGTCCATCAAAGCGCATGAAACATGCTTTTTGCAGACAAATGCTTGAAGGCAATACGTGTCCATCGATTTTTGTGTGCACGAATATGTTCATACAATTTCCATTGGATATATTGAAAGACACGTTCGCTTCGATATTCGTTAATTGTTTCCAAGCGATTGTAACGGTATTTCTGGCAAGGATGTTCCCATCCTGATGAGCTATTAAACGTTTTTGTCCTCGCAGACTTCTCGCCGCGCCAGCATCTGCTTTTAATGGTCAAACTACGTACGAAAGTGACCACCAGTACGTGATGATTCTCAACTTCCATTCCCAAAATACAACCCCCGACATGAATAAAATATCAAAGGTCTTCTAGGTCCCTCTGCATCCACGAAATCACTTTGCGATTGCCTCAATAATTACGCAATCATTTGGAAACTACATGCGTTAGTCAAAAACTATTTAGTTACTAAAACAACTTTTTTTTTTCATAATTTTTAATTATATAATTACATAAATAATTACAGATGCAATAATTATGAAATGAAATTGTTATTATTTTGATGTAAATTATTTTAAATAATTTATTTATGAATAAAATGAAGCTATTATTAGTTTTTGAAACTTTTTGAGAGATAATTTTAAATTAAGCTTTTATTGCAGTTAATCAAGTCGAATTAAACGATAACTAATTTGAATTCAGATAAAACCATGACCCTACCACACAGAAAGAACGGTGAAAGAAAAAGTCTGGGACGAACTTCATCAAATTACCAAACAATTTAGCGTTGAAAGTTTTCCGCTCCGACCAAAAAAAAAGTTTAACACCCTGGCCCACTTACCGAAAGTTTGTTTCTTATGCAATGCAAAACATCCAATAAAGATGAACCAATCGAAAAATTATCATTTTTCCTATTATAAACTAAAATCGAATTTTATAAATAAAATATTTATTTACTTTAGTGCAGAAATAGAAATATCTTAATATTAGTTTTAAATATTTTTTGTAAATTAAATTGTTTTATTTTGTATGTTTTAAATAATGAGTTGTGAATTGTATTTATTTTTTTCTTTTAAATTAGAATGAGTACTTTTTAATGAATGAAATGTATATATAATATTATACTATACAAACTTGGGTTGGGTAATAAAATGCAAAGAGATCGTTTATTATTATCTACTTCGATGAAGTTTCCGATGCCGTGTTTTCAGGAAATGAAATAATGATTAGCAATGAGGTAGATCACGGTAGATTGGTTTTTCATTGGTTTGGGAGGGTGGTGATTCGTTATTTTCGCATTCACCGGCGTGAAATTTTAATAACGGCCAATAACAATCGTCGATGTTTATATAATTTATTCAATCCTGGAAAGAAACGGAAAGAAAGTCTTGGATTGAAGGGGGATGAGGATCGTTTAGCAGATGATTCATTTTATGATTGCCGTCTATTATTTCCTCGGCTGGTCCTGCGACTCGTCCTTCTTCGTAAGAGTTTCAACAAACCGAATGAATTTTGAATAAAAGATGATACACTCCTTATCTTTCCGGTCACGTCCTCTTGATTGTGAAACTATACGCGCCCGTCCACATTCTTCTTCTTCTTGCGGACTTCTTACTCGAACTTCGTGCGGTCGTCCTGAATGCAAGATGCAAACATTCTATCATTCGCGAGTCCTGAATGTTAACTCTTTCTCCCCCATTGGAAAGAACAACCCAAACGCGAAGAACAAACAGGACAAATTGTAAAATAAGACGGTAGAAAATTGCAAGGATCTTATGATCTATCCTTATTGTTTTTAATTGCATACTTCGGGATAATAAAACGGACGGCTAATGGGCAATTCCCGTCGCACGATAAAAATTACAAGGACGATATTACCTGCCAATATATGGAGGATTAATGGATACGATGTTTCATTAAACGCAGCTTAAGTATCCGATCCTCCATCCTGCAAACCATTGTTACATCCTGAATTATACGCACATCAACACTAATTAATTATTTAATTAAATTATCATTATTACCCGTAAATCCAAAAAAAGTTCAAAACATTAATTAATTTTCTTTACCATTAAATACAATTATTTACTTTTTTCCTACTATGTCTTTACTTTCCATTATTTTTATTTATACAAGTAATATTAATTAATAACCGAGATTTAAAGAAAATAGATTGAGTATTTTTAGTTATAAAAATTAATTAATTATTAAAGATGAAATTTTAATCTTTCCCATAAGCTAAGTTATTTTATTTGCAGAAGATTTTCATCATTCCTTTTATTTGACTACAGCTATCACCACTTTCTCCCCTTTTCATTTTTTACCCTTTACATATTTTTTTTTTCAGTTGTACATTTCGCTCACTTCCTTTTTCCGTCCCTAATTATAATTACACGAAATTCTTAATTGCAGGTGGCTGTTCCCTTTCTCGTCTCTCCGGCGGTGATTTTTCATCTCCCCACGCTTCCGGAAATTCCCCTGCAATAATAATAACAATAAATATAAAACGTTAAGAAGAAAAGACGTTCTTTTTTCTTAAGAACGCTTTGTTCTCCCGTTTTAAGCGAAAATGAAGTTAACCAGAATTAATTTGGTGGCTGAGAAGGCATGAAGAATAAAAATAAATACGATTTGAATTCCTCCTCAATATTGTTCATTTGTTGTTGTCGCTTTGGAATTGATAAATTGTGTCTTAAATGAGGAACGAACGATCGGTCATGAATCATCTTGCACACTTTTTTCGTCCTCTTCTTTTAATTAATTACGTTTTTCACCCTCGCAATAAAATATAATTACTATTTGCAAGGATGGAGCGGAATGAAACTACGGAAAATAAATGGACGAGTTTAATGCGCTTTGATTATATAATTTTATGAGTGAGATTAATATGAACATTTAGCAATTAGTGAAATTAAAAAAAAATACAGTTATAAGTATAGTTTTTGTGTATCTTTTGATGAATTAATAATACAATTTTATTAATTGTAAGAAGTTAAGTATTCTTTTTTTTTGATTATGTAATATTTTAAATTAATTAATTCTTGTGTAGTTTGAATTGTTAATAAGATAAAGTGCAAGGTGGAAAGTTTTGGTTCGATGGGATCAAAAACAAGTTAATAACCAAGAATAACATAAAATTAAGAGGTGGTAGGATGAGGATGGAGGTGAAGGATCTCTTAACGTTGTTGGGATAAAAGATTATTCGGACTTATATTCACTATGCGCTAAGTGGTGGAGCAGAGATTATAAGGCTCCCGAAAGTTTTTGATGCATTTTTGTAGACGTCGCCGGCTTTGCTGATCCAAGACGCCCAACTTACCTGGGTGTACCTTCTAATTACTAAATCAGCATCCACCTCCAGCTCCGGCTCCACCTCACCGCGCGGTGCAAAGTTCTTCGTGTGCGGTCATTCATTAAACTTGGGCTTGAAAACTTTCGGTTCTCTCTACCCCCATTCACCCTGTTTCTTATATGGTCTCTCCCCTGTATTTATACACACACACACATTTACCTGTATATGCTGTGCTTTGCCGTAAGGGCAAAACTCGAGCAACCCTCTCGCACCCCTCGGCCGTGTACGTAGTTTTATAAAATGCAAAATTCGTTTAATTATCGAGCTAATTAATGAAAACTTTATTAAATGGCCGGCACACTCTGCTAACGAAATCCCGTCCGACGCGCCGCCGCCGCCGCCAACTCCTCCGCCTCGCTTCATCCCTTAAGCGAACAATGCTTCCCTGATTTATAACCGCGTTTACTCTTTCCTTCCAGCAACTTTTCTATTTTCCAATGTACATACACACCGGCCCACGTTCTCCATTATCGTTCTTTCATTCTATTCGTTTCGTTCCAGTTACAACATTTTATTTGTGTTTTATATGCACTTTTATTTGTAATTACAACTCTAATATTTAATGCTACAACTGATTACGAAACTCGTTTTTGTTAATTTAGTATTATTTTCTACGTACAAACACGTGCGAAAATACATATGCTCAGTAATTAAATACTTAGCAATAATTAAAAAGTTTCATATCAGACACATTATAAAATATAATATAATTTCTATTTCATTATAAATTTATAATTTGAATATTGTTTTGTATAATGATGGAACTAATAATTCTTGTATTTGTGAGGATGTTGATTTGTAAAGGGTAATTTGAAAGTATGGATTCCTGCGGTTTTTATGAATGGAAAAATTGAGAAGTTTTGAAACAGTTAAATTGATTTGTGGAAGTTAGCGAAGATCAAAAGATTGGCGGTTTGTTGGTAAATCGATTTGGTAAAATTTTCGCTACACAGACTAAGTGCGGTAGTTGTCGGGCAGGATGGAGGAGAGGCCTGGTGCAGCGGCGGCAACGGCACTCAATTCCAATTAAATTACCTGACCTCTGGGCCTTGGCTTGCCCACCCCCCATACAACAACATATACATACACACAAAGGTCCGTTCCCATAAATGGTCAGACGTATACTAATCATATTTGGGACCGCTCCACTAGAAGCGGAGGCGGTCTCCGATGCCAACGCAATTCCTCTTTCATCGGTCACCTCTCTCGCTCTCTCTCACTTCTCTTTTACCTGCACACTCTGTCTCTCACTCTCTACCATCATACTTCAATAACAATAACAACTCATTATATTAGATGACATTAAGGGCAAACTTGGGGGCCCTTGGTCACTGCGTTAATGGCATACGTGTCCTCCCGTGCTAACCTCCGCATGCAAAACGAGACGGCAATATTGCTAAGCCCCTTTGTGAATAGGCGCGTGTATATGTGTGTGTGTGGAGGGTTCAGAGAAGGTGGAGGCTTTGTGGGTGGTCGTAGGATGTTGTATTCCTGAGGCTACTCGTGGTGTCTCCGCTAGGGCTCCTCTCCTCGCACAACACTCAGGCAGTTTGTATCCCAAGTTGCTGCAACCTCTTAAGATAATGGCTGTATTAGAGAGAATAGGTCTTGTTGTGGCCACCGCCTGCACCTGGTGTCGCGCACACCACCATCCACAGGCCCTTTGCGCCGTAATTATGATTTAATCATTACACACAGTTCGGAACTTGAACGTGATTTACAATAAATTGATTACGTTTTAAACGCATTACATATTTACAACAATAAAGGGATCCGGAAAAGGGTTTTCAGCGATAATAATTAACGCTCCTGACCCAACCTTAAATCGCACAAAGAATCTGTCAATTGCAATACACCTGCAGCCAAAATAACATCTTCTCGAATTCAATTTTACCATAAATATTAATTATGTATTCAATTTATTTTATTAAAAGAACTGGTAGTTATTAGATATGTTGGTTATATAATAGTGGATGCTGTTTGATGTGTAATTTGTTATTAGTGGAAACCTGGTCGATGAGTGGAAAGTTTGGAATTTGAAGTAATATGGAGTGGTTTCGGGGAAAAGGAAACGCACGTTTGATGAAGGGGGTGGCAGAGTCGTGAGTGATACGTGCAGGGTTGAGATGTGTGTGTGTGTGTGTATGTTAGTATGTTGGGGGTGGCATTTAAATAATTATGAAAGTAACGATTCAGGGGTGTCTCGGGGTATAAAATAAGGGCAGTCGGGAGAGTCGTAGATATCGTTAAGCGCAAAAGTGGGGTGGCTGAGGGTTGGCATGGATGTGTATGGGAAGGAGGCGGCAGAAAGCTTCGCTAATGTCTCCGCTGTACGAGATTAAAGACGCGTTATTTAGCCTTTAGCTTAAAGCTCGGCTGCGGATGGAATAATTAGATCAAGTGGAGAGTCAACTTGGTACTGGCTCCGCTGCCGCCTCTACCACTACCGCCGCCTCCGCAGCAGCAGCCCCGGTTAATTCACATACGATGGACTCGAGAGCAAAGTTAAGAGGTAATTATGTACGTATACAGGAGAAAGAAAAGAATGATTTAATTGCCCACCCTCGAACTGACGGCGGCTGAGGCGGTGGATGTCCGGGTGGACGGTTTCGGGGCTGCGGCACGGCTCGCCCTCGGCCAAAGCATAAATAACTCAATTACACACACTCACATACAAACTTGAAATGACTGAAATCTGATGGCTGATGTAATTTGCACTCACTTCTTGCCGTCCCCTGCCTTTTTGACACATCCAACATTCAACCGGTCGCAATGCTCATTACTTATTACGTGCATGCATGAATGTTCAAGCAAATCGCGCGATTTATCCGTAACATCCATTAGGACGAACAGCGTTCATTTACTTTCCATTTTCCATTGCTATCAATTCAATTACCGAATAAATGTATATTTCCTACAATTTATTAAACTTCACACTCCGACGTACATTTAATGCTGTCGGTTTACTCGCAGATTGGCAGTTACAACTATTTTTTTTATTGTTATTACCTCCACTATTCGCGTATTGTGTTGAAGGATTTTACCGCCTGACGGACATTTATTTAATGCAATATTTTATTGCAAACAATGGACACACTTTATTCACATTAATAATGTATAAATCCTATAAACCCGACACGAAACGCGTATTACAATTCTGTTCAGTCGATGCAAAGTTTATTTTGTTCATAAGCTTAATAGCAAGTACTTCAATGGACATAAGCACTTATTGCAAGTTAATGGACTCAATTTCATTGAAAATCCACTTACAGTCTATCATCAAGAGAATAGTATATTTCATTTATTATAATCAATTTATATATAAATTGTTTAAAATTACAATAATTTTCAATGTTTTTCAATTAACAGGCTCTACATTTTCAGTGCTTAATTTGATAGCTTATTATAGAAGAATTCTATAAATTAATTAGCTTACATAATTATTGAATAAAATAAAAGTCATAAAATATAGAAATATAGGCAATTATTGTTAAATGGAATTTTTCAATATATAATATATTTAATGTAAGATTAATGGGTGAGGTGAGTTTCGAAAATGTTGGTCCTGTGGGGATGCGGTTCGAAGGAAATTTTGGATAGGACCCATGTCATCAGACTAGTCCAGTAAAGCAATTAGGACCCACTAATATCTTGTCCGGTCCTACGGTCGCACTTTCGGTTTGGCACACGCTACTTCTGCACGGCGATAAACAGTTAATGATGTTAAAAGGACTCACATCCTTCGGAAGGATGCGACGCGATGCCTCACATACAGATTAATCCCGAAAACTATTTTGCATCCATCTAGGTAGACATCAAAGTGGACGTGGAGCGAAGTGGCGCCCTTTTTAAATATTTAAACATCGACCGCTTGACCGATTGAATTCCCCGCGCAGCTCTACGAAACGAAATTAGTGCCACGAAACTCCTGCAAAACTTTCCAGATCGCTCGTAAATACATTTATGATTCTACATCGACGGATCACGCAACACAACATCCGAACCTTTGACATTCACCAAACGCAAAAAATAAATACCCAACTAAAGTTTCTGTTAAATTGATACAAAATTTACATCCAAACTCAAATTATATAAGAGAAAATATAAATAATAACAATGTAAATAATATTCTCCGTGAGATATGTATGATTTTTTTTTGGTGCTAATAAAGATGTGATGTAATATTAATCCGTTGATGTCAAGGTCTGTCTTTGATGTTTTTAGATGGAATTAATAAAATGTTATATATTTATGAAAGCAGATCGTGGCTTGCTGAAGATATTCTGAGAAGGGTGCGAAGGTTGTGTATGTGTACGTATTGGTGTGGATGTTTCGAAGCTGCTGATGTTTTCTGGTCACGATTCGAGCTGTCGCCACAGATTACAAGCAGAGACGTGTTAACTCGCTATATCTGTTTTCCTTCACTCACTATACCAATGTCATCAAGTAATCTCATCGCTAATGCTCTATATCAGATCCCGATAACTTTACACAAAAGGGATTCGGCGACTGCACTACACGAACGAAATATGTAAGATCCGAAGGGATGGACTACATATTAATCGGACTTAATCCATTATAGGCTATAAGAAATTCAAAGGGGAGAGGAATAAAGAGTAGAAGATGATAGAGAAAAACAACGGACGGGATTTCGATGAGACGACTCTGAAATAGAAAGAAGACAAAAGTCTGCTGCTCATCGTCGGAGGAGGATCCAATTCCGGTTTCGGTGGAAAAAGAGAGTGAGAGAGTTTTCGCCGTCCCCATTGTTTTTCGCGCAGACACGATCCGCTTCCTCCGAATCAATTATTTTACTTCGAAAACTGATATTAAAATCACCTCTCCGGTTCACAATAATAAGATAATATTAAAAAATGAACTCCTTCCTTACAGCAGACGGCTATATTACGTTCGTCTGCTCATTCTCCTTCCACTTTCATTCACTTTTCTTATTATTATTCTTTTAGTTTGAATTCAGAAAGTATAATAGACCCCAATATCTTCGACGAGTCCATCAAAAAGTAATTAGTTACACTTCTTAATTACAATCAAAAAGTAATAGTACTTAATCAATAATTTTATTCATAATTGGTGTTTGATCAATAAGATTTAGTTGTGATGAGTTCCAACTGTGGAGATGTATTAAATGAGATAGATGTATCTTAGGATGGGGAAGCAAAATGAATTGATTTCATCCATTTACCATGTGTTGTGTTGTGTGTATCGTGCTCGGACGGGAGGTTGAGGACGAATGAGGTGGTCCTGAATGGTGGCCGAAGTTGAAAACAGTTTTATCTGGTTGGTGGAAATTCGGGCATAGTTGGCGGAACGGCGACGATGGTCCTATTGTCTTAGATGCATTTACGTAGCTTGTCGCCGATTTCCTTCGGACAATGCGTTTCTCTTGTGCATTTGTGGGCTGTCCTCGTGGCGTGGAGCAGAAATTGTACTTATCGATGCGGAAACTTACAGATTGACAAACGCTGTTTGCCGTTTGTCAACCGAGACGGCCATTGTCACGTGCTAATGCATCTTCACCATTGTCCGAAGGATTGGAAACGAAATGGAACAGAAAGAAAAATGATCGAAACAACCAACCCCAAATTCTCTCATTCCACTCTCAATGAAAATCCGGTAAATATCAGAGGATGATGATTATGATGATAAGACTTTAGTGCATCATAAAAGTTTATGCTTTACTTTGATCGGGCTTCGCTAGGCTAACTTTAAATAGGCACGTTAATTAGGGAAGGTAAAGTCAACAGAGAAGCACAGCGCGGCCGGACTTTCTGGGATTTCGGCTGAAATAATAATCCTTCGCCGTTGCATGCAGAACTCCCACAGTCATCCTTCCTTCCATCCAGTTGGCCAGAGCTTTCCGAAGGATCCTGCTTACATTTTAGCGTCGGTGTGTATCTTTTGAGCTAACTGAATCCTTTTCAAATTCCTTCAAATAACCGAACGGAATTAAATGCAAACATCTTAATTAGATCTTAATTCTCAGAGAAATCTGCACATCTCATCTTCAAGTAAATACTAAAAGATATAATACACAAAAAAATAAACTTTTTTTAAAATGTATTTAAAAATATTACTAACTTATAATAGTGTTATACCATGTTCAACTGTACTGTAAATAGGTTACATTTGCATACCGCGATATCTCTATTCCTCCCAAATAATTGAAATATATATGTCGGAGTGTATTCCTCATTCTATTGCAATATTCCACCAAAGTTTGTTGTCATCTAGTCGTAAGAAACGTGACGGAATAGTTTCATACTTTATACAAGGTTAAGGTAAAGGTTATAACAATTTCTATTTATTATCGATTAATTTAAAATATGAATGAATGAGTTTTTGATTATAAACCTGAAAGATTTTAATTGTGTATTAAATGCAACTAACAGTTCATTGCATCTTTTACAATTAAATTAGAATAAAATTGGCTTCTAGTAAATTGGGAAGCAAAAAGGTTTTTGATACAATTATAATTTGATCATCGGGATTCGGTTAATGGGTAAAAAAGGGGGAGGTTGAGGGTGCGAGTTGGAAAGGTATTTTTGGATAGACTAATGATCGCAAACCCGTAATTACGACGTCAGGGTGATTAAATTCGGGGTAGACCACTAGCTGGAGTAGGCGCTATATGCAAGTGGAGGAACGCGTGTAAGATGTCTGTGGTAAATAAGCACCGCATTCCAAGTGTGTGTGTGTGTGTATGTTTATGTGCGTGAGTGTGTGTGTGTGTATATATGTGTGCATGTCTTTGGGGTGTGGGTGTTGTGTTGTGTACATATAATAATATAAACCGAAGTTGAGCAAACACGTGCTTCAAGAGCTGTCGGATTCTACTCGCATCAACTTGCACCAGTACTTAAAGTTATTGTTGTCCCGCTTGCATACGTTCACTTCTACTTACTCGAGAGCATCTTACAAACTCCCAGTACACTTCCACATCCGTCTCCCTTTTGCTCGTACCCTCCTCGAACACTTCATACCTACAACCTCAAGAAGTGGTCTATCATTAAATTGTTGCGGATTTTAAGCTCATTATTGCATCGTTCCTTTTCACAATATAATAATAATAATCCAACAGAAATAAAGAAAAAAATAGAAGCAAATTCTCTGCACGTAGCTCTACTTGGTATTAACGTATGCGCTATGCTAAATACAAATAAAAGTACATGCACCTAGGATGCATTAGTTTTACCCGGCAAAGCCCTCGAGTGCCCTTATGATTTAACCCGGAATTCCACTCATTAAATATACAAGTTCTGATAGCATATCTGGCTTTTAATCAACAGAAATTTTTAATCGTCTAATTAAAAAAAAATACTTCGTAACCACCGAAAATAACTATTATTTTTTTACTTTTGTTTCATTTACGCTTCAAGATATGAGCGAAATTAAGTTCGGTAATTAGTTTCAGCATTATCATCGCACAACTAATGCGAAAACCAAAGAAGGCTAATCTGGCTGCGGGACTTTATCATATCCATTTTTGTTGTTGTTAGTTTTGTTTTTATGATGGCGTAAGCTTAATGCACTTAGTCTCTGCCGTTGTTGCAGCTACTTTATGCATTATTTTTTTTGTTGCTGCTGCTGCTGTTGGTCGAATTGCGAAAGCTCTCCTCGACGCGAGAAAGTTTGTACTTTTCCGGGGCGTCGGTGATTAGTCTAGAGGGTCGGGGGCGACGGAGTGCCTCTCGGGGGGTGGCTTTGCGCCTGGGGGGGCGGCGGCGTGTGCGGTGGCACAGAGACTGCCACGTATATATACCTGGAAAGTTTGGTGGTCAGAAGCAAGGAGCGCGGAATGGAAATGGCGCAATTCGAAATGAATCTGTCCGTTCCAGCTGTTGCCGCACTTGCGGAACTGTTAAACTGCGGCTTGGGATTGGGACTGGAAAGGAAACTGGTTATATGTGTGTGTGTGTATGTACGATGAACACGCTCACACTCGCATCTCTTAAAACCTACGTATAAATGCGAGCCACACTCCTTAATTTCGAATAACACCCGGATATCCGGATTCGATATACGAATAACAGCAGTAGCAGAAACAACTAAAAAAAAATCCTTGAAAAGGATATACACTCCGACACCCTTCCAACGCAGACTTGCGTTCAGTCAAATGAGGATTTAAATTCTAAACTAACATAAATATTATCAATATAAAATTTTAACACCGGAAATTTCAATAAATTTATGTTATTACATAATTTTATTTTATCTATAATTATTTTTATTTTTATTATTAAAATTAAAATCGTAATTATATAGTAAATTTAAAACATTATTAATATTTTGTGTGGATGCGCCGGGTATTTACATTTTCTTAATTTTATTGAATAATTTAAAATTAAATAGTTTTATTTTTTAGAGTCCTGTTAATATTCTTAGCTCATCTGAAATTGTTCGATTTGTGTCCATACATACCTAACGAACACAAAAGAAAATCCAGTGGATTTCCATCCATCTTTTTCATCTCTTCTCGTTCATACAAGAAGGCGATGGTTATGTAAATTCAGTTTTGGGGTGCCTGCACACACATTGGGCTTTTATTCCAAAGTAGAGGGTGGGCAGAACGTGACTTATTACTAGTCCGCGGCGACTGTAAATATTAGGTCTACATGCAAAAGTCCTTCCCAACCAAACTATCCTTTGTAAGGATAACAAGGAGCGGCGGCGTCGGGAGCGGTGGTGGCGGCGAAGCCCAGGACGGGAGAAGAACTTAAATCGAATTTTCGTTACTCACAATTCGTCCGCTGCGAATCGAATCTACATATATTTTGCCTCGGGGCCGGAAAGTGCGAGAGGTGAGATGATGATCATACGGTTCGGACCATCTCTCGCTCGCTCAATATTATATTAGTTTTAGGTTGTAAAAGGACGAAGGAAAAGGCGCTGGAGATGAATAATACACGCAGACACTCGACAAAAAAAATATATATATATAAAAAGAAAAAGACGCGTTTCTCTACTTTGTACAATTGGAGCCGATTCATGGAATATAGCCTTTTCGGTAATGGGGATGCATGATGCATGTATTCATTCATATGTGTATCTGTGTTCTCGTACATTTTGGCCGTAAAATTTATTATGCACTTAAAAAGGTGATTCCCCATAGTTTATGATCGCGTTTACACGTCTCCGGCCACCGCCGCCTCCGATCCTTCCTCTTCCGTAGATTATTCAAGTTGTAAATAACTCGCATGTCAACAAATTTATAGTTCGGCTTTCATATAAAATCACTTTTCAGCGAAGGGTGAGCGTTCCGACCGTTATTTCTGTCCTCGATTCTTCAGTACCGAACCTCGAACAAATGATCGGTATAATAAATCGGTTGCTCCAGTTTACAAAATAATAATACCGAATTGCAAGTGAGTGATTTTAAGAATACAAGGTTTTCTTAGTTTGGATTAAACATTGGATTGGATTACTTTTAATAAAGTATATGCATGTTGTTTTTACGTTGGATTAATGATGATTAATTTTGAAAAAGGAAAAACAAATGGATGGGCGTAATTACTGCGTGAATAATGTATGAAATTTTGGGAAAAAGTTTTTGTCGGTCGGTCGGATTGACGTAAGTGCGAATATTGCATCATTTATACGGACGAAAAGTCAGTTATAAACCAAAATCCGTTTGACGGTAATTCTGGGACGGATAAAACGGGCGACTGGATGTATGGGTATGTGTTGGGTAAGTCGATGCAGTAATTGCCAAGACTGGCATTAGTATGTAATGGAGTATATGTCGGGAGGATCAGTTGATCCTTACGTCCTACGCACGCCTTGAGTTAATGTGCTGCACCCTAATGACTAGGGATGGCCACCTCTCGCCACCCACTTGCGGCTTACTGCCCTCAACCAACCCCTCGCGCGTCTTCGTCGACCGCGCGTCTCCTCCTGCACCCCACACCGCCGCCCTTCGTCAAAAACCCTCCGAACCCTCTCAGCCACCTGCCCTCGCGTTACCAAAGCCGCTACCACCCACCACCTCATGCATCCTCAGACCTATACACATCCACACAGAATCCCCCCATGCGCAATTATCACACGGGTTATTGTTGTTGGAACGGTTTAGCCGCCGGCTAGAATATTTAGCCCTCTTTAGCAGGCTTGATTTGACTTTGAAATTGACTTACCCCCGCCGTGTTTATGCACACGCCAAATCCCGGAACTACACTGGTCAATGCGATTTCCTGCAGACATCCTCTTCAAGATAATCGAACCTAACCCACCTAACAACCACCACCCCAGAACAAATGAATAAGCGGCGTGGCGAGCACTCAATCCGAATCGTGCAGCGGTGATACGAAAGGGCCTAATAATTCTGCGTGCCTTTCTGCTTCCTATACGTACGTACGGTGCACGTAATTTTATTATCGAGAGATCGACACGACCGGCCTTTCCAGGAATCTGTGTATGTGTTCGAGTGTGTATGTACGTACGTACGGACGTACGTGAGGATAAGGCTTTATCCAGGACCTTATCGGAAGGGGCTCTTTCTCCCGGTGGTCACGTGCAATCGTTGTCCTCGTTATTTCATGCAAATCACAAACACACAAATTACATGTTATCGACTTGAAAGATTTTTCGCTTTACCTAAGAAGGAAAATTACCTTACTTAATACAATTTAAAAAAAATATATATACAGTTTACAAATAATATAGTTCATAAATTAAAAAGATTAAAAATTAATTACACTGCAATAAATAAAAAAAATATTACAATAGCATTATTTATGTTAAATATATATTTGGTTTAGGATTTGTATAGTTTTAGTTAATCTATACGGTTATTAATATTTCGATAGAATCTTGAAGTTGTAGCAGGGCGTAAGAGATTTCTCCTTGGTACGTGTGTAGGTGGATGCGTCTAATCATGCTCTAGTCTAGTTCGTTTAGTTTCGCCTCTCAAGCTCGTATTAAATGCTGCGTGAAAGATATAAACCGAAGGTGTTTACTCGCATGGATTTCCACAACTTTGCTATCATCAAACTTTGTAATACTTCACTCCTCATCACGGAATAGAGATGAAAGCCTGCACCCATTACAGAAACGCACACACATACACACGTTCAGGCCCATTACTGAAGGCTCTCTCCCCCTGGCTCCTTCATGAAACCTTGTACGCTGCCAAACCGGGATTTATTTATCAAATTTCGAAACAATTAAGAAAACCGCTACGGAGCATCGATTATAATTAAAGTTGTGAGCTTACACGAACGTATTTTTTTTTTGTTATTACAATTACACATCGGGGATGATTCATTAATAACGGCCTGAGACGGCAGATGATGATGAAAAAATAAGAAAGAAGTGAACGGTGCGGGGGTGGAAAATAGGAGGAGAAGAAACAATCATCCGGTGCTTCCGTAATGGGACTTGGGAAAAGAAAATAATAAATTTGTGCTCCGTGTTTCTCTCAAGTATGGAGGTTATTAAATAAACGATGGTAGTTATGTGTTTGGTGGAGAGGGGTGGTCCGACTCATCTCTCGGTATGTGTGTGCGGACAGAAACTTCTATCCTCTCATCCTACCATATTGTCTGCACGGAAAGTGGTGTTTGGTCAAAGTATGGTGCGCTCTTTCCTTGATTGCAGACGCAACATTTTGCACACATTTATCTTATCCCCTTTTGTTATTGCAATATGGGATTAATCTACGTCTTACACAATATGTAATAATATCAACAAATTATATAATATATAATTAATGTTAGAAATAAAATTTGTAAAAAATATTGTAAATTATTCAAAAATAAGTAATATTAATAATATAATACAATTAATTTGGTTTTGTATTAGATTTGAAAATTTATTATAAAATGAAGGCGAATTTGAGTAGTTACATAAACTGGGACTTGGGTTATGCGATATATGTATTTATATGTAAGTTCGGTCGTAATTCAAGAAACTGTAAGTTGGAGTTGATAAGGAGGAAGATAGGTGTTTTATCAATAGTTGAAGGAAAGTTCTAAATAATATTAGAGAGTCTTCTCTTGTGTGCGCGAGTGCGGGAAAATGAATTTGCCGGTAAAGTGTAATATTGAAGGGACCGAGGAATTGTATCATAAGGTGGTTGAAAAGGAAGGGGGTGTTGAGTGAGGGATGGTGTAGTTCGTTCGCTTTATTGTGCGAATTTAGGCTGGCGTGTCCGCGCGAACAAGAGAGCACACGGCTCGTTGTTAATTTCTTAAGACTTAAGACATACCCAGCCCTTTATGGCTCGCATTATCCACCCTTTAACGCACCGCCACAATGCACCGGAAGCGCGAGGAACTGCATTGTGTCCAACGCTGAGGCGGCGGATGGTGGCTGGCTGGTGGTTGGATGTGGATGATGGCTGAGTCGGTTGGTGGTTGCTGGTGGTGGGTCGAGGGGGTTTTTGTTCTTTGTCTCAACGGCGGCCAAGCGTGAGGCCGTCGCTTCTGTGACTCGCGCGAGGAAATTGCCTCAAATGTAGCTGATACACAAAGGAGACGATGCTAATTAAAATTTAAATTTTAACCGAAAAGGGTTACCGCACATTTCATATTATTATTAAATCCCTAGCCGCGTCGCCCTTAAAACCTTCCTTCCTTCCTCGCGCACAACCCTCGACTTCGAGTCAACCTTCATCGCTCTTCATCCGCACACCCAACCCCTCCAAAAATCATTTCATTCAAATCCATCTCGAAGAATTAAAGTCATTATTTCCACTGCATCCGTAAAGCAAAATCCATATCAAACCCGATCCCTTCTATTCGTTTACTTTACAGCTTACATCAATGGAAACGATAATTTAAATTTGATCTTTACATTAAATATAAATTATTCATTTCAAAAAAACTTTGAAATTAATGTCTTATTTTTTGCAATATTTCTTTATTATTAATTTTAAAAATATTAATTACATAAATTATTATTCAATCCATAATTTTTTAAATTATTAATACTAATTTACAATATTTATATATTGATTACATATTATTTCTTTTACTGTCATATTTTGATAAGTTTCACCAATTTTTTCTAATAATAGATATGCAATTAAATGGAATTGATTGGAATGTATTTATTTGAAGATGATTGGATGTGTTGGTCTTGGCTAATAGGAATAACATAGTTTTTGCAGTATGCGATATGGAACCATTTTCATCCATCCATCCGTATGGTCTCCTCGTGTTTGCAGAAGCGAATGGTTCTTGATGCCTCGCGATATTTGTCAAAATATTTGCCATTAATCAAGATAATCTCGCGGCGCGCTCCTTCCCAGACTTTGTGCAAGAAAACAAATAAAGTTTACAAACTCTCCTTCTAGGTAGGAGCTACTCATAATGATTAAAACATCACACGTTCTCTATAATTAAATATGGCGCTGCATCCGTCTCCTCCGTGAGTGAGAGCGTCCATAGATACTACGCCAAGAAGTGAGATAGATAGAAATGGAGAAATGAAGAGAAGAGAGAGATAGATGATGGAGCGGCGTCCGTTCCGTCGCGACGCTATGTAAATATGGCGGAAAAGTAAAGACGATTTTCCTGCTACGACGTATTTAAAAAAATCAAAGAGATTTTCCCAATTAACAGAGCTTTGCTCATACCACCTTTCACCCTCATTCCACTGATATATTTTTTTACGTCTTCTTCTTCTACGTCTTCTCATTTATTCCCATTTGCGTCCCTCTTTTTAACGCTCATTTTCAGGATAAAAATATTTAAAAATACTGACATGTACAGATTTAAATATTAAAAAAGTACCTTGAAATAATTATTAAAATAATGATCGTTATAGAAATAGCATTATTTAAATTTCTTCAATTGAAAATATACTAATTATTATAAATAATATTCATATTTAGCTTTATTTTAAATAATTGTAATTTAATAAAGATGAAGTATATTAATTGTAAAACTTATTTACTAGAGAGAATATTTTAAAATGTTTAGAATGTGATACATTTAGTGGTAAAATGTAATCGTTGGGAAGGTAATAACGGGAGTGCAAGACGTGAATGTGTATAATATAATATTATATAATAGAATGTGTTTGAGGAATCCCAGAGTGTCTGAGGAATGGTACAATGCATTAGTAATATTGAGTAGGAGTGGAATCCAATGATGGTGATGTTGATAATGCTGGATTTTGGTTGAGGAGCTGTTTATGTGCGTGTACTATATATATGTGTGTGTAGAAGTGTCGGTGTGTTGAGTCGCGTCGCGAATGACTGTTTTATTCGTCTCCCTGACTAATTTCGGCTTTGTTAATAGTTTCGGGAGATGAAGTTTATGCCTTAATTATTGCCGGGATTTATTAAATTGATCCTGGAGCAGAAGCGTTTCTCTCTCTATCTCTCTCTTACTCTTTCGCTGAAAAGAACAACGCCCGCCCCGCCGTCATCAATTATCGTTAGCCGCCCCCACTCGATTCCAGGGGGGTTCCACCTCATCCTCCACCGCGACGTGTTCTTGTCAAATTTTCATATAATTAGGTTGCCGACAGTGCGGAGTGCCATTGTGGTAAGAGCAGAACGTCGGTTTGTTAAAATGTTTGTTTTCAATGGTTCGCAAACACGTCCATACATGGATGGTATTCGTTAACCACGAAAAGCATCATACGGTTGTTGGTATTGAGGCGTACATATATACACATACATTTGGGGTTGGATTCGAAATCGCTTCATATGGCGGGGTTAATTATTTCGCACCTCTGGTAACTTGACAATGCATCCGACATCGGTCACAAAGGCTCACCCTCCGCCGTTCGCACCGATGCCAGCCACTTTTGTCTTTTCCACCCGAAACAATTGTATTTACAACTTGCGAAACCTTAATTACGCTTACTACAATGACTAAATTGCATTCAGACCCGGCTACGCCCTATCACATTCATCCGTCGAAAGCCCAAAACCACCGTCGAACGCTAAAACACTCCTCATCCTCTTCCACCTTCTCCTCATCCGACCCTTACAGCTTCATCATCATCATCACCATTTCCAACCAATTATTTTACGTAATACATACTTCAAATCGAAAATATTATAATAATACAACCACTTATTTAAAAAGTTTTCGAACTTTTAAATATAACAACTAAATTACTTTAAATATATATCAAAAAAATAAATATTATATGATATTGCAATTATTCTGAAATACGTTGAATAAAATGTCTTGTAAAGGCATGTAAATTTATTTGTAATGCTTGAGGAATTCGAAATCCCCAAGCGATTATTCCTTCTTCTACTTTTTCCAATTGAAGTCGACACGAGGAGGGTTTTTTTGCGTGTATATATTTATCGGAAGGGTCAGCGGCGTTGCGATAAAGTTACACGGTGTAGGAGCAAACTGCACACCTGTGACGGACGGATGGACAATGTCTGGTCCCTCTGTGGCCCTCCATCAAGTGCATAGGGCCCTCGTCTCTGAGGGCCTTTTTATCATATCGGACCGGACGTATAAATAAATAAATATATTTATTGATACATCATACATTACTTACGACCACGTTTCGACGTTTCTCACCGACTAAAATAAGTAATGACAATGAAGAAGACGTGCTCTTCTACTTCTACTGTAGCTAATAATACACGCGGACTGGGCACAACGAGAGAAAACGTATATATGGCATATAAGAAAAGGGCGCTCCCTCTGTCTTAATCTCGTTCCTTTCGACCTGTCAAGGATAATCATAATGGCATTAGACGAATGAGTCCGTCGCGGTTAATCGACACTGACTGACTAATTACCGTCTTCCTTAATACAATGGTTCTCCCTTGAAAAGAAAACCGACACCTCGAAGAACTCGCATTCGAACTTACTTCTCCTACTCTTCCAACCCTCATAACAATCTAATCAAATCGAAATTTATCATAATCACAAAGATAGACATAGAAATCAACATTAATAATTGTGAAATACATATCTTCTTATTAAGACATATAAAATTATAAATATAAAGTTTAGTTGTGAATTTCAAAAAGTAACATTGATAGTAGCTTTTTTTATTTAGAAGTTTTATGATTTTGTGAATATCGTGCGGCAGGATGTTTGTGTATTTTATTTAATATCGTGATGTGATTTATACGGTTTTGGGGTGGAGTGGTACCAATTTGAGAAAGAGACTTGGAGAGAGAAAAAAATATGTATATGCAGCGGTCTCTCAAAAACATACGTACAACACACGCACCCTCTTCCATGCCAAAAGCGATGTAAAAGGTTAAACATCCGAAACCTGGACGTATTTTTCCGGCACGCTTTCCGGATCCCCACAGGTTTTTGAGAAGGGTACGTATAATGCAATATACACATATGAAATATTTTGTTGACTGTGGCCGTGGTGGTGTATCGAAAATTTCCAAGCGCGTTTCGGAAGTTTTAAATACACATTGCAGATTCGCATCTGTTGGATAAAGAGAGAGTTGGATACGTTTTGAGTGGGTTTGAGGGAGGGAGACAGGGTGATGGGTATGGGAGGAATGAGCGAGTAAACATACATAGTGGAATGTAAACAGGAGAGTGGAGAGTGAGAGAACTGGCTGCAAACCCAATGACAAATAGCGAAGTCAAGGTGATAAACGGTCGGCGCTTAGCAGTAGCCACTGGGCAGCTAATGATACCCCTGTCCGCCCCTTAATGCCCTTATTGCGCCTTTGATCTACTGCCGACACCTTGGATCTACACCCATATTAAACCGTCCCTCACTGATTATTGTCCACTCGCGAAGATTCTGTTTAACTTGCCAAGTTAATCAAACCCCGTCTCTCTCTCATGATCTGCTCGCAGTTTGAACCTCTCTACTAAAGCGACGTTCAAATGCAGCACACGAGATGCACCACCTACATACCATGATAATTCATCCATTGCAATGCATTTAAAGAGAAAGAGATGCAGATATATGCGGATGTGTATATGTATGTATACAGATATGTAATTTCATCCGAGAGAAGAGCCTAGGGTGGGTGGTTGGTTGGTGGTTCGGTTGGAATCGCGCCACCGCATCTGCGGTTCTTCATCTTCAGATCGCATGCAAACCACTCAGCCTCGCTCCGGGCAATACATCTCCAATTCGGGCCGGTTATCATCCAGAACCGCCCCAAGGCTAATGTGGTATCATAGGCTGTAATTAGCCGACTGAGACTACAAGATAATGTACTTCGCCGGCATAAATCTTTACTGTCTCTGTCTCTGCTGCTTCCTACTCTCTTTCTGCATCTCTCTCTTACACACTCACACATCCACACATAAATATATCCACACAGACACGTACACATGCACATGCTTCAACCCTCCGGATCGGAATGAGTCGCGATGGAGAGAGTGAGAGACTGGAGCGAAATCCTCTTCAGTGGCGCGACTTCCGAGAGGGGAAATTATTAAATTACGGAAGAAAAAATTTAAAACGAGATGATGGAACGCAAGAAGGAACAAGGAAAAAAATTGAACACGGCTTGCTTGTATCCAAGTGGGTTATGGAGCGACGAGCAAATGAGCAAGCTTCGTTGCTTCGTTATTATATTTACTTATTGTGTAGGCCCACGTTATGACTAACTTTTTTTTTTGTTTCATTTGATGAAGTGCAAGACACATCCCTTTCAGCAGACATCAAAGACCACTTTAGGACCTAATAACTTTTTACAATAATACCATAATTATCAACGAACCTATTTTATAAATTACCTTTTTCTTTCTTATGAACTCAAAAGGTTTTTAAAACTAAATAACTTAAATTGATTTTATAATTACCTTAGTAAAATTTAATAATTCAAAATATTATTAGTTTTATTTTATAAATTAAAACAGAAAATACAAGATTTTTAATTACTTCCGTAATGAATTATATTTTTTTTTTATATTTCATAATTATTAATTAATTTAAATTTTAAAGTCTATAAATTCTATTTTTTTATAGAATTAATGTATAAATTTGAATTCTGATAAATTATTAAATAATGTAGAAATTAATTTAAATCGCTAAGGGAATTATCGCGGTTTTAATTAGATTGATGGGCCTAGGCTTTAAAAGAAATTTGCGAAATAAATTATATGCATGTAAAATTGGTTCCGAAATTCAGTGTTTACGGGGTTCGGCGATGCTGTCATTAAATAGAGCTCAGGGAAATAGAGTCCCTAAATCCTCTCTCATCTTTTCCACTCCACTCTTCCGCGACTCCGCTATACCGAGCCCTTTTATACATACTTTTTTTTCTAATTTTTTTTTGTTGATGCTCTTGTGTAACAGGCACCTTGGTGAGTTTATAAAAGGAGGACAGGAGAGCGCGATCATCGGGGGCGGCCGCCCTTCCCCCGGAATCTCGTTAAAACAAACACCCTCTTAGTGCAGTTGTTCTTAAAATCGCATCTCCCTTTTTTTTTTCGCGCTGTGTACTTATTTTTTTTTGTCTCTCGTCCCTTCTTTTATAACCCTCGCTCTGTTCCTCCAATGCGAAGTACGTGTCGGAGCGAGGAGGCTCGTATCACCTCATCGCATTTACGTTGTTCATAATACAGCAATCAACGTCCTCCATCTCCTTTTGTCTTACAACACAGAGCGCCAAATCCGCTCCATTATTATACCTTCTCTCCCTTCGTCCTTTTTTTTTTAAAGACTGTCCTGCCTCATCCCACCGATTTTCTCATCTTCCTTTCGCTAATAACGCGAGGCGCCAAATGCGTGTGTACATACGGGCCTGCGACCGCGGGGGTTGAAAAAGGACGAAGTAGGAGTGAAAAAAAAACAAGGAACAGAGGGTGGAATTTTAAAAAGCCACTCGTTTGTTATTTAAGGTCGCCGCTCGGAAAACAGGTACAAGATTAAAAAAAGGAGGACGCAAAAAAAAATGAGAATCGAATCAAGTGCTTCGTGGGGGTGAGTGCGGCTCTATATGCAGGAAAAGAATAGGAAATTTCATTTTAACACGTTTCCTCCTCTGCTTTCTTTCCTTTTCCCCAAATTAATGATAACTTGATTTGAGTTTTCATTTTCTAGTGGCGCTTTATCTTCTCTGATAGCTTTGGAAAACTGGAGTGGAAAATGTATGTAACAACATTATGTTACGTGAATCTGCAACAGATTTTTTATCATTACTAATGTTAAATCCATGATTCTTACAATCTTTATTATAAAATATATTTGTATTATCATTGACAAATTTGAGTTTATTTTAATTTTAAAGTTCAATTACCACTAGTATTTTAATTTACCGATTTTGTAAACCGCTTGGGGCGAATAATTTTTTTACTCTTGGAGGAAGTCTAGCGTTATATAATTTTTGGAAGTTATGCGAAGAAGCCGGAGGGAGCGCCGACTTCTTCGTGGGTGAATGCGGATGGATGGGGTTGAAGGGTGGAGAGGTTTGGTCCGAAGAAGGCGAATTGAGTGCGCTGTACCCAAGACAGGCCCCTCCGGAGGAATCTCTCGCACGGTCAATTTCACAACCGCATTAGCCATCTGATGAGCAACATCTCCGAAAACTATTTGGTCTAAGAATTTTAACAGCCGCACATTTTCGAAGACATTCCTTCAATGTCAGCGAAGCGAACGGCCGGCTCCGGCATGTCTTCAGCTGACCCACCCACTGCAACCCTGAAAACCACCCTCGGCAACACACCCTCTCCTCCAAGTCCCGGCTGATGGAAATATTCGAAACATTTAAACTAAATTACGCGCGAATGTGTATGTGCTGCATTATTATATCCATCCCACAACCCCATCATCAACGAAATTATACAAACTTTTCATTTGCAATCTTATTTTACCTACTGTAGTAAATATCATCTCAAATTATATAAATTAATTGCAGTTTTGTGATAAAAAATGTACTGGATTGATTTTTTTTAACCGAAGCCTAAATTTTCTTGGATTTATACAAAAAATATAGTTTAATACATTTTGTATTCTACGATTGGGGAGGAAGTCCCCATCGGTCATAGGAATCTTAAATTCTGACCGAAGTCCTTATACTATCTCTTCCTCTTATATTTTTTTTCTTCTCGTAGGGAGAAGGGCATTTCAATAAACCATATTCGGGTTTCCATTTATCATACTCGACTGCCGACTCCGAAATCAAAACAAATATGCGGACCCTCGAGGGGTGCTCTGCTCCCGCCGCCTCTGCCGACGATATTGAAATATTGACCCCGACCGAATAGAAAAAAGTATCGGCACGACAAATGGGGATAAATAGAAAGGCATTAACAGATTCGTCCTTATCCCTTCGCACGGGAAAAGCGTGTGTATCGATCAAATATCTTTCCTGAAAATATTCCTTGCATGTGAGATTAGGGAATTTCACCACGGGGTCCGTTCCAAACTCGTTGAAGCAAATAACTCCATCCGAGGGAGGAGGACGAAGAGGAGGACCGGTCGGCAAAAAAAAAGAAATTTCCATTGAGAGGAAGAGCAGTTAATTAAAAACGCTAGATTAACATTCCAGAAACGGACGCTGTATGTCCGGAGCTCTTTTCCGGCGAGAGAGGCTTTCGGATCGGGTGGGTCGAAAACGGGGGGTTGGAAAACCATCCCCTATCCCTGCCCTTACGAGCTGATTAGCTGTAAACACAATATTTACATTTCCTTTTCCCTTTACCAAACTCTCTCTCTTGTACATTCACGGATACAGAGAGATTTTCCCTTCCACATAGACATACAAGCTTTCCTGGATGCTCATTTATGTGCTTCGTAGACCCTAATACCGAAATGGCTCTATTAATGCCCGAACTATGCACGATAAATAAGTGGAGCGATTAAAAGAAGGAATCCGCTTTAAAACCTTCTTGCCGTGGAGGAGGTGGAGGATGAGGGAGAGTAGGAATCTGAGGTAGAAGCAGAAAGGGACCGAAGGAGAAGATACCGGGTTATCTGGCCTCTGTTTGTATTCTGAATTCTTTCACCATAAATCGTAGGGTAAGTGATCGGTTAGCGCCAACCCCAGTTCGGGGATTTTTATACCCAGAGCTCCGTGACGCCAATCTCTTCGGGGCCAGATTTATGAATGTAATCGTCGGAGTAACAAGTAAAGAAACCTCCCTTCTCTCCAAGAAGAAACGAACAAAAAATATAATACCTTTAAATCCACATATTTCTCTTTAATTTTACTTTTATTTAATCGATGTTAATCTACAGATATTTATCTAAGTTATTCACCCAAAGTATACAATTAAATAACATTTTCATTAGACTTTTTTCTACACGACTTTTTTAATTAAATCAAACAAAAATTTCTTTTAATTTAGTTAAATTAACACGCAAATTACATAATTTAAGAAAAGTAATATGATACACCTATTTTCAGTTGTAAAAATTTTCTATGTAAAAATCTAAAATTGTATTCAATAGTTATTAATGTCTGTAAGTGAAGTTAACTTTGAAATATTGGTGTGTTTAAATAATTTCTCGACATCGGATCAAATTTGCCGGATGATCAGGTTCGTACGTAATAAACGTCTGGAAAGTCAATGAAAAAAAAAGTATAACATGAAACACCATTAATTTCACGATACACATTATTATTCAGTGTATTGTAATAATTCGGGCCTTACAAGCTCTCGAGCTTCATTAAGATGATCTTAACACTTGACGAGTGGCGTATCAGTTACCATGGCCTGAAGCATCCACCCCAGAGCCGCAACCGCAACAGACTGAGTAAGACTATATTGTGTTTTCTTGCAGAGTTCTTGCCTGAGATTCCATATACATTCTGCTCATGAAATCTCTCACGCAGTTCTATATTTTGAAGCATAATGGAAATTCAATAGTTGCTGCTTTCCGCACGTCTTATAGTCGGGAGAGAGAAAGATAATGTACAGCAACATTCTGAAAACCCGATACCACCGTGCGCCCACTTCAGAACCACCGCAAAATATTTTCCACTTAAATTCTCTGGCTCGTAGCATAATGAGAACAACAATATTAAAGACGGCAATTCTTTCTCCATCGTGCTCTTCCTCATCCTCAGTTTCGATCCATTTAATTAATTAATTAATTAATTAAATGTGAGGCGGCAACTATTCGGGGAAGTAATTAAAGTATGCATGCATCGATGCTGGATGTCGAGCGAGCAAGGACGAGGATAAGGATGAGGATGAGCCGAAGAAGTTGAAGTGAGCGAGCGAAAGGGATGTGATACATTTAATCAGAAATTTCTGCGTTCCCCGTTTCTTAATCTATTACATCAGACGTCTCTGCATGTGCCTCGAAATAATTCCCAGTGAAATTCTATATGCCCAACTTATAAACTTCTACTCTATAGCTTTCGAAAGTTTGTCATGTTTGATGTAAAAGGAGTTGACATTAAAATTGAAATCCTTGCGTTGCGAGCGAGGAGGATTTTAGCGCGATCAAAGATCCTCTTCTCTCTATCCCGACGTCGTCGCTGCTGCTGCTGCTGCTACCGCCTCTGCATCAGCCACCCCCAGCCTATAATTTAATTCCAAAACGAACGGAATCTAAAAGCGCACACATGCGAGCAAAAATAGTTTCATTACCCGGAAAACTATGCGGCGCCGCGGATCAAAAGATTTCACCGGAAAATACGAGAGGGGTGATGGTGAGATCATATTTTTTTTATTTTCCTCTCTCTGCCGATCGGGTGGCGCAAATAAAAGGCAATTTCATAAGTGAACACACAGGGAGACGTGCACGTAAAAAATGGTTTGTGCTGCGGTCGTATATCATCTCCTCTTCGGTCAGGGGTCGCGCGAAAATTAATAACACCCCCACGGATTGATGTTTTATTTATTGACAGCATCGGTAATAAAGCTGGATGCCATCGCCTTAATGGAGCTTTCCGTTTTGTTCAGTTGCCCGAATGATTTACCAAACTTTGATTCTTTCTTTTCCGACCGTTCCGAATCAATTTATACTAGCAAACATTCAAGTTTTTGATACACTATTTCATGGGTTTATGCCCCAGATTAATGGCCTGTTTTCATAAAAATATACAAGCTTAATGATATAGAATCATTACCATTAAAGTATAAATACCCATAGAAATAATATACAATAGATTTTAGAACAATTTAATTTTAAAAAAATATTATATAATTTTATGTATGAACAAATATGACGTATATAGAGATCTAAGGTCTGATGTAGCTTGAGTTAAATACTACAGTATATATATATCGAAAGGTACATAGACTTAAGTACCTTAATTAAGAGATGAAGATCTTGTAAGCTGTTTAGGGTCACCGTGCGGAACAAACTACAGATTGTGTTGAGGAGGTCTATTTGGATTTGATGTTAGACCAGCTTTGGGTCTGTAAAAAGCCGTTAGCATACTATCAATCGGGGATGATACGTGTTCGATAAATAAGGGCCGGGGGAGAAGGAGGGCGACCCAAAGGCGCGTCGGGGGATGGGATTCCCCCTGTTTTTTCCATCCTCTTTCGTTTTTCTTTTCGGCTTCTCTCCTCCGCGAAGCTGATCGAGCCAGGAGAGATATAAAGAGGAATTGGTGCCGTAAATCAGGCACGGACCCCTCCGCCCGTCTTTCTTGTTTGTTGTTTGTGTCGTTCGTCCTCGCGCGCTCTCCTCGCGATCCAAAGGAGCCAAGGATTCCGACGTCTCCGAACGGCCGAACCTCCTCCTCATAATCATCATCACAACATCATCGTCTCATCCCCTTGAGCCGCGCTAATCATTCATCTATATCAACCCGATAATATCGGGGCGCAACTCTCGCTAATGTCGCACAAACATCTAAATTACATTACGCGCCCAATCTAAATAGCAATCAACCTACTATAAATAACATCTCACCATCCGAAAACCTCATCAAGATTTTCTCCCTTGAATCACATCTCCCAATCAGAAAAATACTCATTACTATGCTAAAACTTAATCCTAAATTATTTACTAAAAATAAAAATGAATTTTCATATTATAAACTTATTTTATAACCTAAACTTTCATAATCCTATTTTATGTAATATCGTTTAACTAATATTTCTTTGCATAAATACAAAATTACAACTTTAGAAAAACTCTATAAAATTGAAATTAATCTAAATTATGATTAAAATTCTATTTTACAATTTTCTTACTTATTTTATTTTTAAATAAATATTTTAATTGTTAATATTTTAAATATATATTATTGACATCAAAAGTTATAATATTTTTGTTTTTACAAACTTTAGGAAAGAGTTTTATTTTTTTCTATTACATAATTCAATTTTTTCGTTAAAATGACTGAGGTTGTATATCAAATTGAAAAATGCGCACGCGGTGCGTTAAAAATTGCATTTTAATGGATATTTAGAGGCACAGTGCAGTGCATGTGGTAATGCACTAACCGACGTTACATAATTCATGAGGTGAGGAGGATGACGAGAGGGGAAAAAAGAAAAGTGTCGAAGTAACGTGCACACATCCTGCACTGCTCTCATTTATATCTCATAAGCGCCGCAACTTAACACGGGAAGGATGTGGACTATCAATCATACCGGAGGCATTATCCTTCGCATACTGATCGTACTTTCTGCAACAAGAAGAAAAAAAAATATATAGTCGAAGATACGCAAGTAAGAGAAAAAAATCACACCGACGGCGGCGCCGTATTTTCGATAGATTCGCCCTTTGAAGCCGCGAAAAGTTATTGCGTTTAATATTCATAATGCACATAGAAAGGTGGAGGTATATACCGTACATTATTATTACTACTACACGGGGTTGGAATAAAATTTACGGAACGGGGATAAAAGAACCTGCAGCAACAAAAAAAAAGAAGAATAAACTATATACACATATATAGAGGATGGGAGGGCACAAAGAGAGGGATGATAGAAGGACAGCGCACGAGCTGTATATATATATATATACAGATGTATGTGAGTGCGCGGAACTGCTGCGAAAAGTTTTCGCAAAAAGGGCGAAAATAAAAATAAAATGTAAGTTAGTAAGCCTAGCCGTCGGGGCGGATGTAGAGGCGAGCCTTTGGGGAAGGGTTGCGAGTTTGCGCCCTCTCCAGTCGACGACGGAAACCGTCGGAGGACGGGACCCTCTCGGAGCGCTCCGGGGGTAGAATACAACCCTACTAGATGCAGACCGGAACGCTTCGCTCGCCGCCACCGAACCCCTGAAAACTCACAAAATTTACGACGAAAATGACAAATTACACCCACGCAGGGAGGCAACGAGGATGAAACAGTATTTTCCTTTAATTACACCGAATAATTAAACCTCCGACCGACAGAAAACACGGACATAAGTTAACACGTGCAGAAACACGCAAAAAATAATATTTCCAAAATATTTGAATCGACAAATTATCTTATATTGAAGTAGACTTTATAATTATTTTAACTTCTACAATCAGCAATTCAAGAACAAAATTTAGAAATTTCTAATAATTAATACAAAATTATGTAACAAAAAAAAACTTGTAAGTTTAAAGCATTATAATTGTCGATATTTTCTTCATATTACTTAATGTAAATATTATTTAAACGTCTTACTACTATTTTACATAATAAGCTTTACTCACAAACTTAATGGATTTTCTGAACCACAGGAAAATTATATAAACAATAATATTCTTTATTGTTATTAATACTAATTTATATAATATTTTTTTATATGAATAATAAAATATTAAATAATCGAATTGTTGTTGCATTTGTTTATTTATGTTATCTTGTCGTTGCGAAGGACCGAAGGAAAGTAAAATGGGGGCCACTGCGAGAAGGGTAAAGTCCTATTAAAACTTTTTGCAGTTAACTTTGAAAACTAAGTTGCATCGATTTTTTTTTTTCAAAACTTTTTGTCCCACTTTCACAATTATGGCAATAACTTTGTTTCCCTTCCATACTCTCTTTCTCTCTTCCACAACTTCGTCGTCTTTACGCTTCCTCCATTTCTCATTTCGTCTCTCTCTCTCTCCTCCTCGCACAAACATTTACAACTCTATCGTACAGCTTATCCGATCATATTTACATAACGAATGTAACGCCGTTTTTAATTGTCGCCATAAGCACAGGTCAAAATACTTATCATTATATAATTAGTAACTTCAATACTTCATTTTGTATTATTTTTTTTAAATTATTACAAACATTAAAAAAAAAACTTATTAGTAATTATTAATAGAAAAACAGTGTTTTTTTCTGTACATAAATGACAAATTTGCTGTATTGATTAAAAATGTTTAAAGCCCTTCGCGAATTGGGGGTAGTGAAAAGTATGTTTTCTTCGTGTGCTTTCTGCATGCAAAAAGGGTGAGGGTTTTAATCTTTCATAAACCGGTTGGGGGAGCGGCGTAATTTTAAAGGGTTCACATATTGGAAAACTAGATTGCGAACCGTGAATTAAGAGTTTAACAAACCGTGGAAAAATCATTAATCCCTTAGCATTGTTAGTTTAACTTATATTTCTTATTTATACCTTATTAATATAATTATAAAATATATACAATAGTAGTAGGTACAATATATAGAATTTTTAAAATATAATTTTGATAGTTAAGTAGCGTAACTTATTGATAATATTTTGACGGGTGAAATGTGAACTTTGTCAATTTGAAGCAAAAATTAAATAATTTCTTTTATGATATTAATAATATAGGAGGATTTTATAATTGATTATTAGGATTTTTTACTTATTACAACCCCTAAATTCAATTTTTGTTTTTTTTTTGTCTTGGATATGTAAGAAATTGTAATAAGGGAGAACTATTCGATCTAAGGGTTTTATTTTGTATGTACCCACTTTTGCTAGTCATGATTTTCAGACGAAATTTGTTTTCGTGTCGACGATTCATTTTCTTCCATAGTAGCTCAATGCTCTGAGGAAGAAGCGACTCTTTCTCTCTATTAAAAAACTTTTCGCCATTAAGTGTGAATAAAGTAAATTGCATCGATTCTGTTCCTTCCTAGCTATATTCGTCCTCCAACTAACCCTCATAGCGTGGCCCACATCCCCTACAACCCAATTATAACAATTTTCCTTTTCCACCCTAGTTTTTCACTTCGCGCCACTATTAAGAATTTATCTGAGGTCACCGATCTTCCAACCATCGCTAAGTGCAACAGCGATTTGTGCATATTTGTTTATTTTTGCTGTCCTCCAATTCAATTTCGGTTAATCACGGAATGCAAATATTTTCCATTAGGGAAGTCCGTGTGTGTTTTGATGAGGGGGATTAGTGCGTTGGGGGGAGGTGGCAATGTGGAAGGGTTTTTGTGTCCTCTGTACGATACGGTGCGGTGCTGCAGTTTGACTTATTGGATCTTATGTTAACAATGGTAAGCTGAAAGGGTTTGGGATGCGCCTTGGACAGAATCTATTAAGCGGATTAAGGGCCCGATGAAGCCATCGGACGTCCGTATGTATATGCCAGTGCGCTAAAGAGTTGGGGGCTTCTTCATTATCTGCTCTGCTTCTGCTATTACCAGACCCATTTACCCCCCATTTTGCAGAGGCTGCAGCCCCCCACAAGAGCGGGTTTGCCCCAAACGTACTGGCTGGCTTTAAGCCCTCTACTCCCTTTTTCGAATTAGCGAATAAAGAGGAACCCACATACATACTCACGTACCATAATTATTCACTACTGCAAACAGATAAATATCATCTCTTTCCATTTTCCAACTAAAATATGATAAGATTCTTATATAACATGAGAATATTTAAGAAAACTTATTATTAATGAAAAATCTATGAAGACTTGTTACATTTTACTGGAATAAAGTGATTTTTTTATTGTAACATGTTATTCTATATTTCTTCGTAATATATAACATTTTCTAAATTTAGATATCAACTTGTGATATTATTGCCATGTTCGCGTTATGTAAGTTGTATTTAACAATATTTCTATCGATCTGAAAACCGTAGTCGGCCATTTAATTTCGTATGGAAATGCCTGTGCAGAGGGAAAACAGAAGGAATGAAAAAAATTGCACGAAGCAAAGTAACAAAATAAAAATAACGGGCAGCTAAAAAAGTTTGTTGAGCGTGAGAGATATGTGCGAGAGGCGGTGTATAGCTGTGTGTATGTATGTATGTATGTATGTATATAGATGTACAGATATATGTGTATGTGCAGAGAAGAGCAGTGCTGTGTGTTGGTGTTTTGGGGGCTGGAGCTGGAGCCGCAGGGGGTGGCGTTTCCGTTCCTCCGTCGGGGGGAGGTGAATCGATAGAGAGAGGAGAGTGTCCTAAACCCGGTGGCAGCCCGTGTCTCGGGTTCGGCGGCGGGCGGGCCGTTCCAACGTCCACCCCGGAGTTCTCTTCAGCATCCGCAAAGTGCGCTCGGCGGCGGCAGCGACTAGACGTGCACCACCCCTCGCAACGGCCATTCGGCACCGTTCGGAAGTGTCCGGCGTCGGCGTCGCGACGCGCTTCTCCCACCGTCGAACGACGTCCATCACCTTTCAACCATTATCAACAATAACAACAACAACAAAAAAACAACAATAGCACAGATGAGAGATGACAATTTCAACTCGTTTTGTGCAAATGCCGCCATGCTTCTTATAAGCAGGTATGATACATAAGATTCCCGATAGCTTCTTTTATTATTTCTTCTCTTATTATTTTTTCTTTTCGTATTTCGCTGTGTTGGCTTGAGTTAGATGTCAGACTTAGAGGTTCTGGGTTTAGCGGGTGAGGCAATGCCATCATCCAGATGCAGCAGAAGCGGCAGTGGCAAGGCTTGGTTCGGATCCCTCAATCCGCTTTGATGAATTTTATGCGATGCTCCCCGACGTATTAGATCGTCGTTCCGCGGATTTTAATGGCATGTGGGAAATTAAACCACATAAACATCATAGGAACTTATATTCTCTCTCTCTACTCCCGGATCCAATCTTCGAGGCGCACATACATACATATATATAGGTATATAGATAGATGGATAGATGTGCTCTCCCCCACGGCGAAACCAACCGCCCTTCGGAACCTGCGACGTCAATCGCACACTAAAACGCTATCTACACTACATTAATTATTATTAATTGTTCTTCAGACACTTTCACCATCCTTTAACCTATTTTTACTTATTATTTCTACCCTAACAAATACACCCAGATACAAGAAATTAGAAATCGAAATACAGTATTTAAAATCTATTGCATAATTATTGTCTTTAAAACTAAAAACATCTTATTATACGTTTATTTACCCACTTTTTTATAATTAATTATTAAATACATAACCTGACTTAAGCTGACATTACTTAACCAATTCTAAATTTATATACTATTACTTAATGACATACAACTATTAACTTCAAGCAGAAGTACATTTTCTTTTAATTTAATCAAATTAAAATTATCTAATTGAATCCAATTTTAAATATTCTGATTCAAATTATATTACATTAATATTATTTATTAAAATCTAAAGAAATTTACTTTTTAGCAACAATAAATAGTAAAATAAAATGTATTTAAAATAAATAATAAAAAGTATTTTTATGTATTAAAATATAATAATTGAGTGTAGATATAATTTATTATATAATTCATAAAACTTTTCGTAACTAAATTAATTTATTCGAAAGATTTAAACTAACAAAAATAAACTTGAACGAACATTAAAGTTACATAACTAATTTGCGGAAATTATATATATTTCTTATATAAATTGTGTATTTTAAATATTTTTTTTTTTAATTATTTACAAAAATTGCTAAACGCGGATGCATAAGTGGCAAATTAATTGTAATTATGTAAATTAAATGCGTATTTCAACAATACTTATATAAATTGTGTATTTTCAATTATTTTTTTTAAATAAATTATAAATAAAACTCACTCATTTTTCGTGGATATATAAAATTTGTTTAACATTCACAGTAGATAAACTGCAGCTGCGTATGATTCATTCGTATTGTAGACTAATCGCGTTTTCATAAAACATTTTGTTGCAACTAATAATTGTTCGTAAAGTGAATCGGGCATTTTCGTAACAATATGAAGTGTCGATATTGCATTAATTTTCGCAGCTGCAGGTGCAGGTGTTTCATTGCGACGCAGATAAATCGTTTTTTCGTATCCATATAAGGAATTGTTTAACGTTTGCAAATCGCAGTTTATTAATATTATTTATTTACTTTTTAGCAACAATAAATAGTAAAATAAAATTTATTTAAAATAAATAATAAAAAGTATTTTTATGTATTAAAATATAATAATTGAGTGTAGATATAATTTATTATATAATTCATAAAAGTTTTCATAACTAAGTTAATTTATTCGAAAGATTTAAACTAACAAAAATAAACTTGAACAAACATTAAAGTTACATAACTAACCTTACTTAACTTAACATAGTGTGTCTGAATTGATGCTAACTTTAATAACGTTTTGTTCTAAAAATAAATATATGATAATATAAGTAAATTATCTTGAGTAAAATTATGCAAAATAATAATTAACCTTAACTGAAAATATTTAAAAATAATAAATTTTAAAATTAAATATATAATATTAGAATAGATGGAATTTTCATCAAAATCACACATGGAATTATTATTGTTACCTTCCGTTTTATATGTTATTGTTATTAACGTGGACAGGTTTGAAATGCGTTTAAATAACTGTAAAATTTGCATCGCAAATCAGCCTCAACCACATTAACGTATTTATTCACACATCCCACGCAGTTTCTATCCTCTTTCATCCCTCCCCAACACACCAATCCGACCCTCTGCTGCCATCTTTCTCTCTCTGTCTCTCCCGCACGTCCGTCGTTTTGGTAGATATTCCACGCGAATATTCGCACTTGAATAATGAAATTTAAATCGCTAATTCGGTATTTAGACTTGCGTAATTAACAATATTCTAATTAATTTATTACCGGTATGTTCATTAGCATATCGCCGCATTAATATCCTCTCAATCCACTCCCCCCGCCGCACATACATACATATGAAATCACTCGCTCACTCTACAGCTTTCACGCTTATATAATTATGTAAGTGAAATATTGGGAAATTCTGATTTTACATGCTAAATCTTTACTAATTTTATTTATACTTTTACAAAATTTACAATAAATTTGGTTTAAAAATATTTTTGCACAAATAAGTTTAGATTTGTAATAATTAGAGGACTGATATAAAATTTTAAATTTATTTTCTTAATACATTGATAATTTATTTGGTATTTGAATAAAATACAATTAAATTTGTGAATATTCAAATTTCTATACATATTTTTATGATTTATGAACTTTATTGTTGGATATTCTTGTACTTGGATTTGTCTACTTCTTGATTGAATTTAATTGATTGTAAAGCCCATTGCGGGGAATCCCCATCCTCGTAATTGAAAACATTGGTTGGTCGACGTTTTCATGTAGCTTCGTCGTGTGCAGCGCGAGCGAGAGAGAAGCCACTACGACGGAGTGCATTTAATTGTATTCGATTATTAAATTAGGCGTTTCGGATTTGGTGCCAATGTTTATATATAAAATAGTGTAGCCGTCGCCGGAGCCGCCGCCGCCGCTGCCGCCATCGTCGCCCCCGCAGTTTCCAACCACCCCCCCGAACCGTCCTGATCCAGTTAATTAGATTATTTACCGGGATACCAGGCGTTAATTTGTATCAATTACGCTTCCAGAGACTAGTCTCGACTGCCGCTCCGGGACTCCACCAATCCACCCACCAAAACTATAAATAGTTTGCAGTATGGGAAAATAAAAGAAAAAAATAAATAAATTCACGGGGGTCGGAAAATTTATTATCCGATTCACCCTAATTACCTTCCCGGAATCCATTTGCGAGAAAAGCCAATTCCACTTTTCGAGAAGTTCGATTCCGCTTGTTTCCGCTCATATTATTATTGTATATTTTTTTTGATACCGCAATATTATGATCTTTCCGCCCTTGTATTTATTTTATATTTATTTACTATTTTTTCTTCTTCCGTTATTTCCCTGTACCCTCGACAAATAAATTATGCACGCACGTTTTATCGTTTCGACACGAATTATATGATTTTTCGATTCGTTTCTGGCTTACCGGGGGCCGCGTGAGACAAACGACAGCTGACGTGCATTTCGACTTTTATTGGAACCTTTTTACGATCCGAATGACTTAAGATATTATTTTTTATCGTATTGCCTCTTGACGTTGGAGCCCTTCACCCTCTACCGCCAACCATTCCAACATCCTAACCACCACCCCTTCCGAAAATCCTGCGACGTTGACGTTGGTCGTCTGCAGGATTTCAGTGCGATGCCTGAACATTACGTCTAATTACCGCATTAAATAACATCCACTCGTCTAATTAACATATTAATTATTAATTCCAGAATTCATATAACATATGTTAGTTTGCACGCGTGTAAAATATTCAGTAGGTATGGGAACTGTAATAAAGGTATGCGCGCGTGTATATGGAATATGTGTGTATGTCGTCGCGGCAGGATTGTTGAGACGAACGGAATAATGCAATTTTTTTGGAGTGTTAAAGTTTAAACTGAACAAAACTGCTGGAAAGGTGCCGGGCGGGCATCCTTTCGACAGGGGTGACGAAAAATTATTAAATTGGGTCAAAGTTGAAAGAACTATGGCGGCGAAGTTTTAATTTACTGCAAAACGCTTTTTAAAGGCTACACTTCTTTGCCGCCACTTCCCAGTTTGTTTTCTCCAAAAAAAAAAATTGTTTAACCTTTATCCAGAATTTAATTTTCTGATTATTTACATTCATATTGTTCTTTTAATTTAAAGTTACAATTATTAAAATATTTGACATTTTACTTGAAACAATCAACTATTTTTCGCGTCCATATACAAATTTGTTTTAAATTAAAATTATTATAAATTATTTAAAAAAAACGTTGAAAATTTACAAAAATAGTGAATTCTAATTTTTAATTTATAAGTATTAATTAAGATTTTAGTTCATAATAATATTCATAATACTGTATTATTTAAATTAATTTACTATTAAAATTTGAGTAGATTTATTCAAAAATGTAGGAGAATGCAACCAAAATAGTGAAAAATGAATGAATTCTTGAATGTAAAATAAATTTGACAAAAAAAATACTACATTCGACGAACGCAAAGGAATGCAGTACTATCAATGAGTAAATGAATGAAACGTAGTAAAATGTGTAAAAAAATATGTGTAGAAAATTCCGGCGCGTCTGCAGACGGCAATAAAAATAATTTATTCAAGATAACGCCGAAGAATAATAACAAAAACTGTATAAATTATTTGGTGTCTGACCTACATATTTTTTTTAGTACTTTTATTAAATTCCTTTCCTTTTAAAATATTTTTTTTGTATTATGTACAGAAATTGCATAAGTAGAAAATTAATTGTAATTATGATAATTAAATGCATATTTCAACAATACTTGACACTTTGCTTGACAGGTCAATTTTACGGAAATTATACATATTTCTTATATAAATTGTGTATTTTAAATATTTTTTTATTATTAACAAAAATTGCTTAACACGATTGCATAAGTGAAAAATTAATTGTAATTATGTAAATTAAATGCGTATTTAAACAATACTTGACACTTTACTTGACAGGTTAATTTTGCGGAAATTATACATATTTCTTATATAAATTGTGTAATTTAAATATTTTTTTTTAATTATTTACAAAAATTGCTAAACGCGGATGCATAAGTGGCAAATTAATTGTAATTATGTAAATTAAATGCGTATTTCAACAATACTTATATAAATTGTGTATTTTAATTTATTTTTTTTAAATAAATTATAAATAAAACTAACCATTTTTCGTGGATATATAAAATTTGTTTAACATTCACAGTAGATAAACTGCAGCTGCGTATGATTCATTCGTAATGTAGACTAATCGCGTTTTCATAAAACATTTTGTTGCAACTAATAATTGTTCGTAAAGTGAATCGGGCATTTTCGTAACAATATGAAGTGTCGATATTGCATTAATTTTCGCAGCTGCCGGTGCAGGTGTTTCATTGCGACGCAGATAAATCGTTTTTTCGTATCCATATAAGGAATTGTTTAACGCTTGCAAATCGCAGTTTATTTTCAATAAATAATAAATTTTCGGGCAATTCAAATAATTTTATAATGTTATAGAAATAATTTAATAATTTAATTTAAGATGAACAATAATTTTAATTTTAATAATTACTTTATTATCTATTTTTTATTGCATAATATTGTTTTAGAATAATTTATATTAGTTTTTTTTTAGTTGAATATTATATAGTTCTTATCGTGATGTTAAAAACCGTCTTGTGATTGATGTTGTTTGGATACGAGTTCAAAGTCGCAAAGAAATATTGTAACAATTTGCTATTTCTTTTATTTTTTATTTCGGTGTTGGAACACGAGGAGCAGAGATCGCATGGCGTATAATTGTAGTAAAACACGTGCCCGAACAACCCCTAACCCGGACAATACCTTGATGTATGAGCAGAAGGCATTAAATAAATGTTCACGAGGACGGCGATCGCTGGGCATGTAAGGGTTTCTCCCTCGCAGCCGCTTACATTTTTTCGTATACAATCCCCGTACCTTCCTTCCTAACGTGAGCGACGAGGTGAGCGTTTCGTAATATGGTAATTATGATTATTATTTGTGCAGTAGTAATATGCCTTTGTGCGTGAGCTATGCCCTATGAACGCGAGCCCTGTCACATGGCAAGGCCAGTAATTACAACCTTCGGATAACATTCATTATTGTTACCTAGAAATTGCTTATGCCTCGCAATGTATTATATGTGTGTGTCGGAGGCGGCGGAGCCAAGAACTGCTGCCGCCGCCCCCAAGGCGCAATTCCGGATTCCCGGAAAAGTGCAACACGTCTCGTTAAATATCATACGATACGGTCGGCGGGAGGAAATGAGGCGGCGATAAAAATTACACGCAATTTCTTATCCGCCGCCTCCGAGATTTACGACCGGACATATCCGCGAATTACTCCACCCAATATGTATTCCAACATATCCAAAAAAAAGCACAAAATTTATTTTAATTATTTCTTTATCCGACGGTTAAATAATCCCTAACGGGACCAATACAAATCGGTTTGTTTGATTGTGCAATTGGTGGATGATGATGTTATTTGCATTCGGTTATTGCGTTACCTCCGGCCTCCTCAAATACCCTTTGATCCCATTGAAATCGATCGGAAGCGAAAACCAAAATCAAAACCATGAAAATATTTAGAAAAAAACTACATTAATTTATAATATTTCTTATCGTGTCTCTAATTAAAGTAATTATTTTTTTTGTTTCAGGTAAGCTGACGACCGTATCATGAAATATGCAGGGATGATCCATGGGTTTGTTTTAAAATTGGAACCGTTCGAATCCATAAATAACATGCATGATTAACGTAGACTTTAATTTGATCGTAATTGCGCCATTAAATCAATTAAGTACCTTTTAAACGCTGTACACATTGCAGGATACAAATCGCGTTTTTAATGAATTATTGGCTATTATTACCACATTTCTTATTCACGTACCAATCCAGCATTTAAAAAATTTGATTTAAAACAACGTTTATAACAATTATAAAAAATAAAATAGTTTAATAATTAATAATTCAATATTTTATAAATAATCATATTTAATTAATATTGTAAATGAATTGAATTTATTTTATCATCAAAGTATGCATGGGAAGTATAGAAAAAAAAAAGAAGCAGCAAGTGTACGTAATATAGGATCAACAGTGTGCAATACCCGGAGCAAGCTTTTACGATGCAATTCGCGACAGATGTCAGGTTTATTATTTTATGAAATCTTATATTTTAAAATTGCCGCCGCTGCACTCTCGTGCAACTACCAATTTTTTATGCCCCAATATAATCCAACCCTTCGAGATATTTTTGTTGCTTCTTTCATTCTTGCTTCGCTTCTTTTTCTTTTGGTCTTCATTTCCATGCTTCGTGTGATGCAGCCGTTGGCAAAGTTCATAGGTCGCGTCGGATACCGGTGCATCTCGATGTTAAATTATTTTAATTAGTGCTCCCTGATGAAATGCACGATATTAACTATTCCAACACATGTAAGTGCTCGCCGGAGAGGGAAGAAATGATGAAGAAGAAGAAGACACTTAATATAGAACGAAATCTATGCAAGTGGAAACTTTGTAGACTGCTCTGCTCTCTCTGTGTGTGCACAGTAAGGGAAACCTGTTAGACATAAAACCCAACTAAACTGAATAGTGTAACATTTCATGGAAAACTTTTCTACTTCATCCAGTAGTCGGAACCTGTCCTTCATAATTACCAACTTTTCTTATTTTCCTCTCCCGGAAACTGGATTATGTTATATATATTATTATACTTGCGTCTCTCTTTCTCTCTCACACGTGACACGCTTTGAAAGCTCGTCCTTTACGGCCGACGTCAACCAGGACGAGAGGATGCACATTAGATTCCACCGAGACGAGCATCCTTTTTCTTCTCTTTTTTTTATCATCCTGTTACTATTTCATGACTGACACAGGGTTATTACTATTTCCAAACTTTACACTATTCAATTCCACAGCGAGCAAAACTATTCTTTTTCTATTAGATTTTATCTTATTTTTTTAAGTACTTGACAAAATACAAAATTAAATTAAATATTCTAATTATTTTAGTTTATGACAAAGTTTTAAAACATTAGTAATATTTATAGCAAAATATTTCTTGATTAATTTTTATTATTAATACTAAGTAATACATTTTTGAATTTATTGTTTTTTTTTAATTATTATTTTGTCGTCTGAAGGATAATAAAATACGTTAAAGGAGACTTTCACATGAAACGCAAATATTCCTTTTCCCGTCTCTCTTTTTCTCATATATATATATACTGTTTCCTAAGTTTCGTGCAGCATCGACCTGTAATAAACTTATTAATGGGCCACCGGAAAAAGTTTTTTAATATCGAGCTTAAGGTAAACAGAAAATGCGTTTCAGCTTAGCCGTCGGGGAGAAACAGCTCTCTCCTCGATGGCGAATATATACATCTTCTTCCACATTTTTTTTTACTCTTCCTTTCGTGCAGATTCCCTTTTTTACTGCCCCTATTTTATTTCGTCTCCATCGCATCCTGATTATTATTAAATTTGGAACTGTTCCTAAACTACCGTCGGAAAACTGCACGTACATATTGTACTTTAAACTCGAGCTCGGATGTAATACATCCACCCGTCGATGATGATGATGATGATGATGATGAGAGGTGGAAGGAGGATGATATAGAAAATTCCTTTCCACTAATGAATCCCGGGGTATTGGGTCCCGTGTAAAAGGAAAAGACCAAGAGGGATGTAAATAACGGGGGCAGCCGTCGGTGGATCATAATAGCATTCGGGGATGATTCCTCTTTCTCTAATGATCCGCACATTAAACATTTCCTCGACTCGAGGAAGAGGGATTTTATGTGTGTTCGCATTTACTTTGTGGGTTTAAAATTACATGTAATAAGGGTGTGTAGAGTCCGGCTTTTTTGGCCCACATATTTCCACTCTGACCGCCTCACCAAAAATATCTACGAATTTTTCTCGGCCTTGCACGCGGATTAATTAGATGTGCGGGGGCGGTGAAAACCCTAAAACCCAACTTTTTAATAAACCCCCAGCTCGAAAATTTAAATTAAAAACGGAAACTTGCTTGAAATATTTAATGGGAATAGCGCTTCCGGTTCATGTTTTTTTTTGTTGCTAATTTACCACATTCACAACTAACATTTTCATTTCCTTATTTGCTTAGTCTAGTTCACATTTTATGTATTATATAATTTACATGAAATCATTGCAGTAATTGGAAATGTTTTACTTTTTATGGTTTATTGAATACGTAACTTACCTAAGACATTAACTAATGGTTAAGTAAGAGTTAGGCGATAAAATGAAAGTTGCTGAAGAGTTTTTAGTTGAGGGTTAAGTTTGTTTGTTTTAAATTTAGTTTTCTCTGGTAATGTCTAGTTTTGGAGGTGGATGTTCCAAATAGAGTCGTCATTTGAGAGGGGTGGGTGTGCAATGGGAAATGAATTTCCATTTCTGGGCGGTTTTATCGACGAGTGAGAGAGAAGAACGTGTCGCGTGTAATGGGGCTACTTGGGGGGGCGCCCAAAACGTTGAAATGGTTCTTAAACATTTCGTGGCGTTCAAGATATATCCGGCGACGACGGAAGGTTGTGTTGTTAATTGATCTACCCCTCTTCGCGCCACCCTCCGCCGCCACCGTCGACGGTGCTCGCCTTAATGCGAGCATAACACACGTGAAACCCTGGTGCATAGCGCCAATATCGGTGATACCCAGTACCAGGTCACTCACTCACCAACCACCACACGCCACCCCATACACATCCACCCTCGTCCCTGCACCATCACCACCGCCGGCAACCAACAACCACCGCCCATCCACCCCCAACCAGGTGGGACGCGCCTGTCTCTAATTAACCCGCAAACGGTGCACATTATATGCCGCTGTCTCCGCGTTAACCATCCCATTCCATCCTCATCCTCGACGAAAGAGAATTTCAAGGATTGCTGTGCATGGTGGTGGTATCCGCCATGAATTATGCGGCCCGGGGAGATTAATATAATTTCGCAAGACGGGTTTGCGTTGTAATGGGATGTTAGTTTGACGGACAAGGTTTCCTGCTTTTCCTGCCGCCTCCAACGCCGCCAAGGGGATGAAGAGCAGGGGAAGGCTTCGTCTACCGCAGAACCACATCAGAGCTCCTCGTGTGTTTGGGCAGGCACTGCTGCTGGGTCGCCCAAGACGCCGGAATTCTGGTCCACCTCAAAGTCTCAAAACCTTCAGATACTATCACAAAACTCAAACAGACCGCACATCCTTCCTAATCCTTTTTTAGGTTCTTACTTACATTATACCATGGATTAACAATTAACAAAACAATCTTATTCATAGATCCCAAAACTGTGAATAATATTTTATAATATGTAAGAGCATTAGTAAGTTTTAATTTAATCGTCGGATAAAATGATAGAAGACTTTGTAAATCATTTCGCAAAAAAATGTTGGTAAGTGGTTGTATTTTTGAATTGCGTAACAAATCACCGGATGGAATAAAACGACGATTATCGAATTATTTATTAATGTTATTAAAACCCATAAATGTCATAGAAGGAGTCTCGGGGGTTGGGGGGATGCGCTACGTGCGTTTTTTATGTCCTCCTTCCCTACATACGACTACAGACACATCCAATGTGTTATTGCCGTTATTGGTGCGTAAGACATAACGGGATGAAATAAATTGTGCGTTGAAGTCGACGTCGTTCTGCCGTCGGGAACACATACACATATCTACACACAAATATATATGTATGTGTATATGTATACGGATGCATGGATGTGTACTGGGATATTGGAGGAAGCGCGGTGGGGCCATAACATTGTTGACGAGAGAGACCTAGTCGCAGGATTTACGGATCATATGTTTGATCAGGGCATGGTTAATACGACACGCGATTATTTATCACACGAAACGCTAGATTGCTTCCGTTTCTTTCTAATCATCATAAATACTAGTCCAGAAAACAGAAACTTATTATTGCGATCATCATCATTATGCGAGATTAGAAGATTCATTACGCAACTGGCAGTAGTAATCCGGGGATGACGCATCTTGTTCCTCCTTTTTATTCCTTTTCGGTGAATTAGGTAAACCTTCGTCCTTGATGTGTATGTGTTTGTGTGTGTATATAGGTATAATCTTTGGTAGACACCCCTCGGAGGCCGACACCATAAGAAAATGCGGGCGCGAGACTTGCTAGTGAAGTGTGTAATTAATCTGAAAATGCAGGTAATTTATGCCCGGAATGTTTATTGCACAGCCGGGGAGCTAATTTACGGGCCGTCACCGCACGGACGGACGGGCGCCCGCCGCCCCCGAACCACCTCCTTCTTCCTCATGCTGCCGCCTCCCCTCGCAACCTTACCATCACTACGCTCATCGCGAAGCTTCAACCCCTGGTAGGTTAATGCGGCGGATGTGACTCAAAATAGGTCTCGAATTAACATACACATTTACACTTTTTTCTTTCTTCCCTCTTTGTCCTGTTTCCTTCATCTTCCTCAAAATTGCTCTAAGGATAATCATCACTTGCTGTTTCATTCTTATTCTCACTAGATTTAAGAACTCTCAAACACAACATTCAGATTTTTTACCTATTGCTCAAAATCAAATTTTAAGTAATCAATATTTAATTTTAAATTCGGTTAGTAAATTGGCAAAATTTAAACGTTTCTTTAATAAATTTCATAAGTTATTCTTTGAAAATTTTACTTGTATACTTTTACATATGTTAATCGGAAATAAATAAAAATAACAATATATTTTTGTATGAAAAACAAAGTGATCAACCGAATGTCGTCGTCTACAGTACTTTTTTTTTGACTGCTACGCATTGAGTTTCAAAGTTAAGAAAAGCCTAGGTTTTCTTTAGGAAAGTTATCAAATTGTTTTTTATATCTATTGTACGAAAGCCGTCTACTAAAGCAAAACTAAGAAAGTTTCACATTCAAAATTATCACTTAACAAATTACTTTTCTGCATAGCTCGTCTCTGTATCAAATAAATGCATGAATGGACAATCCTGCTTTACATTCATCGATAAAATTAATATTAAAAAAATTCAATTTGTGATAAATGTGTGGTACCTTGAAGAAAAAGTAAAACCTTCGTTTACAAGCAAACACTTCGACGATAACTTCGACATCCTCAACGGTGGAAAATAGTTCGTGGAAACAGCCTGCGAAACTTTCTTGTGCACTTCTACGAAACTCCAAAAACGAGTTTAATACCGACCACTGAGAATTGTGTGGAAATGTGTATGTGCTGCACTCACATACCCAATCTGAGGATGTAACATTTCGCGAGGATTCTTTTTTTTTGGGACAATTGTTAATCGGAGACGTCTGCAGTTGGTAAAGGATGTATCTACCCATCGCGAGGAACAAGTTATTAATGTAAATCGTAGTTGGATAATTGTTCGTCCCAGCAATCGATTTTCGATCCAATTTCGAAGCTTGGAATTCGAAATAGAGACAATATTCGTGTGCAGTTGCTGGTGGGCTACGGGCATAAGGGGTTGAAACAAGAGGGTAGAGAAGGGCGGCTAATTATAAATCGATAGCTTTCAACGGTTACTTACTTTACTCTTTAGAAAGTATATACACTCTCTGTATATACTTATATAGTGAAGAGAGAGAGAGAGGGAGGACTTGCATGTTATGAACGAGTTGGAAGGAGAGGATGGAAGGACGACGACTTCGGTGGAAGAGAAGGAGGGAAAGGACTAAACCCAGTCATTTTCCTCTATTAATATTCAGTAATTAATTTTCGGCTTGCGTGTACCGAAGATAGCGGACTGTGCGGTCTTTATGCCTTTTAATGAGTGGTTATCGGAGACCGTGGATCGACTGATCAAATACACTCAGCTGATTTATTATTTATTTATTGAGACACCCTCAGCCACGGAAGCAGCGAAATCGCTTTTCCCGGCAATCGACGATTTTCTAATTTTCCACCGATCCATTATTAATTGTTATCACTTACACCTACATATTTTATACGCACTACTTAATCCTTTCATTCTAGATTTTATTAATTAGCAACACTCAAACAAATAATTTTTATCAATATTTTAAAATATAAATTTGCTTAAGAAGTTCATTTTACTTTTAAATTTCATTAATAACTAATTACAATGAATTTCATAATAAAAATTGTAAGTTATATAAATTTATGGAATAGAATATATTTGATGATGTGTTTATATGAACTATTTACTTGAATTAACGTATTTAGATAGGATTTAATTAAATCAATGAGGAGCAAAAATTATGCGTAAACGTAATTAGTTTAAATATGAAATATACATTAAGGAAAGTGTCTAGGGTACATATAATGTGCATGAAGAGAAGAGGGGCCAAACGGCAAGGTACACATACGTGTGTATATATACTTTACCGTCGATGCGAATATGTGTTAGTGGATGTACGTATATGCGAATGTTTAAGGGTAAGTGAGGGTGTGTGAGAGAGAGAGAGGGGTAGTAGCGAGTGTGCCGTTTGAAACCAAATACAAGCTCCTAGATTTCCGACCTGTGTTTTGGTTTTCGTCCAATTAAAGGCAAACACAAGACGAGTCTGCCTGAATTAACGTGAAACGTTACTAATTCTCCCTCAAATTATCATCATCTCCATCTGCTCTCCGTGCGCTCTCCCAAAGCTCGCTACAAATTATTACAATCTTACAATATTATATGAAAACGCCGGGAGAAAACGACGACAACCCAGAGGGACACGAGGCCCCCGTTACGTAATCAACCAACCCCTGGTGCACTGCTCTGCACAAATCACTCTCGCACCGCAAAACTACTGCTGCTGTTACTACATCCACCGCTACTGTCACTGCACAAACCCTTCTTCATTTCATACAAATGTATGCTAATTTACAGAAAACATGCTTTCAGAATTGTAACTATTAGTAGCACAATTTTTAAAAGAAATAGTCGTACTTGAATTAAATTTGTTTAATTATTAAGTAATAATGTGTTTAGTTTAATTGGAAATGTGGATTTGCTGTGAAATATGAAATGATATAAATAACGAAGGAGGAATGAAAATCAATTGGGGAAATATTTCCTGGACACAAAAGCTCTCCTACTCCCTCATTCCACGGCTTGATTTAGTTGCTTATAATGTAATGTTACTTGGAGCGAGACGCGTTTCGCTCTCGCAATCATATTTTCAGCCAAATTGATTTCAGACACAATAACATAAGAATGGTTTGGCTGCCGGAGCCCGCTTTATTTGTGTGAGGATCCCAATGAATGCCTCTAATCTCGTAAAATAGAGAAAGAGAGAAATATACATTTTAATTCATTAGAGAACTTAACATAAAAATAATAATTTTATTACTTAACTTGCTTTCCAATTAAAGCAATGTTTTTGCAAATTTGATTAAAAATTGTATTTGTAGTAAATAAAGAATAGTTTCGTTTGTAGTAATCATAACAAATTGAAATTAAAAGAAAAAATAAAATTATAATTATTATAATTAGAAAATGTCAATCGATTTATTATTATTTTGAATTCAATTAATGTTATTGTATTAAGTGATTTAATAACATACATGTAATTGAAGCAGAAAACCAAATCTTCTCGTCGATGTGGAAGGTCTGGATTTCGGTGGAGGTTTTGGGTCAGGCTCTAAGAATATTATTATAAGGTGAGACCTGTTATTTCAGTGGTAATAATACAGGAGTCCGTAGTGTTTTCAATTTAGAAATGCGTTGTGTGTCCGTAAGATATTATTTTAGTATTTTAAAGCTTAGCTGGAGGCGGGAGCAGTCCTCGAAGCCTATGATTTATGCATGTAGGCATAACATTTTAATTTTCCTTCGACTTTTACCCCGGATGTTCCAAGAATTAACATGTGTGGTAATCGCTCCAACGGGCGGCATATTAATCATATTAGATATTCATTAAGCCGCCGCCGCCGCCCCCTTCTTCCCTTCCCTAAGAAGATACACCGCATTCATGTCTGTAATGATATAATACATTGCATAAATACTAAATTACAACCATGTTCCCTTCCTCCTCGCGCTACTAAACTTACGTGCAAACCATATGCTATTACCTTTAATAGTTCACCCTCCTTCTTCTTATTCTTCGATCAATTCTTGGATTTCATTTTTATATGTGCATATAATTGCATTGTCCTTATGGCTGTTTCGCAATTGGACGTAACGAGCCGCGAGCATTCCAAACATCTATTATTCATATTTGCGCAGTCGAGCGGAGCGCCGAAGTTTTTAGCTGACACGTTGGATTGTTGTTGTAATTAAGGGATGATTCTGCATCTAAGATTTTCGCTCGACGCGGGAGCGGGTTACGGCTTGGGGATGGGTGGGTGGTTCGGTACAAGGAGGGAAGGAAGGAAGATGTGGTTTGGCCAGTTCCAAGGGTCTGCGGCCACCTCCCCTCATCTTTGTATGAGGAGAGTAAATAAGGTAGGAGCGAGGCTAATTGGCAGCCATGAATTGGCTATTAGCAAACAAGCCAGAGCGCCCTGGTCGTATAACCTTTGACTTCGTTAGTGATTCACCTAACATTTGCTCCTTTCCGAAACTAACCGCCGTTGGACGAGAAAACATCGACGAAACTTATCGATTGCAATTGCCCGCCCTCCACCGTAAACAAAACGCACGAAGGATTATTTCCTCAATTCGCAATTTTCTCTAAATTTTTCACACAATGCAAACAATGGTGCCATTGTTGATGGCCATTAGTTGCGATGAGTTGAACACCAATAGTCGAGATGTGTGTATGTTGTCTGCTGTTTCCCTTTCTTCATTCTCTTCTCCTGCGCCTTTTCTTCGTGCCCCTTTTTTCATTTTATTCAGCCACTTCCGGCGAATGATCCTGCGGAAACGGAGCCCCGACGTCGGGACGTTCCACCCTGCCGATCTCATCCCTGACATCCTGACTAATTCCGTCCACTCCCATGGACGGACATCCTTCGATTCTGCAAATTATTTTGCCATCCATTATATACCAAAACAATCAGATTTAAAGATAATAAAAACTAAGATAATAATACTAACTAAAATCATTTGTGAATAATGAATTTCTAAGATTTAATCGAAATATCCATTTATTTGGAATAATTAAGTATATTCGCAATATGTTATGTAATTTTTATTTGATTTATGAAGTTTAATTGCTAAGTTTATATGGGAAAGCGAAGAGATGGAAGAGTGCCAAAATGAATGGAAACCTTGAAGTGCACGAGATAATAATGAATTAAGTGTTTAAGTGTACGATCGTTAACAGGAAACGCTGATGAAGGAGGCGTTCGGATAGAATGTAAATTAGTTTCAAGAACGGAAAATGCTGGTAAATCAAATTGCAGATGAAATGTTAATTTTAAATATAACATTAATCTTAATAATCCTGTACATATAATAAAGGATTTCGGAACAATCGGTTTTCTTGGAGTTCGAAAAGGGTCAAACCTGTGCAAATTGGCGCCTTACATAATGGCAGGTGGTGGAGGCGGCGTGCATTCACTGAATAATCCGGGCGTTCTTCTTGGAAACGTTTTGGGTTGAAGTTCGGTTGGTACACAAATCACGAATTCCTTTATATTATCGCCTTATTGCTAGCCGACTGCGAGCGAGGGTTGTGGATCAGGGGGAGGAGGGTGGTGGTGGTTGGTGTTGGAGAGACGGTGTGCAGGAACAGAGGAGGCGGCTGTGCGCTCGTGGTGCGATGATTTACAAGGTGGTAGGAGTGTCCGATGGGTGAGAAATCGCGGACCTCCGCTCTCGCGATGTCTTCCATACAATGCGACACCAATTACTGCCGCCCCCGGTTTCCTATTAAGGCACCAACTTTCTATATCACGTATTCGCGCCGCTCTGAATTCAATTCATTAGGACTCAATAGTACGTACCCTCCCGATATTTAATAGCGCACCATCTTCATCCCTCGAACGTGGACAACTTTTTCCCTAAAATCACCAAATGAATACCCAAATGCACCATCATCACCACCTTACAACCACAAACACACACACACGCACAAAAAATAACTAATCAGATCGATATTTAATCAGCAAGAGGAGGAAGAAGGGCAGGGGATGCGTGCCACCTAAATAATGTAGACAAGGCTCAGCTTTGTGTGTGTCGGATCATGTTAGGAGATGGGGGCATGTGGAGGAAGGAGAACTTTACAAACATTCGCATGTTTAATAATTCCTGACCGCTCAACCCCAGCCAATCCTAATTCCATGTCATTCGAATTGCATTTTTATTCTTTCAGCTTCACCCTCAATTATTCAACTTCTTCCACGAACTTTACAATTACCCAGGAACAGAACAGAAGAATACATGCATCAACAGTTTAACATTTTACTGTCAAAATGACATTTTAAAAATAATTTTAATCAACTGTTAAAATGATGAATTCAGACTAGAAGAAATGTGTAAGAAATATAATTCATGAATATTTCATGATTTATTTTTGAACAATGTACAGCTGTGACATTAGTTGCGATGAAAAGAAATCAATGTTAATGGTGTTATTATTAGGAAAGATGGTCATGTAATATTAACCGTTGACATAATGGGTAGTGTTCTGCGCTACGCTTATATATGTAGTTTTTTTTGTTGCTTCGCGCAATGAAAATTTAATGGATTCGAGGGATGAATTAATATAATATAGTTATAATCATAATGGTACAAAAATACCTGGTCTGATGATGCATGGGCGGCTTATATTAATGGGTATTATGTGTGTTGTCGACGGGCGGTTTGAATTATAGATGCATGTAACTCCTCTGGCTGCTATCCAGAGTTAAGTTAATATGTCAATACGAGTGTGTCTGGATGGATGAATGATTTATGAGTTATTAAACGGTGATTATGCCAAATTAGCATTGTAGGGGGGAGGGCGTCCGGCACGGAAAACGGGGGGACGATTTGGGGGGTTGAGTAAGAAGGGGTTTGGGTCTACATCCAGCAATCCATCCATCCCCAGGTCGTAATAGATAGTAATTTAGGAATGGTGAAAACGTTCAATATTACATACGTGTGGGTTATTATTCCTCGCTACGTTTCCAACGACTCCAAACGCTTCCCATCTGCATCATGTAATTTTCAATTGCACGACCGAACTAATCATAACACAAACTCTCGAAAACTTCCACTTCTCCAACCCTGCACCCCGCTTTTTTTTTATTCGTCGGTAAATTAAAACCAATTTTTTACCTGACCAACTTTTGCAGAAGGTGAGTTCCCGAAGTATATGCTGCCAATTAACTAATTAGTACTTTTTCAAACTTAAATTATTTAAACATCAACCTTTTTGTTTTACTGATTTTATTATTATTACATTCCAACTCCACTTAAAATTTCATTGTAAACTTTCCATTATAATTAATTATTATATAATAAATTTGAACATAAAATGTTTTTTTTTTTAAATAATTTCATATTATACAAAATTGAAAATTTTAAAAATAATTATGTGAATAAATCAATTTTCAATATAAATATTAAGATCTGATTTGATCTGGAAGTGGTCGCATTTGCATATCGAACGTGAAACTGACTTTCCGTTCTCATAAATAAATAATTCAATGAAGAAAAACTTTACAATTATTCATCGCGTTTATATGTTTCGGCCTTTCTCTCTCATAATGCTACATTTCACTTTGAAATTTATTATAATTAATTATTTTATACATTCTACGTGTGAATATACGTGATGCGACAGACGCAAAGTTGAAAGGAATATTATTTGCTTCATATTTAATCACAACTTAAACACAAAATGCAGACGGACAAGATATATGTTTAATGAAAAGTGTTTTAATTAATGTTAGTTAATTTAATAATAATAGTTATTTTGAAGATATTTTTTTATTTGTATTAAAAATATGAATTTTCAATATAAAAATTGTTTCTTTTGAAATAGAACCAATTGAATTGAAAATGTTAAATGTGGTGATGTAATGTTGCAGAATTCTATTATTGAGGTTGTTTGCATCCTCGAGGGTTTATCGTATATATTGCAAACTAGTTTCTTTATTTATTCCTCAATTGGAACGTAAGAAACGTCGACTGGGGCAGAATTCTATTTGTCCTATTGTGTAAAATGCGGTGTGGCATCGGTGTGATTGCGAAGTTGCAAGTTTGGATGAAGGAAAGACGAGAGAGGAGTCCTGCGAGTGGAAGCAGGAGCAGGAGATATTTTCTGGAAGTTAGATTGAGAGAAAGGGAGAGATATTGCCGAATGTAGTGGGTGTTCTCATCCACCTGCAGGCGCTAAAGGGGTTGTGCGGGTTGTGCGATGGCTGGTCTCGAGGATGAGAGCATTAGGATGAGGGAAAGTGGAGACGGGGAGACGAATGTTAATTATCGGGGACGCTTATATGCGGGACGAGACAAACATCTCGCGTAAGGTTTGCTTTAATAAGTGCGCGCGCGTATCCTTCCTTCCTATCCTTTCCTTCTCGAAGAAGCCGAAGAACAGGATGATGACATTCATCCACTCCACTCGCCTGAGATTATCCTAATATTTGCAGATGGAAATTGACTACGTGTTTTTTGGAAGGATTACCCCCGTTCCGCCTTATACAAGCACCCAACCCCGATGCAGCCCACATCCAGATTTATGGTGTATGCCCAAGCATTACGTAATACACCTAGGCGCATTATCCTCGTGGAGGAACGTCGGAGGACCTGCAGGTGCTCGCGTGTGCAAACGGTGTGTTTTCTTTGGAGGAGGGTGAAATAAAATATGAAATATATACACGTCCCTCAAGCAGCGTGCTTTCCATTTTCCCCATTTGATTTATTAGACGGTCGGGTTTTCCGTTAAATACTGCGGCTTTCACTTACTGCCCTTCCCCATAAATAACTTTCTTAATTTGGACACATTTTCCTTTGCTTTTATCATTGACGCCAAGGGTAGTTCCAAGTGCATCGATTTTTAAAAATCAACTACAAATAGTAGTATAAAGTTGTCACCACCTTGGTGAGAGATGGAAGAACTTGATGGAACTGAGTGTAAGATAAAAAATAAAAGGAAGAAACAAGCAGGAAAGAAGTGTATATGGTGCGTCTCCGAAATGTCGCGTTAACGCCGCATCAAATATTTAAAGGCCCATGGGAGATCCGCCAAATGGCCACCCCGAAACGTATCGGTCATCTTAACGACTACTTTTAACCATCCGGGAATTTCGTTTCCACCGAGCGCCGAAAGTTTGCACCGTTGCTAAATAATATATCTCTCCCTCACTTCCCAAAAAAAAAAACAAGAAATAACAAATTTCTCAAGCCACCTTTGTAGAAATAATATCACATGCATTAGAAAATACAATACAAACTTAAAACTGATTTTTGTGTTTCTTATTAATTTTCCAATTTTGAACAGATATAATTTTAATTTTCTAATATATAAATAGTAATCATATAAAAACCATAAATTCTTGCTTAATTTTTAGATAATTTACGGTTCTATTTATAAAAATAAACGAATGCGTAAGCCTTTTATATTTTTTTTCTCTATAGGTTAAGGTTTTTTGGAAGCTTAGCTTTGTATTTGAATACAGATTCCGTTTATACACAAAAGGCGGACAAAATGCAACATAACAAAAAAAGTAAAAAAAACGGTTGGAAGATAATGCTAAATAATAAAAGGGCGACCGTGGGTGTAATGTGGATTGTGCGTGCATATAGTATAATATTATATTTGCTTGTCCATAATTTCGGGCGGTTTAAATGTATATGGCATTATAGTGTGATTAACTTGCTTCTTTTGTTGGAGGCATAATCTGGGGGGATACAAGCCCGTCAGCTGCGCCAGATTTTAATACACGTAAAATTAAAATTAGGGGTTGATTTGCATCTCGTAATAGGGAAAAAGCCCGCAAGTTTACGACGGCGACGCGCACGTTTTCTCTCCCATTCCTCCTTCTATCATTATATCTCTCTCTCTCTCGCTCTCTTTCATGTATATTTTTGTTTATGTCTCTCTCTCTCTTGTTCACTGTCGGTTGAAATGTGAAAGGAGAGAAAGAGACAACCCCGAAACTCTCCTTTGGCGATTCCACTTCGAAGACATGGAAATATCATTCCGTCTTTAAGCATCACGGGTTAAGAGAAAAAGGAGTTCTAGGAATGGGGGATGAGGAGGCTGTGCAGTAGTAATTTGGAGATTGCGGCCGAGTTTCAATATGCATTAGCGTTGGGTCCAGTTCGTTAGTGCGATAGAAGATGCATATCAGAAGTTGTCAAGGAACCGCAAGAGACGTCTTCGGGGTATTCAGAAGTAGTCCCATATTAAAGATAGTGGGTGAATCAATGTGTGCTCGGACCTACGTGTACCCAAAAACGGGGATACAACATCCCTTCGCTTTCATCCCGTTCTGCTCAGAGCATTATGAATAAATCAAGTTGCGGAACTTCGAAGACCAAGTTTCGCGATCTCCTCAAAGTCTCTTCAGCAACCTAGGTGTTTCAATTCTAATTTTGCATCAATTTATCTTCAAGGATAAGTTAATAATATAAAAAAAATAATAGATTCAAATCAATTTTTGTATTCTCTATAAATTTTTCTTTTAGCAATCTTTTGGGATAAGTGGGGTGTGTGTACGATATTAATAGTTGGGGGTTTAATTAAGTTTGCAGGTTGCACGCACGTCGTTATTGCGAGGGCTCACCGCAAGAGGCGCCGTTTGACGGAGGTTCGCGGTCTGTTTGAGAGAATCGCAATATACTTGATGATGGTGGCATGGTGGCATTAGACTACAACAGCCGGGGGACCAATCCCGTTTACTGCCTTTCCTTTCCTCCTTTCTACCAAAAACCACCCCCCAGGAATATCGTCGTCGACCACATGTCGCCTTATTACTACTTCACTATTTTTAATAATCCACCGATTACCACCCTCCGCCCCAACACTTTTACGCTTCTTCCTCTAAATTCACGCAATCATCCGGATCCCTACGATTAAAGCATAACATTTCCTATTTTCAAAAGAAAAAATCACAGCTTTACAACAATTTTTTTTAATATTTTATGAAATTAAACAACTATTTAATTTTCAACTTTTTAAATGTATAAATTAATTCAAAATTAAACTAAAATATGAAAATTTATAATTATTATATAGAATGTATCAATAAATATATTTGATTAAGATGCATTTATATGTTTGTTAAATTTGTTGAACCGATGTCCGTTCTTGGGCGAATGAATAATGGTGTGCATTTGGAAAATTAAAATGTGAATTGATCGCAGTTTGCGTGTGGTAATAATTTGTGTTCGATAACAAATGGGAAGAGCGGTTACAAATGGCGAAGGCGGTGGTAACCTCAATTAGTAAAGGACCCGAGATGCGAGCAGCAGCAGCAGTAGGCCAGATAGGAGGATACGCTCGACGTAGTAGAGAGATGAGTAGTTGAGGTCCTCAGATGGGGTCCAATGTATCTCGCCGAATCTCGTGTGTTTAAACCCAAAAGCATCCCTTGCATCTCAACCCATCCATCCAGCGAACAACCCTCAAGGTAGGCGCCTACTGTTATGATTTCCACCCCGTGTGGATGGTGGATGGCGGCCAACACATGTCCGGGAATCTGTGTGTGTCAGCTTGAGTTAGTATCGGCATATCTCGCCCGCCCAGATACATTATTTTGCGTCCGACTCCACGTAAAGCTCCTTAATCTCACCCGGGCTTAAGTAACTGAGGATTACTTCGTCAAAGTTACGACTGAATTTTCGCAGAATATATATATAGACACACACACACTCATTCATACACACTCGCGCACGTACTTGATCAAAACCCTTACACATTTACAAAACAACCCTCCAGATCGCATTACACATCTCACTTTCGTAATTATAACAGTTTTTGCTCCGAAAAATATTTTTTTTTATTTATACCACTTTTTCTCTAACCCAATATAAAGTTTCGAAAGAAAGAAATTATAATTTAATTAAAAATATATTTAAAATAAATTAAAGCAATTTTGTAGAAAATTTATAAATTATTAAAGTAAATAATTTTTATTTATTAAATTCTTAATTTGTAATATATAGAAATCTTCAAATCTGTATATAAGATTATTTAAGGAAAAATAAGTAAACATTATAAGAATATATTGTATTGAATTTGTTGTGAATTGTGTTGTAATTCAATGGAGAAAGAAGACATTTGACATTGGATTTAAATATAGCGTTGTGTAGTGGTAATATACTATCAATATTCAGGGTGATTCTGTACATATGAATAAGCTCGTATAAGAATAAGGAGGAAGAGCGCGAAGAAAAGAAGACTGAAGAAAGGAAAAAAGGACGAAACAGGAGGACGGGAACGTCGGGAAGCGGCTTGTAAATAATTCAAAGTGACCCTCTAATAGAGCGATGCGCCGTTCCCAATACTTATAACTTATGGAAAATGCGGCAGGAATGGACGGATTTCCATATAAACGGGACACGGGACGAGGGCGAAGAAAAAAGAAAACGCGCCGCGGGTTTTGCATATGTATGGACGGGTAGGTTCTTCTGTGCTTTGCTTTGGTCTGCGTATGCAGGACACAGGGGTTGGTTTCTGGTGACAGTTGTTGTTGTTGGCCATCGTTTGGGTCGGGATCGGTGGTGTGGGTTTTTGGAGGCGAGTTTCTTTGGACGCCTGGACGCTCGGCGTCTTTTTATGTCGGCCGACCTGACGCCAGTTGTATGTAAATTCGCAGCTTCCTATTCTCATATCTTGCCCATGATGAAACCCAATATGCAAACGGCGTGTGTGTGTCTCCTTCTCTCTCTCTTTGGATAGATGCATGGGTGAGGGGGAGGATGAGGATGGTCAAAATCTAATGCGAGGGGTGGGTTCGGTAGTTGCGGGAGGATGGTGAATGGGACGTAGTTCGGAGACCAAGGGTTCTCAAATCGCCATTAGAAGGCACAAAGGCAGCTCGTTAGTGTCGAGAGATGGCGCGTCCAAGGTCCCCCACGTTGCGGTCACTCTGGGGACGCCTCAGGTACTCATTATGCCGTACTTAAACAGGCGCATACGGATTTTCACCACCCGAAGAAGAAGATGCCCGACGACGGGGTGAACAAAAAAGAATGTAAGGTCCCGAGGCTCTAAACCGAGGATCACCAACCCGAAAATGCGCATCCGCCTCGGGGACTACATTATTCTCATAAAATAATAAAGATAGCGTACGTACACTTATAAGGATGGGGTGGATGCGCCGGGTACCGTTCCCAAGTACACCTTCCTCTTCCTCCCTTCGCTTAGCCCTTATAAAAGCTACTTATAATACAAAAACGCCTCATCCCAAGCCGCATAAGACCGGTGAGAAAGAGAGATAAAATTGGGCGATACATAAACTACGTAAACTAAGCGCGGCCCTCCTCTCCCTCAGGGCTCACGTTTTTACTGCATTTTAACACTGCGTAAGCCTCCCAAGCCTCTTTATTGGTTGTTTAAAGTGCTATTACATTACTAATGGCTATATATTTACCTAAAATCACTAATACACTCGAAACCCACCCGTTATTATGAACTTCCCAGTGCAGTTACACTTTTATCGTAAATCTCACGTTTACCACACTTTATGTTTACATTAAAAAATATCTTCTCATCGCAACCATTCATTTTGTATGGAATTATAACATTAAACCATCAAAAATATATACAAAATATACTTTACTAAATTTATATTATCAAGTACACACTTATAAACTTCTCTAATCTTTACTCAAAAAATATTTTATTTAAATGAGATAATAAATAATACAATTCTCATATTACTAATAAGTTCAATTTTTCATATTATTAAATAATTATTTTAAATTTCAATTATCAATAATTCATTATTATAATAAAATAATTGAAAATCTTAATTGGTATAGTGAATTATTAAATAAAATTGAATAATTGAAAAGGCAAATAATTTGCGGGAATAAAAACTCTCCGGAGCATAAATACCGGTACATAAATATATTATCCTGAAACAAATCCAATAAGCAAGCATTAATAAATTCCGGGCAGAGAAGAAAAAAATATATATATTCATACTCGCCCGAAAAATCCCCTGACACTATTCATGATTTAATTCATTATCCCCGTGTCCGGTGCGCTTTTATCCTCTGCTTGTACACATAGATATCCAAATTTTTTATATATATATATATCCTTCAACCCCATCACAAATATTTTATTGGCCTTTCTCGCGTTAATTATTCGCGAGTGAGAGAAGTCCTCGATGAATTTTTCATTCTCAAACCCCCCTCGCCCCGAACATTTTTAATCACGATAATTGGTTCCCGATTAAATTGCGGCACCCTTTCCAACATCCACCACCCAAAGTTTCTCTTCTTTTTTGTCTTTTTTTTTTCGGGGATTCGCGCAAATAGTGAAAACTTCGTCGGCAATAATAATAATGGAGAGACGCAACCCCCTCGACCAGTCTTCCAGAATAACACATAAAATTAAGTAAATGCGATTGTTTTATGGGATCGGCAGGTATTTGTCTATTGAGATACAAACAGTAAGGGGAGGAAGCAATAAAAATGAAGCAAAGTGAAAAAATAAAATAAAGGACAGGATGAAGACGGGATTCTGCGAAGAAGGGATTGCATTAATATTATAGCGGGGGATGGAGTAAAAAGGATGAATTTAGTGGGGATTTGTTGGCTATTACTAAAAGAATTTTACACCTATTTAACTCTAAACTGTAGTAAAAGAAGTGGAATGCGTATATATCTCAGTTGTATCTATATATATATATATATAGTAAGAGGGAAAGAGGATGTATTAAAGGAGAAGGACAAAGGCGCGTATAGCGTGTCCTGGTTGATCACGTCGAGGAATTATTTCGGATCCATTTAACATGGCGACGCGCTCGCAGTCACGAGAATAAGAAGAAGAAAAAAGGAGAAAAACTTTTACCGAACTCAAATAATCGCACGGCGACTTTCCTTTCTTTCCATTCTCTTTTCCCTTCGATCCTCTTTCCTATATAATCGATAGAAGGTCACACTGTGTGGAGGAGCGAGGTGGTACTGCTCCCTTCTATTTGTTACGAAACTTTCCTACATACATCTCTTCGTTTTCCCTTCGGTTCTGCCATTCTATATAGATACAGGAGGCAGGCGGCCATGCATATGTTACACAGCTCGCTTTGCACTTCTTACCTACGTATCCAATAATTTTTCTTTTCCTACCCCCGCGATTCCATGCCAATTCCGGCTCATTGCATTTTCATTCCCAATACGATTTTATTACCATTGCCTTCCCTAACCCTTCCACAATTTGTTGCCACATCAGAATCAAATTTAATCTACTGCTAAATGGCACGTATCCCCCCATATATTTTCAATTTATGCTACCCTAATGTATAATTAATAATATAAAATACACAAATTTACAGGTAAAATTAGTTTATTTTTTTTTGTCAAGTATTACTGTTGGCTATATTTTTATATTCAATACAGCATTTTTAGTTTGAGAAAAATCATGAGAGGGTAGTTTAATATTTGATTCTGCGGAAAGTTTGTGGCTAATATAAATTTAATTTCCTTTTCAATTTTAGTTTTCTCTATATATTTTCTCTCTTCGTATTTTTAAACACGTAGTCCCTGATGTCCATCCGCTGGGAAAATACACAACGGGGGGAATGAGAGAAACACAGGGAGAAAGAGAGCTTGAGTGGACGGAGGAGGCATCAAAAAACTGGAGGCTGCGGCCGTCAAGCTGCCAAAAAGTTTCTCTGACAAATAAGATAGAGGCCATTGTCCATTCCAAACCATCAGAGAGTGAGAGAAACAAGGCCCTTCTGGTTCCGCATGCACATTTCATCCACTCTGTATTCAAAACGCACCGCCTCCAGAATCCTGTCATCTGGAAATGCCATTTTTAACACGCCACGTCCGGTCCCCCACCTCCTCAACCCTCGACGAAGGGCTAGAGTGAAAAGAGATTTTTAATAAAACAAAAACGCGGCTGCACACGCCGAAAACCTAGGTCGCAGCTGCCGAAATTAACGAACGAACGACAATATCAATTATCAAATATCAAATGAGGAAGGAAGCGAGGACCGGGTCCGGTGCGTTTTAGGAATCCAAAAAGAGAGAGAGAGGGGAAATGATCCTGAAGGATCCACGAAGCTGCTGAAGGGTGTTGTGTGAAAGAGGGTTGAATTCTCTCTCTCTCCTCGCAGGGTGGGAAAACGCCAACTGCTGCACTCTCGAATTGTCGCAATTCCTGCTATTACAGCTACCAAATATTCTAATCGACGCTCCAAAACAAATATCTTCGAAATTATTTTACCCGTGTTTCCTTCCTAATATTATCTTTTTTCTTCTCTCTCATTTTTGTGACTTGGTAATAAGGCGGGCTATTTAGAAAAGTTTTTTTTCTCCTCACATTTCATCTCTCACTTGAGATTGGGGAGGGCCACATATTTTCCATATATATTAACCCCGTTAAAATTTAATAACCTCTCCACTTCACATTTAAGATATGTAAATGAGAATTTTAAATATATTTTAACAAGAACTCGGAAAGTAATATCGTGCGCCCTTTCACACAGCGGATCCCCAAAAATAGATCTGACACTTTTAACACTATTTATATAACGAGCGTTTACCATTTTATAGTTAATTGTAATATTAACTATAAAATGGTAATTAATTATTTTGTTTAACAAGACCATAATTAGATTAATGTCCAACTTTTTTTTTTTGGAAATACCAAAGTCCATTATATATTCCATGTAGGTTTGGGACCGGGAAGTTTACCGGGTTGAGTAATTCAATTTTTTATGAATAATTGATGGGAAGATCATCGTCAATAGGGCGATTCGGTAATTATTGAGTGGCTTCGATTAGTGGTGGCGCTGAATGATGGATGTTCGGATGAATGATTAACTCAGGTGGTCAAGTAGGCAGGGACTGCTTAGAATGACACAGATAATTGGGTTGGCAAGCAGTTCCAAATATTACGGGTCCATTGCGGGATGCTCCGATGGGGAAAGGACCGACGGTGTCGTGTAGCAGCGCATCCCCGAACCTCTGGAGACTGCATGTCCGACGCCCTGACGTGGTGACCTCCGTTGACCGCCTTCACATCACCCGCACCATCTCATCTCGTCCTCGACGACCTTTCCACCAATCCATCCATCCATCCATCTATACTACATTCATCCAACCAACCAACCATCCTCACGAAACTTCCTCAATATCGCCCGTTAAATATTTTATTTAATTAGGAGTAAAAGGTGATCGCCACCTTTTCCCTCCTTATTGGAGTCGTCGCCTCTGCTGCTGCCGCTACCGCCTTCCTCGATGCTGTGGGATGAGGGTGAGCAGGGCCGTAAAACTTCTTAATTGCACGATAATTGTTCGACACAGCGGACAAGGACGAAGACGACACGTTTCCCGTGCTTTGATCATACCATACCAGATAAGGCACACACAAAGGATTCTTAAGCTAACGTCCGACCAGAAAAGGATTATCAGCCCTTCCCATTCGCCTCTTCTACTTTTTATTTTGTTTTACTAGCAAAGCACACTTTGAGAAGAAGGACCAACACAAAGACTCTTTAATTATTTATCCACGTGAACCTATCATCTATATCATCCTTTCACCCCCCTTCATTGGAAGCAAAACGTGCTGTACCATGAACGAAACACACAAAAATGTGTAACTGTGTAGACTGTACGTGTAACTGTACAAAATATGAAAAATGTGTTGTAAATTGAATTCGCGACAAAAGGGGGGGAAAACAAAACAAGTTTCTGCCATTGTGGCTTCCACGCAATTTTTTTTTAATAATAGTCGATTCCGATGACGGCGGACCATCGATTGGGTCGCAAAGCTACATGCTTTGTACGATTTATTTCGAGAATACGGACTATGTCCCTCGGCCATATATATTGTGAGCGAGGACAACACACAATGCCCTACAAATCTAACCCTCACCATTTATTATATGTACATTTTTTTCAACTCTGTCCCCCATTGACTTACAAAAAACAGAGATTTTTTATTATTTTTTAATATCATTTATATAGATATAACATTTAATTATTTTAAGGACGAGGATTTAAAATTTTAAATTTTATCAAAGTTTTTTCTTGAAAATTGGTTAAGCAAATTGCAAACGTTTGCTAATAATAAAATGATTTCACATCGAAAATAAACCAATCGTATTTTCTGCAAATGGCATAGAGTTGCGTAGGGCAATTATACAAATCATCCTGGGGTATACAAGGGGCTCTGCTCACAAATCATATTCCTCCATGGTGAGGTCGACAAGCCGGGCCTCGATTTCGACAAGGTTTTACCAGTTTGAGTAATTAATTTGTTTTTGATGGAGCCCGGCCACCGATCCGATCCCGCCAGGATAAATGGGAGGCGGCAGCGGCGGCGACTATCCTGCTGCCTCCAAAACCGCCTCACTCTCTCCTCCTCCTCTTGCACCACCGGTTCTTGGACCGAACTCCCCCGGGATACCGGGCCCAGGATCAACGCCGCGTATGGATCTTCTTGTATTTATCTTGTCATATAACTAAATTAGTTCATTAATACCTTTATAATGCCCCGCGGCTTCGGCCTTAAGGACACTCCTAATTTATTTCTTACACATGTACACCGATGGTATTACGGGATGATAAATATACTCGGCGAGGAGTCAACAATTCGGCTATTTCCTGAGCTTCCTGCTAGGATGACTCATCCAAAGGACATGATTTGTGGCTCATAAATCCTTATACGAAACAGATTTCTATTCCCAAAAACCACAACTTCTTTTTTATCTATAATAGCCTTTTAAGTGCATACGAACATTATATCTTCACATTCGAAATTTATGATTTTGATATCAATCAAATCATATTTTCTATTTTTATCGCAACAGAATTAAAGACAACAAATTAATAACAAATTTCATTATAATAAAAATATAATAATTTGATAACAATTTCCGATTTTCCAAGATATTACCAAACAGTCTGATAGAAAATGCAATAAATTAAGTGAACGAGTGTTTAATGACAAATGTAAGTATATAATTTTACATTGTTGAAAGCGTGCTAGGATCCATCTTTTGCAACTTTCTGGATTTACTGCACTTAAAAGTACACGGCGTCGCGTGGCCCAACTTTGATAATAGTTCTGAACTTGAAGAGTTTGTCCTTGAAAACTTAATTCCATTGAGGAATACATTTTTTCTTGCTTCCTTCTCCACGTCTTTTCACTTCTTCTTAACCAAACAAAAACAAATATGAACTATTCAGAATAGTTTTGTCAAAGCTGAAAACTTTGACCGTGAAACAAAAAACTTAAGTTTTATTTACAATAAACTTTACTTTTCGAAGATTTCTTTCTTACATTATTAAACTTCTATTTATATACTCATATGTTTATATTTAACTTTTTTTATTTATAATTTAATTATTGTTAATTAATTATCTTGTAAGTTAAAGTAAACTTTAATTATATTATTAATGTTGATTATGATTGGATGAAGATATCTGTATTTTTCTGGATGGTGTATTGAAAATGTTTGATGGGGATGGTGTAGATATGCAGGATCATGGGTTATGGTGTAAATCGACGTGCGAACACTATAAATAAAGGACCTAAGTGATTGAATTGTTTTCGTCGAATAAATTCCCGTCAATGCATGGATCAGGGGTGCTTGCGAGGGTTTCGCGTCCAAAATAAAAACGAAGTGGGGTCAACATAAATACAACAATTCCGTCCTAAGTAAAGGAGAGGATGAGCCGCGCTTAAATCCAATTTATTTGATGCGGCAACAAGAAGTCGGCCGGGTGAGTGTGTAGTGCCTTCGGGGGGAAGAGACCAAAATGGTGATGGGTCGGCGACTTGTGAAGCACTTGGCCCCATTACAATCCCATAAATCTGCACGGCCACCCCCGTTTTGGTCGGGCGTCGGGAACGTCTCCATTTCGCACCAAAACCATTCCCTCTAGCCCTTGCACACGATGTATTACACCAACCAACAAGACAAATTAGTAACGCGTTTCACGCTGAAAGAACTAGGGAAATTCTGAAATCCGCTTCGGAGAACAATAATAATAACAATCGGAATATTGGAGATGGTGACGTGCATAGAAGGAAGTTGGAATGGAGAGAGGAAGAAAAAAAGTAATAAGGAAAGTGTAATAAAAGATTATCCAGGCGAAAAACAAAAGTATTCATTTTTATATACGTGCTTTATATTGGGATGTTGATGATGATGATTGTGATGATAATCAAACTGAAAGCCTTTGTGTTATTCTCCTTCACTGTATGTATATGGTAAACACATCAAAGTATTAGATGCCTGAAGCGCGCACTTACTTATTCCTCCTTCTACTCATCCTCCTAACCCCCAGATACACAAAGCCACCGTTGTGCTACCTATGCTGGACCTCCACGCGGAAGCTTTCAACTGCATTATTTCAGGTCGAACGAACGTGATAACGTATTATTGAGAGAAGCCCCCGCCCCCGGTGGTACGTCTAACCTCGAGGTTATTTGTATTCGTTAATACCTACCTAGCGTGGGTTTGTAGCTGCTGTGGATGATGATGCACATACTACATAAATCTAATATACAATATATTTACATAATGCCTGACCGCTGTATACAAAATTGACATAAAAAACAAATTCCATATTTCAAATACGCACAGCTTTATGTATTTAAAGATAAATATGAGAAATTATTTAACAATTGTTAAATTATGATATACAAAATAGAAAATCCCTTTTTATATAATCATAAAAAATATTATACATTAATTATTATTAAATTATATAATAATTACATAAAATGTGAATGGGAAATAATTAATATATTTTTAGTCAAAAGTAAGAGTAGTTTTGGGGATGATTAGTAAAAAGGGTTGGAAACCGTAAAAGGCGTCGTTTGTTTATCGGGCTTGAGAAGTGGCCCATGTGTAGCGACGATCACAGCGATGGAGACAATTAAAGATGCGTGCGTTTTGCAGGGGTTGTGCATGATGTTGGGGGGTTGAGGGGTGGTGGGTTTTCGGTCGGCAATGAGTGCTCAGCGGGGGATGAAGCGGAGGGTTGTTGGCGCGGTTTTAGAGTTAGGACAGCCCGCGGCGCTCAACCCGGAGAGAGAGACGATAAGATAAGGTAGCGCTAGGTTATGGAATGGCACTTTAATTACACTAATGGGAGAACCAAATGTTAATTACAATTCAAAGTCGAAAAGAGAGGAGCTCGCCTGGATCGCACAATTTATAGACAACGGATTTTGTGTGCCGTGAGGGGGGTTGGTGGATGTGGGGGGTGGAGATGTCGGTGGCTATGGGGGAGTTAGGAGGTTAGGTTCAGGCGGCGGCAGCATCAGAGGAGGCGGCGGCGGCGGCTCGCGAGAAATACTTGCTTCTGGCTGCTGCTGCTGCTGTTGCAGCTGCGACCGTCGATATTATTAATGGCACGAACGCTCTCTCTGCCATACCACTGCCAACGAACAACCCCTTGTCAATCTCATTCTCTCGCTCTCTCCAACCCACATAACCTCTCCATAATTTCGTCTCTCTCTTGCTACAACCCACTCAGTCCAATGCAATTTTCGTACTGCCAGTTATACATTTTCACAATTAATTAGGGAGAAAAATATGAAAAAGAATGGTTTGAAATGGAAAGCCCTATGAATAAATATTTGCTTTAAGTCAGCATATCCAGATTTAAAAAATATTACAGTAAATTGTAACTTAAATTTAAGAAATTGTATAATGGTGTTGATTTCTCAGAACGCATAAATCTTGTTTTAGTTATGGTATCTTTAGGGGTGTTGATATATTTGAAGAATTCTGTTATTATTGTTTTTCTCTCCCGTCCTCTGTTAGCAACAGATTGAATGCTAGTGAAAACCTAAGGTGGCTGTCATTGTCGTTAGGGCGTCGCGACGCGTGACTTGGATGGAGAATGAAATAAAGAAGAGCCTCTCTTAGCAGCCGCACGCCCTTCCTCATGCCACTTTCAGCACACGTAATATAGATTCGGTTACCTGTATTGATACGGGAGGAGGAGGAGGTTGGAGGGCGGTGAATGAGAGTAAGAGAAAAGACACGAGCGAACGGTTCGACCATAGAGACTGGGTTCATCTCTTTAATCTTTCGGATCTTATTGCCCCCTTTTGCCCTGTAATGAAATTCGTATGGGGTTCAGGGTAGACCTAGAGCATGCCGCCCGCGTCCTCCGCACACTCGCCGCCCCCCGTGTGCGCCTACTCATTTAATCCGCACATGCACGCACCCACACGCGCTCGCAATATTTAATCAAACGCTTTATTGCGTTCGAACCCGGATTAATTCTTTAATTGCAAAACAAAATAAAATCGCAATCCGAACAACTTCATTATCCTGGCGAAGACCCTTATCTGGACAATGATATTTGGCTACTTTCCAACGTAGATCATTTTCAAGATCAAAATATTAATACAATTTACATTTCTTGATTTAAAAACAAATAATAAATAATTAATGTACAATTATTGAAATAATTATATTTGTTTTATGTTGCAGAACTACTTCAAGCCTAAGGAGAAGACACCCTTAGATGCGAGTCCTCCGGCGTCGAGACTAAAAGCTGAGGGTGAGTATGGCGCGTCCCGATTAAGATCTAATATTATGTATCGCGGATTATGATTTATGCTAATTATCAGCAGCGTAGATATTCGTAGGGCTCGAAAAGGGAAAGTGCGGAAATGCCGGTCCCATACGTCGTTATCTCACCCGCTCTTTCTCCCTTTCCGTTCCCTTTCTCACTCTCGCTCTCACCCTCGCTCTCTACATTTCTATATGCGATTCTCTCACTTCTAAACCAGACGCGTTAATACCTTTTCGGCTGGTGTGCCCTTTCCTTTATTATCTTCGTGCTAGTAAGATATGGACTGCGTTTAAGGTATGGAAGAAAAGGAAGATTATTTACTTTCTGAGAGGCCGAAGGTTGTTTCCTCCTCGGGCACCCCACACGCAGGGTTAAGGGAGTTAACGAAGCTGCAGGGTCTACCATGTATATGTATAGGAACTAAGTGGAGAGTGAGACTTGCAGATGAGCGCGCTCTTGGGGAGAGCCGAGGTCGGGGCAGAGATTACACGTGAATTATTGCACAAAGATATCTAATTGTAGCTCGGGGGCTTCGGAATGGCATGGGGGCGGAGGCGGCGCGCACACGGCGACTTGACCCTGTCTTGTTCTGCCGCCGCCGCCACCCCCGACGTACCAAACCTCTTAGCGAGTTTGTTGCTGCCACCTAGGCTGACTCTCGGATATTCGGTTTCGGCGGTGTCTTACAGCCCATTTACCGACTCACTACATTTACTGCTAGCTCTCATTATTAACGCCGCCGAAATGCTAAGTCAACCTGGGGCCAGAGTATGCTGGTTTCGGGGGTGGCGGTGGCGGCTGTGGTGCGGCGCACCGCCACTAGTAGCTAGCTAGGTGCGCGCTGCTTACTAATTTCAATAGATTAACCGCGCGCGTACATTTAACCCATTCGCCTTTAAATCGAGTTATTTGTAATTAACCGGGTACCTAACCGACGTCAGAGATTAATGGCCACCCTTCGATTATTTCGGAATTAATTACTTCTGTTTATTGCACATATTACCCACAGCAGCAGCCACCCTCCACCTCATCTACCCTCTAACACTCCTGAGATCCGACAACGTGCATTACACACCTTCTGCAATCATTTAGTTTAATAGCCAAGGATCAGCAATCCCCCAAACCGAAATCTTCAATTAATCCTCGCGAAAAGCAGAAAAAGATGTGTATTCATTATAACCTGTTGGACATATATTCCATACACTTTTTTTCCAACCTACATAATTAAACTTTAAATTTTATGTAACTTTATTGAAAGTTAAAATAATAAAATAATGTTAATATTATAAAAAAAAACATATAGGTAAATGTAAACTTTTGAAATTAATAGTAATAAAATATATGAGTTATTGACCTGACTTTATTGCTTTACAGTGATTTTTGAATATTATTAAATATCTAATATATTTCTAATGCATAATCAATAAATCAACTTTATTATTAAAATATCAACATAATAGTTATGGAATAATTGCTTCTGGATGGTAATGGTTCTATAAATCAAGACCTAATGACATTTTTATTATATGGGACTGACGTGGAAGTGCTTCGACTAAGAATATAACTTTATCAGTTAGTAATTGATTAACGAAAGTTTCATTTGATTGACCTATACTTAATAAATTCTTTCTATTTCAATATCCAGTATTGATTAAGAATAAACATACTTCTATATTTTTAGATATACAATTAATTATAATATATGTAGGTTGACGGAAATAAAATGAAAAACTAATTAGTTAGCAAGTATAGGGTGTGTAGAAGTTTTAATATTTAAGGGTGAATCATTTTAGAAAGTTTGAACAGGGTAAAGACGCAGATTGGTCGAGGCTCTCAACTGATGAACAATCCATAAAATCTGGAGGTAGCCGAATGTGTGTGTGTGTGTATGGAAGGACATGCACGTTTTGGGGGAGGCTGTACAAATGGGGTGGCTTCGGGTGGAAGGTAGGGCTTCTGAGGGAGGCCTCGGTTTTGTTACGACGCATGGGGATGCCTTAATGATGCTCGCATTACTCCCGTAATGACTGTATTAATGCTCCGGGCTTACTGTAATTTCTTGCTGAAACTTTGTCTAATTTATGCGTGAGATTTTTCATTGCATTTGCAGACCACTGGTGTCTCATTAAACCAGACGGGATCAAATCAAATTACTTTCAATTAACTCTGCCTCCGGAAAACCAAGAAAGAATGAAGAAAAGAAATAAATAAATTTATAAATGAAAGTGGATATTGGAATGCATTGAGAATAAGGAAGAAACTAAGGTTTTTATACTTATATATATATTTGTACATGCGAGCGTGTGGCGCGATGTCAAATAAAGCTCCTTTTAGTTGAGATTAAAGCTGATAAAGACACACGGCCCTCCCGGACGGAAAAATGCGGCTGTTTGTATGTGTGTGAGAGGGTATGTGTGAAAGCTGTTCCCTTTCAGGCGAAGGGCAAATCGGGGGCGGCTCGCGCCTTGCGAGGAGATGGAAAAAAAAAGAGAGAGTGTGAGGGTGTGTGGGAAAAAAAAGGGTCGCATTTTATCGCATTCCCGAACCTTGTAACACACACGTTAACCGTAACGGCTCACTTCCGTTACAAACAGGAAATTTTCGATTCGATTGCCGCCCCCGCCGTGCCATTTATTTCAACCCTATGATTTTTTCCTATTATATATTAATATTTTTATTATAATTGTCATAGCGATCATCGTGATTGTCATTGTCTTCATCCCTTGTCAACGTAGGGTTGGTTGTCCATGATTCGAATGACATTAGTGAAGCTTCGGAATGGTTTCACCGCATCCCGTTTGTTACCTGTGCGCTCGGAATCATCGCCGCAGCCGCCTCCGCTCGCATTTCGCCTGCCAACCACCTGACATATAACATCCCCTAGTGATAATTGTCACTCGTGCACATCACCACCGTTTAACCGGATTAGATTAGACACAGCGCCAATTTGCCACCGCACCTCGTGTTTACACATTTTACACCGTACATTCATTAATTAACAAATTAACAAAGAGGTGCGAAAAAAAAAATAAAACACGGACACTCCCCAAAAAAAAAGTCTACAGAAATTAACCCTAAAAAAGAGGTCGTAATACACGTAACAATTTATATTTACATGTACGTAACATTTATTTACAACCACTGTTCATAATTGAGACTATATACTTTACTAAAATATTTAATAGAAAAGTAAAATTGAAAGATTTATGTAAATAAATCGTATTTTTCAAATAAATAAAAATAAAATTACTCGATGTTCTTTATGAATACATTTTACATGAATTTCTTGAAGTTGTTTTAATAAAATCGAAAACCATACTCTTCTTAGATTTAAAAAGAATTAAATGATATACTAATAAAAGTCTAATAAAATATTTGCTATTTTGAGAAAATATACTTTAGTTTTTAGTATTTTAGGATTATTAATATTTATGAAATGATAATTTTATTTTTTTATAATATCATTTATAATAATTTTGAATTGAACGATATGCCTAAAGTAGTATCAGAAATGATGTAAGCAGGAGGCTTCGATGTGGCGGCTCTACAGGTGGCAGCAGAAACCGCAGCATTAAACACACACACACACACTCGAACAGAGAGATAGAGTGAGCATTTTTCAGGCGGAGGGTGGCAGCGGTGGCGGCTTCTTTTCAGGAACACCCTCAGCCACTTCAGAGTGTCAACGATGCCGCGATTTCTCCCACACAAAAGGACCAAGTGCGGCGCGGAAATAGCACATTATTTTCTCTCTTCCTGCCCACTTCTCTTTTTTTACCATTCAACACATACACATTCCATTTACCCTCCACGCCATTCTGCTGCCGCCACCTTTTTTATTTTTATTTTTCAAACCCCACGGCTTTCTTTTAATTCGTGTTTAATGAGTGCCGCCGCCTCCGCCACCCCAGAGTGTTCAATGAGGAAAAAAAAGTGCGTGAGAAAACAATGACACGATCATTACAACGTCGATTTAATTACTGCCTTTCATACAGATCATGGACCATTAAACAAAAGATCCTGACATATGTCTCCTTCATTTTAGATTAAAAGCATTACTTTCCAACTTAGATGAAGTAATTATATAATACTAAATAAGAAAAGATACATTCATAAACTTTTAAATAATTAATAGTCTTATTTTCTAAATATCAATATGTTGTTAAAATAATCTACTAATTTTTGGTAGAGATTTTTGAGAAAAGTAAAAAGTTAATTTTTAATTCTCTAATTGAATATTTGTAATTTGAATGAAAATTTTCTATTTTTAAATAGAAGTTAACTTATTAACCAATTCGTGGAAAACTGAGGTGAAAAGTGTTAATAGGTAATAAGATGAAACTTTCTGTTTCGAAATTATTGGGGCTGAAAGTAATCGGGTTGCACGTTGCAATAATAATTACTCTCGCATCCATAAATAACCATTTTCCTTGACGGTTCCTGTTTTCGTTCTTGGTTGTGGGTGGCTGCTGCCGCCGCCGTGGATGAATTATTTCGGATGGCGAGAGAATATATGTAATTTGGACGTGTTTTACGGGTTTTAAGCTTGACGTCGGAGGGCTAAGCAGTTGGTCTCTACTGTACTATGAGTATATGTGTATGAGTGTATATACAGGGGGTGGGTTTTGTGTATGAATACTGCCTTCAGGCTGGCATTGGTAGTGGTAGTAGAGAAGGCAGCAGCAGGGCATAAGCCAGTGTTCAATATAATAGCGGGAGATTCCTTTCCGACCGCAGCCCGCGTGCGCTGCTGCTGCCGCCTCCTCCACCTCTTCTGCCGCCGCCGCCACCGTTCGGCTAGGCCAGCGTCTCAAAACCGCACATTTCAACCCCATCCCACCCCCTCGGTACACTCTTAACAGCAACGGGGGAGCGTTTTACTGTTTTATTGATTAATTGAGTTCAGCTCGCTTTCGGATTTCGGTTTTATTACGTTTTATAGTTATCTTTATGGCGTGTATGCGTTTCCTCGACACTCTCCTTTTCTCGTGCACGAAGATATCCATAACCAACCATTCATTCTTTTTTTCTATCTTTCCATTACTTCTTCATCACCACCACCACCACCACCATCATCATCATCATCTCTTACCCCATCCCCCATTTATATTCGCATTTAATGATTATAGTTTTAACGTTTTATTAACGGTTTACAGTATCGCCGATTTCGGTCCCATAACATCAACACTTCATGCGGCAATTAATTTTTATTAGAGTCGTCAACGAACGCAAAGTTACTGCTTCCAAAACAAATAATATTCAGACTAATTTCAACATCATCTGCTTCATCTTCATCAAAGCCACAGATAATCGATATATAAAAACTATTCTTACATAATAATAATAAAATTCTTTATACTCCAACAAATGTTGTTATAGAATACAGAATATTTTTTAATTCCCAAGATTGAAATGGAATCAAGAAAGATCAAATGCCAACATGTTCTGGATACCGTAGCTCTTGGGGAGGCCGTCGCAGGGGGTGGCCTTTCAGAGTAGTCCTGGGGGTTGTTCCATCCTCTCGGAGAGACTCATCAGAGGCGCTCTAAATAACGACTGCCATATTACAACGCGGAGATTGTTTTTAAAACTTTTTTCCGAGATGAGATTTCCCAGGCCAAAGCTCTATATACACACACATATAAACAGCAAACATTCTTTGCTAAAATTCTTGACGAGGAGCGAAATGAAGCTCGGTTGAGGTAAAATTAAAAAAGAGAATCCTATTCCTAAGGTATTTTATCCCCCATACGGATGAGGATGTTAAAAAATGCGAAATGAAACTGGAGTTTTCGTACGAGGAATTGCTGCAGATTTTCTTTAGGCGAAGGGTGGGTTGAGAGTGTTCGCTCGTTGGGTCTGCGTAGGCGGCTATGAATTAGTGGCGGTAAATATAAAGTTGGTGCATAACTCATGTCGCTGTGATTTTTTTGAATTATATCGGGGACTACAAATTACCGTGGCCACGTGGTGTCCCTTCTTCTACCTTACCAGGAGGCACGGATTTATGGGCCGATAATTTACTCCTGTATTTATGTACAGGTGGCTGCTTACATAAGGCTTAAAATAAGGTATTTGAAAATATACAAATTTAGTAATTAATATTTAGTAATTGAAATTATTATTAACTTGCAATTATTACTAATTATTTAAATATTAATGTTTATAAGTTTGTGAAACTTATTTTTTGTAAATTTATATGAATTTAGTCTATTTATATTTTGGCTAAGGAAAATATACGGTAATTTCCTGAAAAGACTAGATCAAATCGGAATGGGAGAAGAAAAAAAAAGTAGGGGTAGGAGTGAAATTATGAAATACAGTCTTCGGATGAAAGTGGAGTTCATCGTATGGGGGATGGAGGGAATGGAATATATGAGCTGTTATTTCCATGCGATTTGATTCCATTCTCTTCTCTTATTCCGCGACGCCGTTGAGATATTCATCCATACGAAATATGTTGGGAGTTTGAGGAAGACACGTGAATATATGTGTCTTCGAGGCGGGGGTCGTAATGTACGAGAGATGAGAAGAGAGTGAGGGGATGGCGGCGGTTGGAGAAGAGATATTTGAAATGCATCACATTTGGCCTGATAGTTTGTCTCTGAGTACCTTTTTAGCCGAACTTTATCCGAGGAAAAGTTGAGGTGACGCAGCTGACGAGTATGCAAATGGGCACTGTAAGGTATGTGTGTGCATGCCTTCCCTTCTCCACTCTCCTCGACGCCTATATTCATCCTGTACTCCTCATCCATATAGAAAGTAAAGCCTGAAGAGCGGGCTAGGCACCCTCGCGAAGGGCTGCTCTCGACAAAATGGAAATACGATGAGCGGTAACGCGCGCTTGTCTCCCGACCTGATGCGTGGAATTATGAAAACGACTTGCGAAATATGGAATAGATGCATAAATTTTGAGCAACCCCGTTTGGTTCCTAGCTATAGAAGGATGGGGAAGAAGTGGAGGTGGCACTCTTTTCCCTTAAAGTCCCATACACACGCTTATTATACAACCAAATTTCTCCAGTAATTCTTTCAGTGCCAACCCCACGTGTTGCGTGCCACCAAAATTACAAAAGCAAATGCGACTTCTTATACCACCCCCAAAACTCCTCCGCCTTATCCCTGCAATTTTTATTCTTTTTATTTTCCAGTCTGCTAATTGGAATCCCAATAATTAGATTTTTTACTAATAAAAGCCCATTCGACCAAAACCTTAGCTCAAGATATACATAAACATTCATATTCAGTTGATTGAGCCACCCTTGCACATCGAGCGTCAAGAAAAGAGCAAGAACGAACGAAGAAGAAAAAAACCCTTCCCGATAGTCCGCGAAATTATTCATTACATTGGAAAATTAACTTTTTTTACTCTCTCTCTCTTCTGATTCGAAGCTTTCTCCTCGCAGCCACTGTTTTTAAATTAACGTGCTGCACGCCTGTTCCCATGGCGACTTCCAAGGGTGATTTCTCTGCTTCCCTCTCTCTGGCGGTTGGCATTTTTCTTTCCACTCTCTCTCTTTTTTTTATATGAAACCAAAACCAAACCCCTCGAGCCGCCCCGGCCACTCGTGTTTCGAGATACTAAAAATTAAAGCTTAAAAACCCGACGACGACGTTCGTTTTGCTGCTGCTGCGACAGAGGCTTAATTAGGAAAAGCGTTTTCACGGAGGGCCGGTTCCTGTGATACGGCCGAACGAGTTTGAGAATACATAAACATACTCGTACAACGCAAAGCTCGGACCCTTTTCTCTTTTCAATGGCTCCACAGCATCCACTTCATCAGCGGTGCTCGCGCCCTTTTGTGGCTTGCGGAAGCGTAATCTGCGCAATTAAAAACATCTACAAGAGAGAGCGAGTGAGCCCTGATGAAACGAGGAAATTAAGTGTCAAAACGTCTCGAATAAAATGGACCCGAGTTATTCCAAAACACAATGTTTGATAGATGTTGGCTTGCTGAATTCATCTTTTGTATATGGAATGGTTCCATCAGGTTAATCTAACGTTTCGTTTCAATCATTATTGTCTTTGTAATAAAGGGACTGAAGTCAGCTTAAATTCGAGTTTAATTAAGATTTAGTGGAAAAAGTGTGTTTGCAAAATATATGACCGTGTAGATTAGAGGTGTTTAAGCAAGGGGAGGACTTCGACATTAGGGTCGACGTTTCATACTGAAATATTTTCAATTCCATCCGTTGACTCTAACTAAGCGCTTTTTGATATTTCTTTACGGCTTTAATAAGCAGCAATAAATAACTTTCGTCTGTTCGACATGCACGAAACACGTAATTGAAAAAAGACATTAAAACAATTTCAAGAAATATAATTTATTTTTTTTTGACAATTTATAATATAATTTAATGTTTGTAATTATATTTTACAATATTTAAATTATTAGTTTTTATTATTTTATTTTTTCTAAAAGTTTCAAAACTTTTTAAATAATATGATAATTTTTAAAATATTTGAATATTTGTATAAATATGTAATATTTCTTGTGTTGACTAGAAAAATGCAAAGTTTAGTCTTTTTTAAATGAAACTTTGGTTAGGTTTTGAAATTAACAAACGTTTTGATCATAACTCCAGTAGTCATAAGTCAAAGGCTCCATCCAGCGGATCTATTTCCTATATCTTTTTGCAAGTCGGCAGGAGGGTTGTGTGTGTTTTTGGGGTTGAGAGAGTTTTGGTGCAGCGTTCCGTTCTGGTGCTCTTCCGTTCGCTTCCCGGGAGAGGCACAGCGAAATGAAAAATTTAGATTGCATTAGAGGGAAGGAGAGACCCCTTGAGCCACTACAAATCAACTAATTAGCCTGACTGACTGCTTTCCGCCCGCAATCTATACGCGCTTCACCCTCACCCCATCTCTCTCTAACCCACTCATTCAGTTTATCTCTCGTTCTCCCTCTTTATCCTTAGTCTTCCCACCACCCCCGCAAACGTAGAACAGCAACCCCTGTCCCTTTCTCGCCCTATCTCTCTCCTTCTCACTTATACCCTGAGGAAGCAAGGTCGCATCGCGACGCTTCGGATACATCATCAGACGTCGTCACATTAGGTAATTAACGCACAAGAATGCGTCACCCTCCGACAATTAGCCGTAATGCATGTATGTGTTCGTAGCCAGCAGGAACAGTAGCATCAAGAATTAACTGGGTTAAACTCTTCTTCGCGTGATGATGCTTCAGCTATGGAAAAGAATAAATCTTTTTTCCCCTTTCTGTATTTGGTTTTTGGCTCACGTTGGACCACCCCTAGAGGCGCTGCGTTTGACGTTTTAATTTCTTTAATAACTGCCAGGTGCGATCTGTTTTCCATCGCCTCCCCCTTTTTTCCAATAAAAAAAAACGCTGGAAATTCTAACACCCCCACTTGCAATATTGAAAGATTTCTTACACATCTCAAATATTAATTAACATTATTAAGACAGGCTTTGCCCTTTCACTAAGAGAGCTGGAGCGGCGGAGGTCGAGGGACCAAAGAAAAAAAAGTCATTACGGTAAATCACCACCGGCGTCTAATATTAACGTCCCCATGTAAAATAAGAAGAAAAGGGGGGTGGACCGGGAGCGGCTGGGCACACGGGGACGGCAGTGGAGGATGCTGGGGTGGCGCAAGAGGGACACCCTCTTATCCAGCCCTTCCTCTTCCTCTCTCACTCTTACATTCATACACTCCTCTCATACAGATTCGTTCTCTCTCACTCTGATGCGACGGGCTTGAGTTTTGAATCAATATTTGATTGTGGGAATTAGCGCCGCTTTATCGGGATTCTGCAGCAGTAGATGGTGCCGGGCCTAGTATGACCGCCGTCTCCACCATCGCCGCCTCCGCTTGATGAAGGTTTGCTGATTGTTGACAGCGGGGCCTTCTATGTACGCGTTAAGAATTAACAAGACCCTTAGGTGGTGGTGGTGGTGGTGGTCAGCGCTGACCGAAACCGACCTTTCATCAACAAAACCGAGCACAGCACCATTGTTTCAGCTTTCCAATAGTCACAATTGAAACTAAGTTTCCTTACATTTTTTTCTTCCTCTTCTTCTAAATTTATTTTTGTCAATCTGAAGAGTCAATATAAAGGGTTCTTCTTCAATCTAGCATTGAAGGAAAAACTAATATTAATTAAAATAAGCGAGTATATTATTACCGAAAAATTTCTTAAATAAATAAAATTAACAACTTAATTTCTCCTTGTATTTTCGTTTCTGATCTTTGAAACTTGTATAAATTTGACAAAAGGATTAGTAAGAAAGTTGGTAAAAAAAAAGAGTATTTAAGGTGGGTGTAACATAAGGATATAATAATTTTTTTGCGTCTGGTGTCGTGGGTCTAGGGAAAGCTTTAAGAGATCCGATATTGGCCACTTTTTGGTTTCCCCAGGCACAGATTAAGTCAGCTTGCTCCGCTTAAATATTCATGCGTCTGAGGCGGAAGATAAAAATGTAAGAAAAAAAATGTTTGTGCGTCTATACGGCAGGAGAGATGAGACCATCTTTTCCCCTCAAGCGCGTTACCACGTAAACACTTGAGAATATGATATGAAGGTGACGAGCACTGGGACTCCTCCTGCACCACCTTCTTCTTCCTCCGGCATATAAAACTTGCAAGATAGTGGAACACTTTGGAATAAACAAACCGCTCATCTGGGACGCACCACTCACAGATACTACTACTCCTTCCAAGCTCAAAACGTGGGGCACTTTCCCCAAGAAAATTAATTTTTACCTGAAGAAACCAACCCCTGACAACGCACATATTATTAAAAATAATCGCAGAAGCAAAGACTTTGAGTGCGTGATGTTATATACTTTTTTTTATTCCTCAGCAGCGGCGAGATTAAAGGAAAAATGTCGAAATTAATGTTATTAAAAACGAAGAAAATGTGTTTATTCGACGAAGGAAAACGGCTTTGGGGGTTGGCGGTATTTTCGCTTCTTCTGTATATTTTTTTATCCCTCTTTGTTCCGCTTTGCGCGAGGAGTAGGCAGGTTGTTCAGGTGCATATTTCGAACTAACCGTTCCACAAAAGAAAACCGCAAGGGCGTTCCGCAATAAAACGCAAACAAGAAAAACCTCCGAGCTGCGAGGGTGGATGAGGATGAAGAGGTGGAGGAGGTTGAACAACAAGAAAAAATGTAAATAAAAACGCGGGGATTCTGCGTTTGCACAGATTCCGACATTTAAAAGGGATCGCTTAATTAAATGAAATCGGTCTGGATATTTAAAACCTCAGGCAGAATAACACTCGATACTTTGCGGAGCCACCAAAAATGAATCGCTCCGGTTTCACCATTCTCCCCGAGGGGCGACTAATTTTATTATTCATCGCTTCAAATCAAACAGCTTAATCTTATTTACTCCTTCCGATCACTTCTTTTTCTTCTCTTTTTTTTGTCAGCTTCTTCTCCTGAAGCGACAAGAGGCCATTCCTTTTATTATCCTCGGAAAACACACAATTCTGATGTCTGGGGAAATAGAGGTTTCCTTATATACCATCTTTTTTTTGTTCCCTTTCACATTTCACCCCTATTTGTTTTTTTTCATTTTCCCCGCAGTTTTCCTGCAACACTCTTGAGGTGACAAATATGAAATTTGCATTTAAATAGAGTATTTCCATTTGCGCGATAGGAGCATTCCTTTAAACTGTCAACAATCACTTGTCCGTTTGCAATATTAAACAGCATCTTCTACTCACACATTCTTTTGATTATTCGTTTTTTTTTTGGTATCCTTGATGTCGCCTCGATTTTATCCTTCGTTATTTAATCAGGGACGGCGGCGTCTGATCTCGGATGAAATTAAATCGGGAGGAAATCAAAGTCTTCTTATATTGGAGCGAGTGTTTTTAACGGTGCCTCGAAACACCGTAATTATGCCTGGAACACGGACTAATATTGGTTTACCGGTATCTCTTCGAGATGAGCTTCCTGTCTCATCCCACAACCTAGGCATCCACTTCGTGTTCCTCTCCCTCGCGCTACTAATCTCATCCTATCTCTCTCTTCACTACTCTTTCCACCTCGAGCGAGCATTTTCCCTCCTGCACCGTTAACGTTTTAATACTTCCTCGTAAAATTCTTTTATATATTCGTACTGCACTAAAATGTAAAAAAAAACAACACCAGAAGAGAAAAACAGCCTATTCTTCCCCATTTCTAATATGAAAAGAAACATAGAGCAAAGACTTTTATTATTATTAGAAGAAATAAAACATTATAATTGTAATTATCTTTTCTTGCAAATTTCATAATTTTTATTTTGATTTTATAGAAAGTACAATTATTTTAACATAATTGAATTATTTTTATAATTATGATCCACATGATTTTTTTAATTATTAAGTATTTAATAGTTAATATGAAAATTAGTTTTTATTGAAATAAAGCATTATCAAAAATATTTTTTAAATAATTATATATTTAGAATATGAATTTGAAATAATCATATTTAATAATAATTTAAAAAATAAGGTTGAAAAATCGAGTTGTCAACGATTGGAATCATCAGAAGGTTTTGTTGACTCAGAGATTAACTAGGTATATAGGGTGCGGGTCAAAATGAGTGGATATCGTTGATTCCGTCACCTATCTATCCGTATTTGTGTGTATTTAATAAATAGAGACCGTCTGGAATATGTTGACTCTGTCCCATCCTTTGGATCAGGACAAGAGTGGAAAGGTGGTGGATGGGGTAGATTTGAAACCGGGGGGAATAAATACAAACTGACCGGAAGCTGGATGGGTCCAACGTCGGGAGGAGCGCGCTTGACCTGCAAATAAGATGATACGCTATTTTGAATCCCCCTTTCGTCCTGTGCCACTGCCGCACGTATAAAGGGAGAACCCTTCAACGAGGAGGACAACTCAACGTATATATATAAACACATACAAAAAAAAAAGCTAAAGAGAGAGAGATGTGCAGCGGCGACGAGTGGTGAAGGGATTTTCGAGGGCTTATCAAATATTAAATTGCATTTCATTTAGAAAATTTAAATTAAACTGCTCCTTTCTCTTTGCTCTTTTATGTAATAAGAGTAGAGAGAGAGAGAAAACAAAAAAAGTTGAGCTCCGCAATTTTTACCCCTTCTCGTACTTATTATTTTTTTAAAAGCAACTTTCTTACTTCTTACGTATCTTTATCAATTTTTCATGAAATTTAAATTATTAAAATTTAAAAAAAAAACATAATTTACTTCCTACATTTAATATTTATTATCAAAGTTTTTTTCTTTAAATTATTTTTGTTTATATTGAAATTTCGTGGAAGCTGACCCTTGACCTATAAGCATTGCGAGAACTACTACTATTCAAGTAGATCCAAGTTGCATATGCGAAAGTTCATAATCGTAAATGGAAACTTTGAAGAAGTTGCAAAACTGAAAGTGCGGGTCATGTTTTGAATTGGAACCCAGTAAAAATCAATGTAACAATTTTGTTTAAACGAAATATTTTTTTATAAGTTTATTGTTATATAATTTTTCAGCATTAATATTTTCCTTATTTATTTAATATTAAAAATGTGACAGTGATTAATATTTATTAGTATAGCAGAAATTGGTGGAAGAATGGCTGAGGTTTGCAGTATATAAGAGCAAAGAGTAAAGATTTTGATGATGAAGCTAATTGGTGACGTTGATTAGGTGGTTAGGGCCATTGAATGCAGTCACAATTTGTCTGTAACTGTGTTGTGGGGGAGGAGGTTGGTTTATTTAATGCGGATGGCGAAGGAGGAAAGGCAAAGAGAAGGGAAGAAAAAAGTGGCCGCGGAGGAAGAGGGTGAAAAATCGGGTGCGGTGTGTCTCGGTCTCGAGCGTTCGAGATCTCGATTCTCCGACGCTCTAAGAAGGATGAACCGGATGAACGTGATCCCATTATGCTCCTTAAGAAAGAGGATCCCCTGTGAAGTCGACACCCTTGTCGCACAACGACTTCTCGCGGATATTAAGAGCCTTTGTCATCAAAGTGTGGGAGTATAGATGGGCATGTGTCTGCAGTCACCTATCGACACTCCACTTGACATCTGTAAACTTTGTACACGTCGAAACTTGCTTCAGGCGCTGCTGCCTCTCTGGATAAGATAGAGAGGTTACTCGATAAGCCAAAGAAAAATAACAAGCAGAAGAAGTAAAAAAAAAAAGAAGATATAAGTATACACATACACATTTTCAGTTTTCAGTTCAGCCGAAAGATATTTAGGTAAAACGCGAAATATCCAATAACCATTCATCCATCATGTGTCAAGGGCTTTCTTTATAAACCACCCTCCGCGGGCCGCACAAATCTTCCGATCTGATCGTTTTCCACTTTATAAACTTTGCATTTTCAAAATTGCACCGCCATCCATAAACTCGCGCGCCCAACTAAATCACGTGCCACCACCTCTACCCTCTCACTCTATACCTATAACCTACACGAAGACTAGTTTAAATATTTGTACAATATCGAATGCGTTTTCATATTTTTTCAAGCCGATTTCAATGCGTCCCAGGGACATCACAGGGTTCAGATAAAATACGCCCTGTACTTTTCATTTAGATTTTTTTTTTGCCCATATTTTTGTTACATCGAACACACAGAACAAGGCATATCGAAACAACAAACAGAGAGAAAAAAACAACATACACACATAAAAATTACATACATACGTACACGTACGTAAGGGCTCTGTTCAGACCCCCGTTTGTGTATGTGTATAAGAATGCTTTATCAATTTCAATTTGCGCGTTGACAATTTATAAACCCCCAGTGAAAGGATTGCCTTTCGACTCGTTCCCTCGTTGTTTTTTTTTTCATTCGTTTTCCTCTCCTCTCCCAAACGTTTTATTTTTTCAAGAGGAATTTCAATGTGCCGTAAGCCTTGTTTCAGTTTTTTTTTCAACCCCTACTGACTCGTTTGAATATCCACAGAAAAGAAATTAACGTTAACCAACTAATAATCGTATTTTGAAATAATTTAAGAACAAATAATTTGGAAAATTTATATCAGTAACATACAGAAATGAAAGGATTTTTTTTTGAATGGTCATAATATTTTTTAAATAAGTGTGTAATTGTAATGCAGACTAGAAATATATGTCCCTATAGTATATAGATTGTACTGGATAATTAATTCCGGGTGGTTTTAGGGGGATTCGGGTGGTGGGCTTTCGGTTTGCAGCCTAGGCTTTAGAAAGAGAGGACAGGGCAACATATCAATTTATCAGTGTATATCGGCGGGCGGTTTGATATACCCCGAGCAATTTCGTCGCGAATTGGTTTTCAGGATATTATAGCTGTGGGATGGTCTGGCCTAGGAGGATGCTGGTGCTGCTACTGGCTCCGGCCTGCTGCATCCTGCACTCCAGAGACACACACTCCGGGACAATTCCGAGACCGATATCGGTTTTAGAGATAAACTCTCATTATTTCCCCATTTCCACAACCATTTTCTTATATCCCACCCTTGCGATACACTCACACATTCCAACACACATAGAACATTTATACATATACACACATGAATGTAGCCCATACAAACGTACACGTTATTATTTCGAGAGACACAAAAGGATTCCGGTCAAGTCGGGGGATTCCCCCACGGCTCAGGCCAGTCACTATGTGAATGTGTATATGTATGTATGTGCTCCCTCTTAATGGAGTCAGATTAGTAACACACACACAAACATTCACATATGCGGATGTGTGGTGCATGTAAGTGGAGAATGATGTTTGGTATAAACGGGTTAAAAACGAATTGTCCCTTTTGCCTGAGCCCTTTTTGCCTGACCCACCCCCGGCGGCCGCTATTACACTGCCATAGATTAAACAGTTTTTGTCTCAATCCATCAATTTCTTATAGCAAACAACCCACAATTATTCCACCAACGAAATATTTCACCTCCTCCTTTTTCCTTTCCGATCTTAAACCCATATGCAACCAACGTACCACGAAAACTTTCCATTATTGAAATAATTAAATTTATTCTTATATTAAATAATTGTTCTACAATTATTTAAAAAAATCTACGATAAAACTTGTGTAATCATATACTTAACTAAAAGATGTTAGATAAAATACTGCAACCGCATCCGTTTCTTTTATGCTGCGATTAATAAATATCGTTTTATCTGAAACGGGACCCCAATTACGTTCCGTCTTCAGATGATCGCAATTCTGATTTTTATGATGCCTTTCGACGTCTGACCCATTCCCCCGCTTATCTGTCTGCAGACGATCCCATTGTTGTTAAATAGATCTTAAGAAGGGCATAAGTAAATTAGAGGACGTGATAACCATCTCCCCCTCACCCTTTCGCAGTCGGTGATCTTTTCCTCCTCGAACCTTCTTCCTACTTCTTACTCTTATTTTATTTTTTCCCATCATTCCTTAGGAGAAAGGAGGGTGGCCCCACACGCAGATCCGAGATCCTCTTTGCGTATTACCCCCCAAGCTCTCACTTAAAAGGATCGCCTGTTTTCTTTTCGCGATGATTTTTTTCCACTGCGGTGGCTGCAGGGCTGAGGATGCGACAGAGAGAGAAAGAAAAGCAGAGGGTGGATCGCGTTAAGCGAACCCCGGAGATACGCGATCCTTCTGTATTGGTGTCGGAAATGATTAAATCCCTTAAAGAGTTGCGCTTGCTGATTTTTTTCTCGCCTCCTCCGTCCCGTGAAGAGGGCTTAAAGTATAATGGCACTTTTAATTTTAATAGGAGAAAATCCTGCGTCGCCCTCAACCTTTCATTCTTCACCTTGGCCTTAATTTTTTTTTAACTTTTCTGTACATGCTTCTTCTTTACACAAATTAATCTGACACCGTTCTTTCATTATTTTTGTTTCTTTTTTAGTTGTAAATTTTATCCGCTTTATTATTTTAATTAATCTACAAATTTTTCTAAGCTTTGATCTTTCTTATTTGCTTAACGAATTATATGTTAAGCATGAAATATTTATGATTTATGACTTTTCATTCGTATAGTAATGATAAAATAAAGTTTAGGTTGTCAGATTGAATTTTATTTTTTACTATTATATATAATAACAAAATATAGGTTGGATTGTTAGAGGTGCAAGTGCATATTGTCATTTGGTTGACTTATATAAGACCGTAAATACGTGAAGTGTAATTGTGATGGGTTGCAATAAATTCTGTGCATTATGAATGGGGTGGGTGAGTGGAACATGCAGAAAAAAAGAAGAAAATATATAGTGGAGTAAAAGCGGGCTGAGAGTTTTTGATGCTGTCCCATCTCGCGTGCATTGTTAAATTACTATAAATTATGAAGTGCGTTCTATGTGGTGCTTTTAAGGGTGAAGTGGGAAGGGTGAGTGGCGTGGCAGCTCAGCGGCCGCCACCGCCGCCTTCTCCTCAGACTTCACCGACGACGCCTCCACCGCCCACCTACCCGAAGCACCGGTTTGCTGCGACGCGCTTCCTTTTAATGCTCTTATACATGCCGTCAGCTTTCAGAGGCAGCCCCCATCCTTAACCACCCCCACAACCTAAAAAAAGCAGCATATCTTCAGGGTACATACGTGTTTGAGTCTGTCTCTCTCGAAACTTCTAACTGCCTGAGCCCATTCTAATGAACTCTCCGAATCTTCAACCAATTTATATATTTATTGCAAAAGGGCAGCAGTTTTCTCCTAACCAGGAAGGAAGACGTACACCGGATGCTGACGCGTTCGCACAAACGCGCCCATTTACCGTCGTCGCAACAGCGAACCCCTTTTTCCACTCGCAGAAAGGGTGGATGGCGGCGAAACCTCGTCTTTTTCCTCCCTTCATCCCCTGACGACTACGACGACGGTGCGAAACTCGCTAATGCTTTTCTTCTTCTTTGTTCCAACTGCTCGAAATTATTTATTTACTTCGCCACTTTTAAACGCCACTCACTCCATCCAAAACGCCGCCACTTCCTTCCTTACATCCATAACCCATTACAATAAGACTTCATTAACAAAGGCATATAATTTATATTATACCTTCAACTCCATTACAGACAGGAAATCATTCCCAACCTTAATTTACTAAACAATCATATATATATATCTTAAAAATAACAATACACTTCAACATTTCTTTACTTCTTTTCACAAATTATTTTGAAGAAAAAAAAATATAAACTTTCATATATTGAATAATGTGAGTTGACATGTTAAATAAACCTCAAAAGTGCATTATGATTAAAAACGGATATGTCATGGTTAAGTAAGAACTGACAAAATATAAATAGTTCCGAATGTTCGTTCCTCACGTTTCCTCACTTCAATCACGAACTTGTTGAAAATTGAGATGTTTTTTTCGGCGGTGTGTCACGTCGACAACGGTCGAAAAAATTACATCAGCAAACGAAAACCCTCTGTGCGTGTTTACAAAGAAAATGCATTTCCTTATACACGCTAGGCTTTTCAGAAAATTTACCTATTGTATCAATCATAAACATTTTCTGTCGTTTTCGTAGATTAATTAATTAATCATTTTCTTATATAAATAATAGACAAAAATAATTAATAATTTTAGACAAACAAAATTTTGTTGGTGATTTTAGTTGGATAAAGAATTAAGAACGAATCAATCAATTTGCACTACCCGCATCCGTCTCATCGACTTTCCGCGTTCGTTTAGATATACCTGCCCAGGGGCCCGGGGCCATATTTCAATCGATTTCCTGTCAATTAATCAAAGGTACTTAAGAATGTTCATAAATTATTCGGAAAGTTTTAAAAAGTTTTCCGGGTGGATGAAGCGACTCTGCAGAGAAGAAAAGCGGAAAAATAGTCGAAGTATAATAATAATAATCACGAGCACGCAACATCCTGCAGCCAGGATAAAATATCCATATTCGTGAAAATTAGAAAATCATCATTTTGTATTATTTTAATAATTGCATTATTAGTACGTCTATTTTATTTCAGACGAAATATTCATTTCTTACGATTATACACATAATAAAATATTGCGATGAAAGAGCCAAGATTTTATTTTTGAGGGTTGTGTGCGTGCGTTGTGTTATCCTTGCGGGGGTTGTAAAACGGCATACGTGCGAAAAAAATGCGTGCGAGGGGCAACGGATGCAATAAAAATATTCAGAGGTGATGACTTCCACTTTAGAAGCGCACTGAATAAAACCATAACATTTGCAAGTTAAATGCACATAAACGACTACGAGAAATAAATTTTTTATTTCTCTCTCCGCGTTCAGAGTGTGTATTTCTTTATTTCACTTTCTATCTCTGTCTCCTACACACGCTTTATATGCAGACATTCTCAATCCGAAGAGCTTGTTTGAAAAACATTACCATACATAAAGCTTTCGGATTCTCCCTGCTCTTAATTAAATTTCAGCAAATTTTCTAGATTTTTATATATTCAAAATTATGTTTAAATGTAATTAAAACAATTTGTAGTATTAATTGAGAAATTTTTAAATAAACTAAAATATTAATGTTTATTTCACGATTAAACCATACTGATTCTAATATTATTTTAATGAGCGTTAAAATGGTAAAGATTTTGGTTTGGAACACTGCGATTCGGTACGTTCATTTAGATCTGCTTTGGATGGGATGGGAATCGCTGCTCCTGCTGCTGGGGAAGACGACGTCCTGCGGTGAAGTGGCGTGGAGCAATTTGCAGTTTTGGAAACCGCATCACGTAGAAATCTGAAACGTTTGGAACGTCGGTGACAACAGCGCGGTAGATGTCAGAAAGGGATTTAATTAAGGCGCTGTAAAAAGGTCCAGGGGAAGACCTCCGCACAGCATCCGACCGCTCGACCCGTAACCGCCCTTCCCTTGATGAAATAAAAAAAAAGGACGGAGAAGATATAAATTGTATAATTCTGCTACCTCACGCACAATGAATCTTTCATTCCTTCTCTATTCAACATTATTTAATGAAAAATGAACTAAATAACTATATATTGATTTTTTGTTGTCTATTATATTGTAATACACTTTCTATTGAATTATTTGGTAATCTCGCGAGCTAATTAGGTCATCTATTACATTAAGTTTACATAATTCAGAAAACTATTAACTTTATAAAAAATTCAGTAATTAAAATTTTTCAGGATTTTTTTTTTAATGTTGTCATTATATTATACTGTGATTTAAGATTGGTATACGTAGCGATTTGCAAGGGGGAGCAGTATAATTAACCGTTTTCACTTTTTCGTTGAGGGTTTGAAAAATAAACTGTAAAAAATAAATTAAGAAGCAACAAAACATGCGCCACTAGGTTTCCTCGAGTAGTCGCAATTGCCATAATGAGTTGCCATAAAGTGTACGTTGTACTGCTATAAATAGCGGCAGTAAGTAATTGTAGCGTATTTTTCAAAAAGTTTCGGTCGAGTTGACAAGCCTCGCGCTCGATGGAGAAGGGCAGAGAGCGTACGTGCAAGAGAGACGAAGTCTGCAAGGGTTGCAGGGCTGCTGGTGGGGTTTGTCGGAGAGAAAGAACAAATCATACCGCACATTTCGGTGTATGGGGAAAGAAGATGGATGCAGGCAGAGTGTAACGCGATGGTAGCAGATTAGAAATTCATTTGAATATTTCCGGTGAGGCCGCAGTTGCGTTGTTCGGGCTGCGGAACGAGACAGACATATGGTTTGATAAGGGTGTGTGTGTGTTGGGGGTGGTTGTGTATGAGTGTGGGTATGGATGTGTTGCATGGGGCAAAAAGGGAGATAGAGTGGAACGCAAGTTGGGAGGGAAAGAGCAGAAATGTAAATATCGGTAGATAACTGCTCGAAGGTGATACGTGGCCAGGAAATTGAAGGAAATGCAGATTGGAATAAATGATGGTAAACTGATTATCGAATACGACGACGACGACGTCGACGAGGACTCGCGCAAATTTCATTTTCATTCATTACACAACCGACGAAGACTATTTAAAATTTATTTATTTAAATCGGGAGTTGGGCGAGATTGGGGGGTGCGAGAAATCGTTCCCGACCTCGGATCTGCTTCCTTCCTGCTCTTCCGCAGAAGCTGCCCGCGAAATGCAGTCGAGGGTGGCGCGAATAAATTGAAATATATTATATAGATATGTAAAGACTAAGAGAAATGGAAAGAGATGTAGGGTTTAGATATATATATATATGTAATATTCAATTATCGCATTATTAGTGCGGTGTCTGGTGCAGCGCGGAGGAGGATTCCTCTATTCCATTAAACAGCTTCGTCTGGAAACAATCAGAGACTGAATTGATTCACATTGGGGGTCCATTACTTCTCCTCCGCTTTAGATCCGCAAGAGCTCTGCAGTTCACTGCACGTACACTTCCGTTCCTTGCCAATATTATCACGGACGACGCTCTTTAAATTAATTCCTCGCCTTTGCATTTCATCTCATTGTATACACATGTGTCTCCTCCGCAAAATCCAATTCCCATTTTATTAACCGCCGCCTCTGGTTGAAAACTCCTGCATCTTTGCTCAAACATTTCCTTCTTATTTTTTTTTACGTTGAAAGACGTTCTTGATGGTTGTGGTAAGAGGATGGGAGGATGAGAGAGCGGCGCATAGTTTTTGAGAGATGACGCGTAACAGCATCAAACCCTGGGCGTTCGCCCTAATTCGAAAAGTGAAGGGCAGCAACAACCAAGAAGAGAGGAGAGACCGGCTTGATGAACTAAAGCCCATCGATCATCCAATTAGCTCACCGATCAATCATCTGCTGCCATTTACCGCTTGCCTATATCACTACACCCCCGCAAAACCGGGCGTCCCCCCAGTCGAAACCCATAACCCAAAACCGAACCACCTCCATACACCCCCCACCTCAACCCATCACCACCAACATCCATCTATCCATCCATCCACCCCCAGCGAATGCTTGCTTCTCCTCCGACACGCTCATCTGTTTCATCTGCATACCGCAGCAAAACCCTTTTTGGGTTTCCAGCAGCCGACATTTTATTCATTACATCACTCAAATCTCATAGAAAAAAAAAACTTTGAAAAATTAATTTAAAAAAGTATATAAACAAATAACATCCATTTCATGTAATTAAAGAATTGCAATTGAATTAAATACAAGAAAATACTAATATTTAGCTGAATGAAAATTTCTGAAAATCTATTTAATATTTATTATTTAATAAATGGTGGATCAAACAGAAAAGATTAATTATTGATTATTATGTACTTTAAATTGGGAAATTAAATATTTGAATGAATTTAATAAATGAGTATGGAATGGAAGGAAGAATGGTTGAAAATTTTGAAATATGGAAATGATTAGGGACGGTAATCGGAAATGGGATTAGGGAAGGGTTTGGCGACGGATAGAAAAACGAGTTTTAAAATAAGTTAGCGATGGGCGTAACGCGCTTAAATGTTGAGAGTTTTGTGTATATGCGTGTGTGTGTTTTGGTGGAGCCGCCGGGATAGGGTTTACAATATATATCATTCGGCGTTAATAAATTAGAAACTGCACGTACACGTATAACGGCAGTCACCTCCCCCGCATACACGTATATATAAACGTGCATACCCCTAATGTGTTTTTAATCAAATCTCTCATTATGGGGCGTATCTTAATTTTTAATGAACGGCCCAAACATTAGCGGGGTGCAACCCACCCCCGGGGTAATCGAAATTTCGCGACCGCTCGGCCGAGTGAGTCGGTCGAGCGAGCGGCACGTCAGGTCGAAGCCTTCTCCGCCGCAACCGCCGCCGCCTCTTCTTCTGCCGCCGCCGCCGCCGTCGAGAACGTACGTCGCGTGAAACAGCGCTAATTTTCTCACTAGAAAGTCATGCGCATGCAAACATAAAGCGCGGTCGCCCAAATAATAACTCGAACGTCTCTTTCTTCTGGGTCCGCGACGGCCGCATCCCCTCTCGCTCTTACCACCACCCCCACATCCACATCCAGACTCCGACCCAGAAGGGGGGAGGGCGCCCCGACTTGATCAATAACCCCCCTTCTTGGAGCGAAACCCTCGCCTCCTCCACATCCCTCCTCATCCTCCTCCCCCCAGTCTTAATTAGGAGTTGGAATCTGTGGCGGACACACATAAGGGACGCTAGACCGATATGCGTCCCAACTCGCCCGTTTCAGCCACCCTCCTCCCCCACGTCCCTTCTTCACCATCCAACAGACCCACCCTTCCATTCCATTCCTCACCCTCATATTATACATACATATACACACCCTGTACCAAAACCGTATACCCATATATATACACTTGCTCATTTACGCTGCGATTCATTTTGATTCCCTGACCTTCTGTTGTACCGCTGCCAATCCGTCAGGACATTAAGACACCATTCGGGGCGCGCATATCAAAGGCGAGAACACCCTCGAAACCGCCGGAAGCAATGCCGTCGTTTCGAAGAAAAGGGTATTGCTGAAATCACCTGCAGAAGGTAATTTGACCAGGCATTCGCAATATCTCGTTACGTGCAGCATATTGAAATGCATTGATGGAGTCCGGTGCATGCCCATTGTATATGAGTATATGTGTTGGCACGAGAGGGTTGGGGGTTCGGTTGGCCATTCATCGAGGGCGGCGAAATCAGTAGCGAACGCGGTCAAACTTTGCCAGGTGTCGGTGAATGGCGTGTGCACATTCGAAACCTCCGCAGCCGCCGTCTGAAGCCGTCACGTGGGGACAAAGCTCGCACTTGTAGCTCTGTAGCTCCTTACAAGAGACTGGAACTATTTAGATGTATGGGGTTTTGCAATGTGTGCAGCAGCAGCAGCAGCGGTAGCTCTGGGTGTGTGGGTGTATTTCGACCAATGCACAGCACAACTCCCATGAATTCTCCGACCAGATTCTATGAATTGTTACTTGGGAATTATGTTCGTTCTGTGCCCACGACGGAAATGTATCGCGTCTACGTGCTCTCACTCCTTCTCCTTCTCTCTATTCCTCTTTCTCTCACACTCTCTGCTCGCTTTTGTTCACATGTAATGATGAATCTATTAATTCTCCATGGCATTGTTGCACACAGCATGCGCTCCGTCCTCCCTTTTACACCCTTTCACCACTTCTTATATCTACTCGACAAACCAAATCTTTACAATCCACCTAACTCCCCTTTTATCGTCACCGATATTATATCAATATACCACTAAACACATTCATGTTGTAATGAGAAACACGAAGCAAAAATACATTTTCACTTATTTCTTATTTATAAAAATATTATTTCATAATAACATAATTCATACTTTCAGTTTTGTATGAATATAATTATAATAAAACATTATAAAAATAATGTGAATACTTGCCACATTTTTATTATTTATAAATAATATTTTAAGGATATGATAAAATGAATAATTTTACTTTAATCAATAATTAAGTGCTAATAAAGTATTAACAATTAAAAATTTAGATTTATTCATTTTACAAAACAATATGAAAACGTAAGTTGCTTAACTATTTTTTTTTCTCACAATACACGATTTACTTAAAAACTTTGGGTAACCATTACCCGTTCCATCCACTAAGAGCATTAACTGAATTCACTTACCTATCCTTAATGGCTCAAACACAAAATACGCGCTACCAAGGATCTCTCATTCCTTACTGAAACTTCACGAAATATCGCATACACGACCATTTCCACTGTAAAAGGCTCTTTAATTTTCCATTCCTTTGCTCATGCTATCTATATAAATTTATATCTATATATAATATATATAGAGTGAGAGACTGTGCATTTTTTTTCTTCCTCTCATTTTTTTTCTCTACCAATTTTCTTTCGGGCACATGAAAGATTTTCCTTCCCCTGTCTCGACCAGCCTAAAAGAGTGACGTGCGTCTTATTGAAAAATTGGATGCGGTTTCGATCGCAACGAGGGTAATTAATTATTTTTTGGCGTTATCGAACCTCTTTCTCTCTGTCTTCTTTTTCCTTCTTTCACCTCCTCAGCTTCAGCCGCAGGGTTTTCCCCCTTCGCTTCAGTTTTCCCTTTTTGGGTAATTCATGAGCCGCAAACGCGCCTAATAAAAGCGTGCAAAAGGAAAATAAGAAAATCTGCAAGCAGCAGTAAAAGCAAAGAAAAAATTGGAACGAAGTCGTTGTAAATTTCCTACCTCCTCGTGCATGCCTAACGATCCTCTCTTTATGTCCCCCACTTGATTTACAGGTGAAGAGAGATCTGCGACTTCTGCGGTAATTGCATTTAATTCCCAAAAAAAAAACGTATTTCGGTTAACTAATAATATTCTGCTAAACCATTGTTAAATATTAAACAAACACCTCGAAGTAAGAGCATTTACATTCTAATGGGATTAATAATTCGAAAATCGCGCCCCTCGCTCGACCCCAAATCGAAAACAATGCACACATCCGCAGGAATCACAGGAAATATTGATTTCAACAGGTTTCTCCCATTTCTCTAAATTACTCTCACACTATAATTATTTAATCTATATTCCAATTTCATCATTCATTAATCATCAATTGTTGTTCTTTCAGATCTGAGCATTCGAAGACCTTCGACTAGTCAGGTGAGTTTATGAAATGCCCTTAACTTCTTCCTCTTCCCTAATTATTGCTTCTGGACTGGTCCCCACGAATAGGGGCCAAATGTTACGACGAGACCCAATCCGACTCGGTTGTCTTCTGGAACGTGACGTTGTCGGAGATGAACGGAACGTGCCAGAAAACACTTAGAAAAAATTATCTTCACGGACACGGATGCATTCCCATGGGCTGAAGACGTTTCATTTCATTGGTACAATTAAAACCTAGTAAAAAGAAATCTTTAACTTTTTTCAACAAAATATACAGCTGTCCTAAAGTTATATGAAAATATTTGTTGAAATAAAACCATATAAATCAGAATTTGCTGGTAATGACCATAAAATTGATTAAAATAAATTATTAAAATTCTCGTCGGATAATTTGACATAATTTGAGTGATTGTTGATTTGAGGCTGCGGTGAAGGATTCGCGATGCGAAGAGCTCCGGAAAGGGGCGATGGGTGAAAGGGAGATGGTCGAATCGACGATGGATGAGGGAGAAGGATGAGAAGAACAGAAGCAGCAGCAGCGGGCAGCCAGAATGCTAATCACTGTCGGCATCTCGGCTCCTCGGAATAATTAATTAGCATTCTTTCCTATATTTTACGTGCTCCTTTTTGCAGACGCCCTTCCCTTGTATATCCGCATCCGCTCATTACATTAAAATTAGATTTAAAAATGTGGAAATTGTATCGTTGATTGCAATTCTCGGGTAGCCGGAGGGTGCGTCGGGGACGGCCGCAGCATCGAGAGAGGGAGAGAAAGAAGGAGAGAAAAAAGCTCAAGCTCCAGAAGCGTACAACTTTAAAGTGGATTTTCAATTAACCATAGAATATAATGTATTTAACAGGAAGAGAAGTAGGAGGTGGAAGAGGGAAAGAGAAAATATAAAAAGCGAACTGTTTCGTTCCTCTCCTGCAACGCCGTGAATGAAGCTTTGGAAGCTTCGGTGAACTGAATATCGTCGTGTCCACAAAGAGGATTATTTGTTTTAAAACATATTGTGTCTCGTCCCTGCATCCACCACCCCCGCATTGTCAAAGCCCACTCTTTTCCATCGAACTTGAATGGTTTTCGCTCGGATAAAACAAATACGTGTCTCTCTAAACTCCCCGCATACTTTCCGAGTACTTAGCTTCAGAAAGCACAGGTGTATTCCGCGACACTTTCGTTATTATAAGGCTCCGCAGCCCTCAGAGACAATACACACCTTTTACGTGGAAAATGCTTTGTCAAAAATATTTAAAAAAAATAAAGGTTTGAGGCAAAACATCAGTCGAGCAAATTAAACGTTCGAATTTGCAAACTGTTTCGGACGTTTTCTGCCATCCGCATTATATACAATTTTTTCACGTTATTGTTGCAGGGCTGTAATTTTTTTTTGTAGGCCGAATCAAACTTTTCCATGTTCGTTTCAGCCAATAACGAAAAAATTAGGTTGGCAAACATGTCAATCAAAATAATAAACAAGGGCGTTGCGGTGGAGGCGCGGGGTATTCGACGGCGGCGGAGGGTGCATATTTCAATATTTGCAGACACGCCGCGGTACAAATCAATCTGCTACCCGCAAATGAAACCCTGGATTCTCTCTCTTCCTTTTTCTCGTTTTTTTTTCCTCTCATCCGTCGCCCCCCTCGTTTTATAACCTATTTAAATGCAACGGACGCGGCACGTCTGTCATTTTAAGGGATCGAGGATGAAGATAAATATTGAAATCAAAACGGTCGCCGCAGACTTCTTCACCGGAAAAAAAACGAGCGAAATTAATATAGAATGAAAATGAATCCGATTCGCGGTGGTTGTACATTCAACAGCTACGAGATTAATTAAAAAGGGATGAAAAAGTATTTAAAAAAAATATAACAGCGTGTTCGACACAGTTTTATTCGGAGCTGGATGGAATGATGAAATTTTAGTTTTTCGGGAGAATGGGGATGGGGTCCGATTTTCTTTCGCCACGCTGCGGGGGCGGCTCGCCGAGGCTGAGGCGGCGTCGGATAAAAAGAGAAATCTTAATTAACGAGTCTATTGTTCTTGGCGGAAACCCAGTTTCTTCGCACCAGCGCCAACGTCAATGCCATGCTTTCAGGCGAATTTAAAACCCACCCCTCTAGAACTGGATGCGGCTGTACCCTGTCGTGGGACGGCGAGGGGTGGTTAGCCGACGAAACGTACCATATTTCAAACATCTTTATTCCTAATTCGCTTCCCAATTGGAATTAATATTATTATATAATTTTCTTACAAAATTTACTATAACATTCATATTTTATTATTAAACCAATATTTAAAGTTACATACACTAATTATTGGATGTACTTTTTAATAGTCGTGGAATTAAATAATTTAGTTTGACAAATTGAATCTAATCCGAATTAATTATATAATATTATATAGATATTTATAGTTTAAATAATTGATAGAATTGGCGTGTATTATATAGGAATGATTTTGGATATTCGAACGGTTGGGTGAGGTAGGTTTTGGTGGAATAGGATGAAGCACGTATTGTCGTATTTATATTCAAAACAGTGTATATATACTATTAACAATACAACCTCGGCAAATGTATCATGTTTATGTAACCGCAGAGTATACACTCCCACACCCATCCATGCCATCTATGCTATGCATGCTATGTATGTGGATAGGATCGTCCATGTAAGTCACAGAGTGGCGAGGCGAGGAGGTCAGGCAGACTCCCATAGCACCAGGTCCCAAGTGGGCGAGTTGTCTTCATCAGCTTGTCTGCTACATTAGCACTGTACACCGCAGCCTCCTCTCTCTCTCTCTCGTATACCCTATAACACTCATATGTCCACCATCTCTGTCTCTCATCCTAGTCTTACAATCCCCACAGCCATTCCCTCCGTTCCATCTCCATTTTCGTGGACATTCCCAGGACAAATCGAACATTACTGCCACCGAACACGGAAATATCCATCCACGTCCACATCCACAACAATGCCAGCCGTTTCTTCAAACTTTATCACACCATTTTACAATTTCCCAAGTGCTTGGCAACACATACGCATTTCGCCATCTCCCATAGCACCCATCCGCTACAACATTACTCTGTAACAGTTTTACATTAGTTTTTTTCTTTATATAAATCTAGAAATGTCTAAACTAAGTTACATGCAATATATTTATTGCTAACTTTAAGTAAATTAATTAGTTTATTTATATTATATTAACTAGATATTATTTTCATCCTATATTTGTGAGTAAAGGAAACAAGGTTATAAAATGATACTCAATGTAACTATAATGTTTTCAAACAAAGAAAATCATCTTCGATGTATGTGTCTTTACGATGAAAATATGTAATGTATTTTGGCACGGACGATGAGGGGATTGCAGCGAATTGAAATTTTACTCTCGAAACATATTCAATTCACCGAATTTTCTTCAGAAGTCTCGTATGGAAATGTTTTTGGCTCCTACCAGAAAATTTCCGACTTGAGCAAATCCATTAGAGACACAAATAGCGTAATTTGTATCGTGCATGTCGCAGGTAGCAGTCATTAAGATATAGCTTATCTTCTTTCCCGTGCTCACATATATATTTGTACACTCATACCCAGTTCCTTTCCATTGTGTCCCTCCGTGCATTACGCTGTAAAGAGCATATAAATTATTCTAGGGGAAACGGCGCGTGATTGATAATCAATATAAATGACATATTAATATGTATTTTCCACACCTACGGAGCCTGCCATTACGGACGGCTCAACAAAGTCGTTTTCAATTGCCGCCACCTTCGGGTTTTAGATGACGGTTGGGGGCGGCAACGACGGCACCTGACGGGGCTTTTTCTCTGCACAGTCCAATTGATTCGTGCATTATTATTTTCCTCTGCTAGTTGAATTTATTTACGAAAATTCCTCATTATATCCATATTATGTGAAATTCTCAAGCAGCAAAAGTGGACTGGGGCGCGATCCCGGCCCATGTCGTCTCGTACCAGCGCCATTAAAACTTTTCCATATCCGCTATGGCTGCGAAAAAGTGCCACCAACCCCCCTCGTCCTCCCACACACCCTCAACGGTTGCTTCCATCCCCTGCTGAATTCTGCTTTTCTCTACCTCCTCCTTCTCCTCAGCAAGTCGACGTATTTAACGTAAGAATAATTTTAACAAGCAAATATTTCAGCATGTTTTCGAATCCCGTTGTGCCTGTATTTATTCCTCCGATGCTTCGGATAATTAGCCTGGATTACTATTATCGACTCCAAATGATTATTTCACACTCGTGCACCCATCTTCCTTAAAAAATTGCAATCTTATTCACATTTCGACTTTTCGGTTCAACGAAAATTTTCATCTGCATCGTTTATATAAGTTAATCAAAATATCTACATTTAATAAAAAAATATATTACTTATTAAGTTGTGCATATGTAATTGTTGATATTAGATGTGCAAATGTGGTAAATTAGTTGGGAATTAGGTACGGTGGATGGAAACCGAAGCACGTACACTTTTTCCTCTTGATTCCTTCTGCGGTCTTTCATTAACGATCTCTCCCCCGGTTCTTAAATGAATGGGTTAATGTGTTGTGTGTGGGGACGCTCGGCATCGATTTAAGATAAGAGTCTGCGGAGAAGCAAACGGGTAGGATGAGGCTGAGGACTAGGATCAGGATGAGGACGAAGAGCGCAAGAGGAGGAGGAACGTAGCTCGCGGCGACATTTGCGCTTTTGCTCTAATTGAATTTTCTAATTGCACTATCGGCTTGCAACGTCGCCGTTTTCTATCGGAAATCCTGCATTGTGTTCAATTAAGTAACACAGAGAAAAGATTGCTGGTTTAGCAGATGCTGTGGTCCAGAAGAAGATTATAGATTATTGACTAAAATATATAATATTTTATCTAATTATTAATTTTATAACTTTGTTAAGTTATTATTATTTGGTGTAGAAGACAAAACGATTGTTATGTTAGATTTAGTAAAATACTAATGGTCGTGCATGAATCGGCGCAATCCCCGCTTAGGTAAAACAAAAGTTGGAGATGTTAGGAGGATGCGCCTAAAATACAAATATTAATACTAATAATAATATAAAAGCGGTAGATTTCGTGGAAGGGCCGGGCGCAGGGCACGCGCCTTCATCTACATATGCTCTCTCGTCAGCTGCGCTTTGTTTCTGAAAAGGGCTTATTACGGATGCAAAATTTCCCATTCATATTCAAAATTTTATATCCCAGTTTTACCACTAATTTATTCAGCCCTGCTCTCCTCCACCTCCTCTTGCTCCACCGCCGCCGTCTCCACACCTCCCCTCAATCCCAAACAGCTCCGTAGGGCTCCGAATTCTTTCTTCTCCCTTCTACCCTCCAAAGCTCTTCCACTCCTTCTCCTTCCTTCCTTCTTCTCATCTCGAGGAAAACGACTACTAATTCCTGTCGCAGATTTTATAATAACTAAATCCAAATCAAAATATAACTGGGGTACTTCCAACCAACGTTCTTCCTACTCTCTCCCATTGCCGCTTATCCGTCTACTCCTCCTACCGCTCCTCCACACGGCGGCTTACTTCTTAATCCAACGCCGCAGATATCCTTAAATTTTGAATTAAATCATTTTATAATCGGGCCACACCTTGCCCAAATATTTGAAATAATTATGAGAGTGCAAATAATGAAACAACGCTGCGCACAAACTTTTTTTTTTATTAATTTTCTGTTAATTAAAAACCAGCAAACTTCACATTCTCCACTCTTTCTCCATGTAATTACACTACTCTGAAACAAACAACAGCCACATCAAATTTAAAATTATTTTATTCAGTAATACGTGAACTTCTTCCCCCCAACGCACATTAACTAACAAAGTATTAATCATTACACCTTTTTGAAAATACATTACGTAACCAAAATAATGTAATACCTTGCATATTCTTAATTAATCAACATTAATAGTATGAAATCTAGTGATTATATAACTGTAATCATTGAAAGAAATGATAATTATTTCATCACGATGAAACAGAGTGTTAATTTAGTGGGAAATGATGTAATATCGAGCTTTTTGTAAAATATGTATATATATAATACATATTGCGAGCGAACATTAATTTTCGTCCTCGTCGAAATTGCGTAATTATAATTACGGACGAAGCGCGAGTCCGGCCGGCTCCCATGCATGCATATGGGTCCAGATCCGATCCGGTTAACATTGGCAGATCGCCGATGACGGATCATCATCATCGTCATCCTCGTCGCCGTTCTTGCTATACACAATTTGATTGATGATGATGTGCTATGACTTCCAAAACAGAATGGCCACCTGTTGGTTGACACATTAATATGTTTCACTCTTCCTCCTTCACCACCCACGCACCACACACACACACACATCCATATTTACCTATATATATGCATGGATACAGACACCCTCGGTTGGGAGGGTGCGAAATCCCGCACGCACTCGCACGGTGCGTGCATAATTCGCAAGTAAATTTTTTCGGAATTATTTAAATCGCCCACTTTCCTCGTATAAATCACATTTATGTGGTTTATTAAAAAAAATATATATACGTGCATGCTGAGAGAGGTGGCAAAGGAGAACGAAATAATAATATGAAAAAAAAATAACACAGCGAAGACGATGGTTCTGGGGGAGGTTCTGAATAAAAATTCAAAATGTTTTCCAAAGCTTTCATAAATTGTTTTAACAGGACCAAATCCTTATTGCCTTCTTTTATTTATTTCTTATACGAATTTTATTCAAGATCTTCCTTTTTTTTTGTATCACACTTTATAATAAAAATACTATTTCTCATATTATAAAAGAAATAAACAACATAACTTAAAGGAATTAAAAAATTTAATCAAAATTAATAATGATTTTTTTTTCTTTCACTTCAACAAAGTAAAGTTTGTTGGATATTGAATGAAAGTTCTCGTTCGAAATGCCAGCAGCACCAATCGGCCGTGTGCGTCGGATGAGACAATAAATGTACGGGTTTCAGTGGAAATAATCAAAAGCTATTAATTCCGACAGTCAATAGCTATCTGCTTTCAGGGAATAATGAGAGAGTCGCGTGCGCCACAGGTGTCGCCCTTTAATGACACCCTCATCGAGACCGATGTAAAACATGATTTTTAATGGTAATCAACCTGCCAATAAACCATACACCTACTACAAACACACTGCTTACACGTTATTATCCGCTAATTCAACGTCGCTTATTTTCTACATATGTAGACACAAGTTTGCTTCATCACAAATCATTTACTCCAAATATTTTCTTTATTTTACCAATTTTTAAGCAATTAAGTTAGTTTTCAGTACTAACTTATTATTTTACTTTTAAAATATAATTACTGAAAAAAATACTAAAAATCTAAGTGAGAAACACAACACAGAATAAGATCATCAAATAAGTATCTTATTTTTTATGTTTCCCTCAAGTGATATAAAATTTTTATAGCGCAACAAGCCGACGAATCCTCTTTTGGATTATATTAGTTCCCATTTTATTGGTTAACGCAATAAATTGTCTTCTAATATAATATTACTTCGCATCAAGGAAAAAAAATATATATTCAATCTGTGAGAGGGTTTTTATTTGAGCGATTGCGATGATCCCGTTAGGGATGCGCTTCTGAACACGGTACAGGCGTTTCGACTCCCCTGTTTTCCGTACGATGGAATGGAGGAGGCCGCTGCACACGCAAATCTCCTAGATCCCGCCGTGACATCCTTCTATCATCAGTCTTAGCTCGCATCACATTACCGAAACGGGGATTTTTCCGAATTCCTGCACGAGATATACACCTTAACGACGATGAGAATTCAGACGGGTTTTAGGGTTTGGATTCGAGGGTGCAGGAGTGAACTGTTACTTTTATATGTACATACGTTCACCTGTAATAACATAAAACGCCACGACTTTATTAAGGCTAGACTATAATTCTTGAAATCCAACAGTTATATGAACCTATTTGCAGATGTTCTTTAAAAATAATAAATCTGATAATTTAATGCAATAATAAAGAATGAATTGAAAGCTGAAATTTGATGTTTGTTTTGGTGTTGTTTATTGAAACATAAAGCTGCGGACAGCAGTTATGCAAACTTATGAAATAAAAATGTGTTGTGCATGTCGCAAAAAGATCTTTTTTTTTTGTTGGTTGGGGAGGGATGCAACAAAGTGTGAATATCGGCGAGGTGATGATAAATGTAGCGGCAAATAATGGCTATTGATCAGGAGCGCAATGGATCGTGCACCCTGCGAAATATTATTATTGCGCCTACGAGGAGCAAGGATTCCGAAGGACCTTAGCTCGTATTCTAAATCTCACGTTTTTTTTCTCTTCAATTCGTTCATTCGACAGCAGCGATTAAACGATTAATGCGATGCGTCCGAGCTATTGGGCCTTTTGTGATCTTTTCCGCCTCGCATCCTTTCTCCATCACCCTCATCCTGTTGCAATCCTGCCCCGTGGCCGAGCCCTCCCCCTTTAAAATGCCAAATATCCCCGAGTTATTCAGAGCCTTGATGTGGTCTCTTTGATTCCAGGTGGACGACCTACGCCGACCGAATATTAGAAAACAGGACCTACAAAAGTAAGTATTACGATTCTAGCAAATATTTAATAACTTCTCTCACAAGGACAAAATTAAAATTGATTGTTTAGTATTTAATAACAATTCGGTTTGTTTCGAAATCACTCTTCATTTGTAACAATTGAAATAAGTATTACTAATAATTAATTTAAATATGAAAACAATAAAGTAATTCAATATTATAACTATCACAAATATTTTATAATTAACACTCTTTGTATTACGAGAATGTAATTCAATATTATATAAAATACCTTTAAAAATATATTTTTCCTTCGAATAGGAAACTCTATACATTTTTTATATCAAGAGACGCTTTGTAATATTCAATTAAGAAACTTTTTCCTGTATAAAATTATTATTTGATACATTTTCTTAACAAACTATAGCTTTCCGTATTTTTATTTTAAAGTATAACTACTTGACAAATATTGATATTTTTTTATTTCGTATTTATTTTCTTTCAATATTATTAACAATATGAATAATGTATTAATTTTGTAAATTTCTACTTTTGTATAAATAATTAATATATAATATTATAATTATTAATAGAAATGTTATATTAAATCATATATTTTTGGATTATTCAATTTGTATATTCATTTATAAATTGGAATTCCAACAAATCCGATATACAATTTGCGTATTTGATTAGAAAGCAATAAAAACGTCACTCATCTGCGTCACAGATTAACACGTGCAATTAAACAATACATATTTGGGCACGAAATTTATGCGTTTCGCACATTCGATAAAAAAGTAATAAAAATTAAACAAATATTTTATATGCATGAAAAGTGTAGTTATTGCGTTTCGATTTGAATATATTGAAATAATCATAAATAAATTTAGATTTTTTTTTTTCAATTAGAAAACCTTTTCATAAATAATAGATATTACTCTTTAATTATTAAAATAATTTATTTTATTAATGTTTATTATAAAAATCCTTAAATTGAAACTACTTCTTGAAATATATTTGCAACAAAAAATAATGACAATAATATTCTATTTACAGCTTATTAAAATTATTTTTTTTATTGATTGAAATAATTTCATTTTTATTAAAAAAGAACGTTATTTTATAAAATGATCGATGAATCGTATTGTTTTTAATATATGATTAATTTTAATGTAAATGAAACTAATAAAAAATTTAAGTATTAAACAGGAACGCAATAATCGTATTTGTAATCATGCAAATTATCTCCCGAAATTTTTGTAGAAATAATTAATAATATTATTATTATATTTATTATAACAGACATATAATAAGTAAAAAACATATTCATACAATAATAATTTTATATAAATTAAAATGTAAACATTCTAATTATTAAATATTTTAGATTATTATAATTATTTATTCATTTCTTAATTTTAATTCCAACAAATCCGACATAAAATGTGTAAAAAGCAATAAAAATGTGACTCATCTTTGTCACAGACGAACACCTGCACCTGCGTTTAAACAATCCATATTTGGGTACGAAACTAATGCGTTTTGCACATTTTACGATAAGAGAATAATAAAAATGAAAATGTTTTGAACAAAAATGCACGAAAAGTATAATTAATTCATTTTGATTTAAATAAATTGAAATAATCATAAATAATAAATTTTAGTCATTTATTATTAAATTTTATATTCATTATAAATTATAAAATACGTTTGATAACTATATTATTAAAAAATGTTTAAATTGCTCTCAAATGAAAATAATTATTAAATTTTATGTTCCTGTAAATTTATTTTTAAATTCTTATTGAATAAATTAAATGAAAATATTCAGATTTATCTTTAATATATTCGTGATGGATAATTTGTTCTTGTATCGTTGATATGTGCAAGGATAAATTATGGACTTTAAAATTAATCGTGTGTATCGTTGGTTGGGGGCTATAAATAAATTGCGGTTTTTGGTTTTTGCTTGAGAGGGGAGTGAGTTGCAAGATTGTGAAACAAAACAGAGGTGAAGATAACAAAAAAATAAAACAAGGAGCTAGAAGTAACAGGGATGGATTTGATGTGGAGTGCAGAGAAATGTGCGGCGGGGTTATAAATTTCGTGTTTTTCGGCTGTAACGGGGAATATAATTTCCAGGTAAAGAACGTATTCTATTAGAGGCGATAAATCTGCGTCCCCGCAATGACACGCGGGTTGAAGGGGGCGGTGAGCCCGGGGGGGCGTCGGTGGTGGAGGCGGCTGTGTCGCAAGTGCACATGGCACCATTCAGCCAGGGTTCTTATCACCCCCCGAGACGAGATTTTCGACAAATTAGTCATCAGTTTTGCGAGAGCGCACTCGCCTTTCTCCTTTAACCATTTTACCCGGCGCCTCCACCGTTTCTTTATCGCGCCGAGTAGAAAGGAGGAGGAGAACGGTCGTTGGGGGTATTTATGCATTTCGGTGGTTGTGCTTTTTATTACGTACCGACAATATGTCACGTAGCAGAGGCACCAGATAGCGAACGAAACGTTGTTATTATTACCACCACCACCACCACCCCCACGGTTACCTGCTTACTGCCAGCCATATCTTGCGCCCTTTCCTCTCGTCGCTCGCGGGAAACCTGTTCGGAGGGTTGGGCGGTTTAGAATAATGTCTGCAGCTTACGCTTTTTACACCCTTAACGTTATAGAGATTTATGCAAGCATTTTCCGCAGCTCGCGCTTTTATTGCCTTCAGCCCTTATTACCTTTTAATTGACAGATAGCCTCCAATCAAACGCGCGCTATACGCTCACACTCGTATACCTATGCATAAATCCCGTGCATGAAGGTGCAAAATGAGAAGCTAGGAGGAAGAAGCGTTGTAATTTCACTGCCGCCTCCAGGTCGTTGGTCGAACAAGCATATATACACCACATGTATTATATATGTATATGGTATAGATCATTTTCGGAAAAGTTTTCGAGAAAACATTCCATATCGGAATATGCGGGCCCCTAAATCATGCATGGCAGGCTCACAGATATGGATCGATCTTCATCCTCATCCTCCTCCTCCTTCGACCTGACAACAAAAGTTTTATTGCTTCGCATCGCCTTAAAGCTTTCTGGTCTAATGTAGCATGCATGTGTTTGTATTTCATACATACCTACACATATATTTACATTCACGTTAAAAATAAATTAGCGACGCAAACTACTTTCGTGAACTCATTTCGATACAATCCTTTCCATTCGATACACATTAGTTCATGCAGTTGCAACGAGCAAAAAAACATCAACATTAAAAACGGAAACTTGTATTTATGATTGCGTGATTATTTTTTCTATGGAAATGAAACTTTTTTTATCTCACAAAAAATAATTACAATTATAAAAAGATTAAAGATCATAGTTTTTCTTAAACTTAATTTATAATAAAACACAAGTAGTAAATAAATTATGTAAAATTATATAACTAATAAGTTATTATTATTGAAAGTGTATGAATTATAAATTAATTTTTTAAAAAATGAATGGATGCGTTTGTTAAATGTATTCATTGCGAAAATTTAAATTAGCATATGAACGGAATACAGTTTTAATTCCTTTTGTGTCGGTGAAAGTGAAAGGAGAGGAGAGGTGTAAGAGAAAAATTAGAATAATCTACTCATATTTGGCGTGAAAGAGGGAAAAAAAAGCAAGAGAGAGATGAACAAACGGAAAGATTCTGGAGTGGAAGAGAGAAGGAGAGTGACCGAGGGAAAAAAGGGCTTAATATAAAATGACGTTTTAAATGGTTCTTAATTAGCAAACTAAACCCGACCCTCTTTAAAAAAGATTAAACCGTGTGTTTGTGAAGTGCCGTAATGCTGAATGACTGACACGAGTCCGCTGCGAATTTCACTTTATACCCTCAAAATATACAAGAGAGGAATTCAAAAAAAAAATCACCGTGGGATAGAAAGAGAGAGTTAGGGTATGTGCACGAATGCGGGGGTGATTCGATGCGGGAAAAACAGTGAGGGAGAAAAGGAAGGGTGCAGAGAGCGAAAAAAAAAAGATTCTACGTGCAGATTCGAGGCTGGAAAAGGAAACGAGGAAAAAAAAGAACTATTGGGAGCCCTCCGATTGCTGCTTGCGGTTCTTCCCTCCGTTGGATTATTTAATTTGGGGAGTTAAATATATTTATACATAAAATCTGCCACATTCCTGGTTTTGTTCCGGTTTGCTTTATTCATTCTTTTAATCTTACTATATTTTCACTATTATAGGTTTATATTAAATTGAGATGAAACTCTAGTATTAATGAGCATATCATAATCCTGTAACATGTCATAATCATATTTTAAATGATTTTTATAAACAAATAACTTTTATAACTTTATGTAATAAAAAAAGTTGCAATAATTAAACTTTTACAAATTGTATAAAATTATTGTTTTATTATATAACTGAAATATATATTGGAAAAGTAATCGAAGTAATTGTCATTACTACTATATATATATATATAGTCATCAGTGTAAGGATTATCAAGGAACTTCCAATGGACTCAAGTTATGATGAAGACCTGAAGTATAATGAATGGTGGCAAAGGAGGAAACGCATCCTGCGGTTTTCGTCTCTCTCTCTCTCTCTCTCTCTTTGTGTGTGTCTGCGCGAGAAGAGTGTATTAAACTTTTCCCTAATTCGCGAAGTGTCGAGACTAAAAGTCGACCTACACCACGACGACGACGGCGACGACGTCCTCGACGCCGACGCCCCATCGCAACGGGTGCGAGGGAGAGAGAGACCGAGTTCCTTAACTAGTTCAGCGCAAGTTGGAAAGAGAAAGTGCAAAGAACGTAAGTGTAATTTGTGTTGGCGAAGTTTAGGGCCAACTTTGGGGGATGAGGAGGAGCCAGTTCGAAATTATAAAGTTCAACTTTTTATAGGCTGACACATAAATTTCGCACGCGCGAAATCGATACAAAAGGGAACAACTCTGTTTACCAAAAAAATGATCCTTCCTTCTTGTTATTTTTTTTTTTTTTTCAAAAAATTCTTGCAGTGGGTGTGTTATATTTTTTTCTTCTTCTGCTGAGGGATCCAATAAATTCGGTGGCGATTTGGAGTCCGTAATTAGAAAAGTTCCATGGCATGTGCCCTATCGCGATTAGGAATATCAAGTGTATAAATCTGAAGGGCCCCGATATTCACGGACGTAATTCGGCGGAAGGTTGCCGCCTGATTTTTCCGGTCTCGACCCTTTTTTATACGCATGCACACGTATCCTAGGGATAGGTGAATGTCGAGTTACTTAAATCCTTCGGGGCGAGCTGCGAAGGAGGGCGGCTGAAGACCTCCGTCGTCGTAGTCGTCGGAGGCCCTCCTCCATATATCACAGACCCTGTATAACACGTATGGTAGATAAATCACCGAGGTCGCATGCTGCTGCACCAACGATTTTTTTTTTCTTTTGCTGTTGAACCTCTTCTCCAAACTACATTCCGATAACCATAATTCATTCCTGCCCAACAACAATTTCCACATCAAAACTCCATTACACGTTTAAAACCGATTTTCACTCCCTCCCTTTTACACCTCTTCCAAATCCAATATTCATATCACAACATCGAAAATATTATTATTAAAGCCAATAACAATTATATATTTTTTTCATTTTTGTTAACATTTTATTATGTACAAAAATTTCAGTTTTCAAACTGATCAAAATATGATTTTTTTTTGTTTTGAAAAACCATTAAGAAAACATATTTTGTTTTTTCTATAAATATTTATGTAATTTTGTAATTGTTAAATATTTGCACCCAGCGAATTCAATTCAAAATTGATAATCACAAATTAAAGAAGAAAATATGTATTATTAATAGATAGTATTAATATATAATAATCTGTAATTATTAAATAATAATATGCAATTTCCTAAAACTTATATAATATAAAAAATAAAGAAATTTGAACGCTGAGTGAGGAAAGTAGCTTCTATATAAAAAAATCGTTTTGTTATATAATAATTTTTTAAATACCAAATAAAATAAGGTAATTTTTGAATTCAACTATGAATAAGGATCAAATTATTTTTTTACATTAAAATAGAAATTTCAGAATTGTTTTACTCAATTATTTCCAATTAATGACAAATATTAGTAATTTAACGAGTTTCAGTTTTCAATTTTAATAATATAAAATATTAAATAATGAAAACTTATAGATGAAAATATACTTAAATGATGAAGAAAGCTTAAAAATTTTAAGAATTTGAAACTTGAAAATCTTAGTTTCTAAGTTTATCAGAAACTACATTAATTGTGTCACAAATAAATTTTACTATGTTATTTTTGAAAACTTGTAGATCTAAGTTTATTTAAAATATCTAAGAATAAAAAAGTACAGAGTCAATGTTGATTGAAATGCAAACAGTTAAAAAATGATAAACTGTCTTTGTGGGTGCAGATTTTTGTTGCAAAGAAATTTAATCATGGAGCATCTGTGTATGTAGGCTAGCTAGGAATGCGGGGGTCTGATTGAAATCCAACAGTGGGATAGAAAAAAAGGAAGAATAAACAAGGCAGGAGGAAGAGGGAATACGGCTCCCTCTTCTTGATCTCACCCTTCTAATTTATATATCAGTCAGTACACTCAGTCGAACGCACGCACATGCACATATCAATAAGATCGTATGTGTATACGGAATTGGATACACATGCAGATAGAAAAGAGAGACAAACAGGCAGACACAGGCAGTGCTGGAGGAATCTGCATTAGGTTCTAAAACATGAGGGCAGTCGGACTGGAGGTCCTTGGAAGCGGTGCCTATCGCGAGGGGAAGGTTCAGCCGAGGCCGTAGCCGCACGCGGGGGCAGCACACACTCACATCCTCGCAGATGTGGGTGTGTGTGTGCGTGTACATGTAGATATGTACGAACGCGCGCGCTCGTCCTTTTCAGAAAAGGGGGGTTGCATTTCGGAAAGTTTGCGCGCGCGTTCCTGCTTGCATCCTTACGCGCGCAGCAGGATAGGGTCCCGTTATCCTTCCAAGTCCTCGACGCTGCAGTTGCACTGCTGCGCGTGTTGCCTACGCACGACGCCCCAGTCGCGCTACGAACGCCGTCGCGAACGCACACGTTTGTATATATATAATATACATACAAACACACATACCTACAAAACATCGAAACAAAATTCTTTGCAAAGTGTTAACTGATTTCCGAACAAAAGTTTCCTTACGACGAGCATGAAAAGACAGTTGTTCTCTGTTGGTTTAGCATAGTGTGACTTAGTTCAAATGACCAACAGAAACTTGACGTTAAGTGTTTCACCGTTTTAAAACATGTTAGAGACTGCACTGCAAACAAGGTAAAAACTCACATTTCTAGTACATATACATAATTGTTTAAATCCTCATTAGAACAACTTACATAAAATATATTAAACATTCAACTACAAATAAGAACTGCTTTTAAATATAAATATTTTTCCAAAATTAACCTTTAGGAAATTAGAATTTAGTATTGCTAGAATAAAAACAAATTAAATATTTTATTACATTTTTGTTTGTTTTTCAATAAAAAATATTTCGAAAAATATTCAACTTTTATTTTACATTTTACGAAAATAAACATTTTGAATTTATGTTTACAATTTAATATATTTTACAATACAAGAATTTCCAATAATAATCAACAAAATGCATTTAAGTTTCTGTTATATAACTTTTAAATATTTCAATTATATGATAATAATGATAGAAAAATAAAGAAATACATTGAATTATAAAGTATAGAGGTAAAATTTTAAAATAAAAATATTTTTTTCTATGATTTATATATATTTACTATATAAACTATAATTTTAGACTAATAATATATAAATTAATATTAAAAAATTGTATAGATTATTAAAATTAATATTATCAAATAAGAAAATGTTTAAATATAAAAGTGACAGTTAAAATATTTTTATTAAATATTCTAAAATTCCTATAAAATCCAATATTTATTGTTTGATAAGTTTAAGTAGTAATTAATATAATTGCGAATTACATAATTTTACTACATGTGCTTTTTGATGAAAAATTAGGTATGTAATGAATTTTATACCTGAACGTTGGCCGACGCGAAAAATCGCCGCGTTTCGGAGCAGGTTTCTTGCTGAACTGTGCGTTAAACTTATTTGGGGTAGTGCGAAGCGCATTTACGATATTAATGCAGTTTACCTAAATTTATTACTTTTTGAATTTATTTTTATTTAAATATAATCATTAAAAAAATGTGTATATTTTAAATTAATAATTTCTACATGCAGTAAAATTCTAAATATGTATTCAAATATATAAATATTGCGACTTGGGACAAATTTGGTATTTAATTTGGAAAGATAGTTGTTGCAATGCCTTTTTTTTATCTAATTGTTAATAATATATTTAATAATGTTTTATTTATGTTGAAAATAATAATATATTTAATAAAGTAAAAAAATTGGTTATTAAATATTAATGAGTTTATTAAAAAAATGTATATAATAATTTAAAAGGCTTTAGAATCGTGTTTTTGTATAATATTGCTTTTATTGTAATATAATGAATTGAGGATATAAAACTTTGCTCCATTAAATATATGAAAAGAAGAAAAGTCTTTCTTTGGCAGAATGGAAAGAGCAACAATGTCTTTATTAAAGTAGATTTAGAGTGAATGTAAGAAGGAAGTACATCGATTCCACCTAGATAATTCTTCGCGTTAAAGCTGTTATCTTCTTAATGTAAGTTGAAAGTATCGCGGTTTGTGTAACCGGAGGGAGATCTACTTTTCGGACGAAATACGAACTCGTGCGAATGATTCGAGGGAAATCCCCCGCAATTCCTGTGCACTACAGATAGCTAAAGTATCCCAGGATAATGCGTTTAATCCGGGAGCGCTTTAAGTTTAGAACATCACACTTTCTTCTTCGGCCCGGCCAAAATTTTCGACTTAAAAACACACACACACTGACACACATACATCGTATAGTGCCGCCGCCCCCGCATCAACGAAACGAGCCGGCACTAAATCCACCCTAACTCTTGAACCACTCCACACTCGAAGTAGTGATTTCGATCAAAACGAATCCCAGGTTTAGATCATACTATGTTTTATTTTGTGCTCTTTTATAGATCAAGTCGAAATTTTGGATTCGCGCAAGTGAAGAAGCGTAAACTGGACGATAATCCGCCGAGCATGTCAACGAAAACGTACATCGAGTTGAAGGACGATAAGCGAAGAAAAAAGTTGGAAGAGTCGCAGCTGGTGCTACCGCAGAAGAAGCGTGTGCTTCCGGTTGGTTCGCTGAGCAGTCCTTCGGCGAAGAAAAACCTGAAGCTTGATGAAAATGTAGCCGATGAGAATCTGATTAGGGAGACTGAGGCAGCGTTGAAGACGCTGTCCGGTAGTTGGCCCGGAAGCAGAGCTTATAACAAGCAGGAGGAGAATCCGGCTTTCGAGAATCTGTTTGATGAGAAGAAGGCGAGCGTTAAATATTCGCCGACTTCTTCGACGACCAGTAGCAACGATAATAACTGCTCTTTGAAGGATATTATCACGTTGAGAGATCCGCAGGTTGAAGATGAGATGGGTTTGAAGAGGATCAAGATCAAGCAGGAGGGCGACGACGATTCCGATTGCGATAGCAGCAAATCGAAACAGAGAATTAAGGACCAGTACGAACCACCGGATTTCAACGAGCTAGTGGACGATTCGTCCAATGAGCTAGAGATCGATATGTCGGAATCGCTCAGAGATGATCAAGATGAAAAGAAAAAGGAAGAGTACCAGCCGTTCCTGAGGCCGAGCGTAACGTCGACTTCACCGTTTTCGAGCACTTCGGCATTTCGACCACCGCAAAGTAAATCTGGAGTAATGGGGCCTTATCCAGCGGAGGCTACATTTGTTGGTTATCCTGGAACTCAGCAGCAACAAGAGGAGAAGCCAAAATTGCAGCAGTTAAAACCTGCTGAAGATCCAGTTATTACGACTTCGGCTGCTGCCCCTTCAAGCATTAAATCACCGGAGGGCACTGCGAATAAGCAGTATACGATATTGCAGCCAGCGGGGGTGGCTTCAAGGGCGGCGAGCGCTCTGCAGGAGGCCGCGAGGGACGCTCCGACGGTACCTGCGGTGCCCAGCGCCAAAGACCCGATACCAACCACCAAAGTCCTACCAGGAACTCTATCACCGAACAGCCTAAATCGTGGCGGTGAGTCTTATTTACTTACTACTACTACTATTATAATTTGCTTAAAATATTCATAATAATAATAATAATTAACACATTTTATTTAACGTTACGTGAAAATTTTTCATTTCGCCATTGGGATTGAACCGTTCTGCGCGGTGCTTGGGTGTGTGTAGTGGGCGGGGGGTGGTTCTCAGATAAAAATGAGTAAAAAACAAGTAAAAGAAGAAAGTAGGGCTCGAGGAGTGGGGTTGGTTTTTTCGTTGGAGGCGGCGGCTCTTGGGGGTGGCTATGCTTCTCTCTCTCTGCTTCTATATGTGTATGTGTCTGAGTGGGGGGCGGGTGGTGTGTTTCGCCTTTTGGGGGGTGGACTCCCAGGATCCGAAGAGTTCTAGTCCGCAGGTGCGGTGACCGACTATATCGGCGCACCCGCGCACCAGTCTCCCATTCAGGGGCTGCGGTTTCTTTTTTCCAAAAAAGATTTTTCTCGCGAGTCTCCACCCGTTCGTGCGCGGATAGGCCAGGATCGCCGGGGGCGGAGTTCCGTCCGCATCAAGAAATACTTATATTCTTACGCGTTCACATGTATATAGAGAGAGGTCTGGGGGCAGGCGCGGACCTCCGACGAAGAGGAACAAAAAAATATATGTATATATGTGTGTGTGCATGGAGAGCAGACCAACCCCCCGCCGCCGCCCTCAAAGACCTCCTTCGTTCTCTCCTCAATCCCGCCGCCGCCGCCGCCCCTCGAACACATACACACTCACACCTGACTACATTATGTACATGCATACGTACATACTACAGTAAATATAATATATAGAAAAAAAAAGTTATACATTTATTTATTTGTCCCTTCGCTCCACACGTACATATATACCCGGCACCTCCACCCAAAGCAGACATTACGCTTCGTCAAAATGTAGGGAAAAAAACAATTACATAAAACACCCACCATTTTTTACTTCTGATTATACTCAGGTTAATCAATAATTTGTTATAACACTTATTTATTTATTTCTAATGTTATTTATTTTCTATATTCACATTATTTAATTTAGCTTTAACGATAACACATTTTATATTAAGATAATATTTCAAATCTTATTACCAGCTCAAGTTCCAAATTCGATTATTGATAATTAATTAGTTTTATAAAAATGTATTATTAATCATAATTTAATGAAAAAAAAAATAGAATTTAAATTTTATGAAAGCCCGGCGCATCCGCCAATTATTGGAGTTAATTTCTATACTTTTTAATCATATGTAATGAATTTTATAATATATAGATTTAAAGAAAAATAAATAATTTGTTTGAAAAATCATTATAATTATTTATTTTTTAATTATTAAAAAAATGCTATGATTTAGCGATTCAGTGCATATTCTAATATCTGTAAATTGAGCGATAGCCGAAAGGGATCCGAAGGACTATTAATTAATTCCGACGATTTAACTCTGTTTGCAGAAGGGAGCAAATGTCCGACTCCAGGTTGTAATGGTCAGGGCCACGTGACCGGATTATATTCGCATCACCGAAGGTAAGGCGCCACCTCGATATCTTCCACCTTAACCAACTCCAACCAACCCTTCTTACTCCATTCGCTATCTCTCCATCATCATCTCGCCACAAATTCAATTCGCAAAAGGTGTTTAATCTGTTCGTTTCTCTATTCAGTCTGTCTGGATGTCCGAGAAAGGATAAAGTTACTCCAGAAAGTAAGTCATCACTAATTAACATAAGCATAGTAATTTCATTTGATCCACCCCGTTTCGCTTTTATTTTATTTTGATTATCGTACAAGAAAAGTAAAAGTATTTTTTCGAATATACCAATTTCCTTTCGTTCGAAAGAAAGAGAGCTGAGAAACACTTTTGCCTTTCTTGAAACCATGCATAATGTATGGTGGCTTTAGACGTTTTGCGGGGTAGAGAGCTATTTTATTTATGTTTTAGTTGAATTGTTTGTGTTATTTAGTCCCGCATTATTTTAGTAGTATCTATATAGTTGTTGTACGCAGCAGAATCAAATATATATGCATTGAGTATAAAACGATGAAAACTAAGCCGTGTTCTTAATGTTAATTTGTTTTCTCTCTACCCGGCCGAATGGACTTGATTAAGCAATTGAACTGTGCCTTATTTTACTTTGATGTTTCTTTATATTCTTGATTGACTTTATACTCAATGATTATTTTTGATTCTGTGGTGCTGCGCAGTCTTGGCGATGCATGAGACAATTCTGAAATGTCCTACGCCCGGGTGTAACGGCAGAGGTCACGTTAGTTCCAACCGAAACTCGCACAGAAGTCTTTCCGGTTGTCCCATAGCCGCAGCAAATAAGCAAGCGGCGCGGGAACACAGGTACCAAAGCGGGTTGCAACAGCGACCCAGCAAATCGCCGAACAACGACCATATGGTCAACCCATATGGTAAGGACCTCGTATCCGCTCTTGCTTATTTCCGGGATCATTCAGAATACAGCTTTTGTTAAAAGCGAGTTATGTTTTGTCCGCAGTGATGTCCTGCCAAGAGGATTACACCACCAGCTACGATAGCAGCAAAGACGATGTTAAACCGACTTACTTGATAGGTTACGGTTCGGTTTCCAGCACAAATCAAGACGCGGAAAGCAAAGATTTTGATTACTACAGCAAGAATCATTTAAAGCCTGAAGGTAAAATTTCCAAGGGCGAAAGTTGCGGGGTTAGCAGTCGCAGCGATCTTCTGGTGCCGAAGACGGAGTCCAATCGTTCTTCGCCGAACGTGAGGAATTACGGGGATTACATTAACCAGGACTCGAATTCCTCTTCGATGTCCAGCGTGGAAACGATGAGCTCCAGAGGTCATCATCATCTGCAACATCATCCGATTATACCGCAGCACGTCGGACAGCAGCCGGGATACGTGGAGGACTCTCGCCACAGGTCGCCGTACCAATCGGAAGATATGTATCGATCAGAGCATTCGGTGCGCTCCTACACCGACATGAGCGATGCCATTGGTAGCGGAATAGCACGTCCTGTGGTTACCTACTCCAATGAGCTGACCGGCCGGAGCTACGATGTTAATTCATCCAGTCACAGGCCCTACGATCCGGGCACTTCGACGGCCTTCGAAAGGTACGATTCGGCAAATCAATGCAACATACAGCAGTCCCTCATAGCGCCAAGGGCAGCACAACAAGGGATGTACGGATATGGGAGCATCGAAGATCAACAGGAGCCCAGGTACCAACCTGACTCGCAGATCGGAGGTCCTAATCCTGCCGCCGGTATGATGAAGACCGAAGCCGACGTAGAGAGTTCCGTGCCACTATACCCCAGGTATAAATTTTGATGCAAATACTTGTTATGTTTTTTTGTTGAGTTCTTTTGTTGTTTATTCCCTTGCCCGACATTGAGACTAATATCTGCTTGTCTCTTTTCCCCCTTCTGTTTACTAGGCCCATGTACCAGTACGATACAACCACGGGACATGTACCTGTGGGCTTTTCGGCAATAAACCTATCGGTAAAATGCGTAACAACGGCACAGGCACAGATGAAGGGCGCCGGACCCCACACGTCCCCCGGGGGTTCCGTTATTGATCTATCAACATCCAGCATCACCACCACAAGTCCACAGGTTTGATACTCTTTATAGATTATCGTCTCATCCAGACAACAACAACTTTATATTTAATTACAATTAATACAACCAATTTTAATCAAATGTTATTTCTTCAAATTTATATAAATATTTAACACAAAATTTAATTTTTGATATTTATTTTGCATCAATCATTTGACAACCACGGAATGGTTTAAATATATTAAATATGAAAAAAAAAATTGCAGATTCAATTAGGATTCTTATTTCATAAGTGGATAAGCCGGAACAATTAAGTAAATCATACATGATTAAAATTGCAGGGATCAGCATGCACGTTGTGTATGTTTGGTTTTGTAATGTGGGGGGATGAGGGTGGTTGTTTTGCGTGCGAGCGGACGAAGTGAATATGTGTAAATGGGATCGTGTGCAGGGGGATGTGGGGATGAATGGTTGGTTGGGGGAAGGGAATCCCTTTTGAATAAGTAAAGCCGCAGTAATGAGTTGATATGATAATTGTGTTTCAGGTGGCGTACAGCTCCCCGCATTACGGTGGTCAGCGAGTCGGGGGCAGTCCGCAGGCCGCCGCGAGCCCTCACCTGTCTGCAAGCCCCCAGGTCCCCAGTCCGCAAGGCCAGACCCTGGACCTCAGCGTTAGCAGGCTTTCCCACAGGTCGGTCACAGCTCCAATTTATTATTCATGAATACCAAATACTATATACATACGAACATACATACTTCTGCGAGTGCGTGTATACATGTATCTATATGTGCTTTATGAATATATACATGCAGACAACGCTACTTCTATATCCCAAACTCTTCAAAGGTACGAATACACTGTAGATTTTGCAACTAGTTGTGGCCTAGTTGCTAGCTCTTCATCACACGAAATACAAGCAAATCTTATTATTATATTTTGGACTATTTTCTCATTTTTCTTCATTTTTTTTAGTAAAAACTATGAAATTTGTAATAAGAAGTGTAATCGTACCTTTATTCTGAATTTTGTTTTGCTAACTAGAGACTGGCGATGCTGTACTATTAGCGGATTAGGTAGAACGATTAGTGCATTACCGGACTTGATTAAACACTTGACTATTGTTATATTTATTTGTAAACGATGATTACTTGCTGATCAATAAAGATCGAATAATGATTACTTAAAAATAAATAAAACTAGGGAAGCATTGGTCCGGTAAAAGAGCATTGTTTTTTCTCCTCCAGCAGTGATGCGAGTCCCCAGTACGGAGACGGGGGGGTACCTATACCGGTACCACCTGCTTTCGTAGGCGCCCGCCGCGAAGAACAAACGGAACCCGTCGATTTCTCAACCGCTAACGAACCCGTTAATTTTAGCGGCGTCCGACCCGTGGCGACATTCGCTGGACCCGTCCTCGCCCCAGGATCAGGATACAGCAGGGAGTCCACGCCGGACAGTGGAGCCTCGCATTACATGGATGCATACCGAGACACCTCAGGTAAGACACGGAGAGACAGTGAGAGCAGCCACCACCTTCGACCGATCAGAGCTAACCTATCAATCTGTCCGATAGCTTACGGACCGATGAGTCCTCATCCTGGCTATGGGATGACCACCGTCAGCGCTGACTACCCAACTAATCCGTACACCCCATACACAACTGGATATTCCTGCGCTGGAGGATATCCGAGCGCCGTCACCACCGGTTATCCTGTTCCACCAGGTGGATATTCTCCTGGACCCTGCTACTCGATGCCACCCCCTCAGCATTCCATCGCACAGCACGACAAACCACCTAACAAGGACACGGGGTAAGATCGCAATCGAACCACATATTTTCATTTACCACTGCGCTTATTCATTAAATTTATAGTCTTCGCTTAATCTTATATTCTGGCTCACATCGTACCTACCCCTTACATAAATAACAGATAAAGCGTTTATTGACCAAACAAGCACATTCAAATCGCGTTACGCTCGTCAATGAATCTACCTGTGCGTTACATCGTCGCCGTCGCCCTCGACACTTAAATAAATTCTACCCCCCACGACATTCCACTCAAACAATATAGATCCAACTTACTTTTTCGATCATTCTCACTCTCAAATTCACGCTTTCTCAATCACATTATGTAATTTGGTAATACACATTGTTTAACGTTGAAAACAATTTTGCGACATTATAACAAATAGTTAATTACTACATATTTACTATTGTAACTAAAATAATTAATAATATTGAATATGATTCATTGAATACTGATTAGATAATAGAAAATACATTGACCATGAATCAATATTTGTATACTCATAATAATCATGTTCAATAATTGATTACGATTTGGAATTTAAATCATTAATCATAAATTACTAACATAGTCTTTATAAGACATTTATCACAACAATTTTGTTATACTTAATTAATCAAATTATAAATCGCACATTTGTGGAACAGCAAATTATTGAAATTTGAAATACTTAAAAAGTATTAGATTTATTGAATTAATTAAAAATATCAAATAAAGAATTATTATTTATTTTTGTAAATTAGTTTAATTAATTTGATATATACATATTTTTATTAAGATTTATAAACTTTTTAAGATTATTGATTCAATTATTATGCAACCCGACATCAAATTCTTTTAAGTATTTTGTTTAACAGTTGTATAATCAATATGTGATTCGTATAATCATAATATTACTAATTTTAATGATTTTTACTTTGATTTTGTAAGATAAATGCTAAATATAAAGTAAATAATTATTTTTATGGAGGGTATGGTAGGCAACCTAACTTACACCTAACGGAAATTTGAAAATAACATTTAGGAATAAATGTTTAAAAGTACGTTTAAAATACGTGAAACTTGTTTAAAAGTTATTATTTAGTATTTAAAATATTGTTAATAGTTAATTTAAAATATTTGAATGCGAATAAACAGTTTATACCTGAAAAATAGGGTGAATAAATTAATATTTGCGTGTGGATAGAAGTCGTTTGGTGATTCATTTATTTGAGATATTTGCTAATGTTTTCAGATCAATATTGAATTGTATTATATAAACAATTATTTTAATGGAAGAAATATTGAAAGTGAGTGATATAAATGGCAAATAACTGAAGTTAAAGTGGTTGTTTTGAGAGAACTGAAGACTTTCACAAAGCAGATGGTAAAGCTAAAATAGAGGTATCCAGTAGTTTATGGGAGGTGACCTCCGATGGAATCTGGCCAATCGGCAGCTGCGGTCCGCTCAACTACTCCTTTTTCTACCTTCCAGGAGTTTCTTGGAATGTATTCAGAAATTGACACGAAGAGAAAGAAATAACAAAAGATGTTTTTGCGAAAAATCTAGTCTGGCCAGTGAGTCACGTGGATTTATCAGTTCCGAGACAAACGAGCGCGCATACACACGACGTTCGTTCTTTTTATCTTGGCCTTGAAACCATGATACCACGATTATTACAAACATGGAACAACGTACCTAGTCATACGTACGAATGCACGCATAACATTACCAGTGTTTGTGTTAGCATTGACTAAAAATAAACGAGAGGCGCGCGCTTACTTCCTCCAAGTAGTTTGGAGGTACACGCATTTGCGAACAGTCTTCAGTTGCTGCCGGTACATTAGTTCACTCAAGTTTTTGGAAAGTTTTGTGACCACATTCGGAGGATGTACGCAAGAGACTCGGACTCCTCGTCTCCCGAAGAATACGACGATGAAAGTGATGAGTATAGGTAAAAAGCTTCGTTAATTTAATACTTTCTGCATTCAACTATCTTCATATAATTTCTGCTACGGCTAATCAGAACCCATCCACATCAATTAAAGTGCAATGAGGAGCGTCTATGGTTAATAGAGAATTTAATAATAAACATACATGCACACAGTATACAAGTTTCAAAGTTGAATGTATTATTTAACTGTATGCAACCAAATTAACTGGCAATTTAGTTTCGTTAGGAAACCGTTTTAATTAAGACTTAATTACTTGAAACCTGAACAAAATGCGGTTCCTCATAGTTCAATTAATTTTTGACCTAATTAACATTTAAAAGAAGTAAAAAAACACAATTTTAAAACTTTACCAACAAAAGTTTCCTAATAAATAATCTAGAAAATAATTGGTCAAAACAGATTATTAACTTAATGATATTTGTCTTAAAAAAGGCAATGATCTCTTGTTTACTAATTTTAGATCATTAAAAGTAAATGAGTTATGAACTAGACTTCAAGAACAAAGAAACTGCATTTGATTGATTTTACTAATTTATCATATTAGTAACATTACTTGCATCATTAAATAACATAACCTTGCATTGATCTAATATTAAAAGAAGTTAACTTAATAGAAACTTTATAAAACTGTATAATTATGAAAATACAATCATAACCTCATTTATGTTTCATGTATATTTCCAAATATTGCTTTTGAGGAATAAATGATTTGCAGTCTAAAAATATTTACGGTTATAAAACGTTGAGTAAATATACAAATTAAGTCTGGAGAGGAAAATCAATAGAGTTTAATCTGTTAATAAAGGTATAAAGTTTTTATGGAGAATTTTATTAGGACTGCAGTTAAACTAGATGTAGTAAAATAATGTTTGTTTTAACTTTTGTTGCTATGTATGCAAATTGTTTATAATGAATAAATATTGAATGATGAATTGTAGGCAACGTAAAATGCGTAATGGCGGGAAAGAAGTAGAGAAAAGGGGATGCGGAATGGAGTTCGGTCTCTTGCGATGGATGGTAGACGCAGGGTGAACGTTTGCAGTTGATTGAGGTTAAGTTACATAAAGGGATGTGTGCGAAATCGAAGTGGTCAATTGTTCTTGTAGTTTCAACCATTGCTCTTGCATTTCTTTAAAAACTTATCGATCGGTGTGGATTGCTCGTGTGCAATGGTAGCTTTCCGATGATATAGTTGAGAGCGGCCTCGGGTTTGCAGACACATCAATTTGCATCCCCTGCGACCCTCTGTACAAGGGGAAACAGGGATGGTAAGGAGTTGATTCAGTATCACTCCGTTTGCTGTACCGATATGGGCCATGCTTCTGGCAACTATGATGACACGCACAGAAGGTGCGCGTAATCGTTCGCAAAGTGACCACAAACTTTTGAAACTTTACAAACAAATAACCAAATATTATAGCTGATACAATCTTTAGGCAAAACTTTTCAAAGTTTTGTATAAAGTGTCGAATGCGAACAGATTTGATCCTTGAAAAGACGCACTTCGTGCGTTCTGCAAATACTAAGCTCTTGTTAATTTACGTTTGCTTTTGTCAATTATGAACAGTTTGTCGGGATGTCCACGTTCGGATCGCTCCCAGATCCAAGCCCATTCGCAGGAGCTGAAATGCCCGACACCGGGATGCGATGGTTCCGGCCACGTCACCGGAAACTACTCTTCGCACCGGAGTCTCTCCGGCTGCCCAAGAGCTAACAAACCGAAGAGTAAACCTAGGGATGGCCAGGACTCGGAGCCACTTAGGTAATTAAAAAATCTTCCATCTTCATCTTTTTATCCTAAGGTACTTTAACCGTCCACTACCTACAACTACAACCCCGGGGGGTTATTGCAATGTGTGGAAAACTCTAACAAGCTTCAACTTTTTTTCCACGCCTACTCTAGATGCCCGATTCCGGGCTGCGATGGTTCGGGACACGCAACTGGCAAATTTTTGTCACATCGAAGGTAAATTGAATCTACCAAAACCCCCCACTAAAACAAAGCATAATAATAATTAAAAAAAAAAAAGAAACTTAAACCAAATATATATAATAAGCATACAATTAAATTAAAACATGCAAACATTTACGTTCATCGTCATTACTTGAGCGATGTTTATGAGTGTGTGCATTTCTGTGAGCGTTCATAACGTTATTGTGTAATAATAATGTAGCTTGTAGTTCTTAGTCGCAAGTTGCCGATTTAACTTGTTCTTCTATTGTTGTGCAGCGCATCCGGATGTCCGATTGCAAACAGGAACAAAATGAGGGTGTTAGAAAGTGGCGGCAGCGTTGAGCAGCATAAGGCGGCTGTGGCCGCCGCCACCGCCCTCAAGTTTGAGGGTGTCAACTGTCCGACACCCGGATGTGACGGGACCGGACATATTAACGGATCATTCCTGACACACCGCTCGTTGAGCGGTTGTCCTGTCGCCGGACAGACAGTCAAAAAAGCCAAATATTCCGAAGAAATTCCATTCTACGCGAAGGGATATACAGGTATGTCACATCACCAGACTATCTCAAAATTTGCTTTCTTATTATTTCTGTAGTTTTTCTTTTTTATTTCACGATTGTTTTCTGTTTTGTTTGTTTGTTTAAAACTTATTATTTCCTGTTTTATTTTTCATTCATTTATATGTATGTTATATATTTAATATATACATGTGATATATACTCAAGAACGCGCATTCTAAAATATTTGTATTTCAGATATAATGTATTATTAGAAACTAATTGTAAACCCACAAAGTTAAAAGTTACTGTGATATGGAGATATACTATATTTTCAAAAAAAAGATAAAATAGAGCAAATAATATAAGATAAAAAAATATAATGCAAACGCAAAACTCAAAAAGAAAACTATATGTGTACATACAAATATTCGAAATTGGTTTTTGTCGCTAAACCTACCGACCGGCGAGAAACCTGACGAGAGCAATGAGAGAGAACAGAATAATTGAAAAGTAATTAAACGCCAAAGAAGCGAACACACCTGATATGTGTTCCCTTTTGGGACGCCGAGTATTTGGACTAAACGGCGTTTCCTTTGTTCTAGGCATGGACAGTTCCGGGGGTGCAACTACCACTGGTCCAGGCGGAGAAGACCTGATGAGTCTGGAGGCGGAAATATCCGAGTTGCAACGAGAGAATGCACGTGTGGAATCGCAAATGTTGCGCTTAAAGTCCGATATTAATGCCATGGAGAACCACCTTAACCAAGGAGAAAAAGTGAGTATTCCCGCACTTCCCCCCTCAAAAACACAAACCTCCTTATCCCACCCACGATGCATATATGATATTACATGTTAGCTTTTGCTTTTGGAACTTCTGTTTTGAGTTATTTTAGCAATAATGTTCGATTCCTTTGATTACCTTACTGTCTGGGAACCAAATCGCACACCTAACATATAGTTTCATATTGTTTTCCACCGCAGCGTTTTCACAAGATTTTCGGCGAAATGCAATAAAAAAACAAACAATTTCTTCGTACTTCAGGAAAACCAAGTCATCTCGCAACGAAACAACAATCTGAACGAGTATTATGAGAGCCTGAGGAATAACGTGATCACGTTGCTCGAGCACGTGAGGCTACCAGGGGGTGCGGCTGGAGGAGGCGGCGTTGGTCCTGTCGGCGTCGTTCCAACCCCCGAGAAAATAGGCCAGGAAAATTTCGACTCTTACCTCACCAAGCTGCAGACCCTCTGCACCCCCGAAACCTATTGCAACGAGGAGAATAGACCCCTTTACGAAACTGTTAAATGTGCGCTACAAGATTTTACTGTTCTGCCCACACCCATCTAAGCATACAGAAAACTCTAATTGAGTAAGTTTCAAAGCCGAATTAGGTTTAGGAAGGAAGATTCCGTTTACCAAAAAATATCGAGAAGAGGAAACCAAAATTACAAGAAGATCTGTATCCGGTTAATCATGGTGTATGTGTGGTTGCATACATGATGATTATAAAGTACGATCCATCTAATGATCGTCTTTATTTTAGGATAACAGCGATCCTTTTATATATATTTAAAACATGTTTAATTTTTCCTATGTTTATGTTTTATTAGCAGGAAAATTAATTGTCTAAAAGATTATTATGATGCTTGCAAAGGCAACAATTGTTTTGGGTCTGGAATGCGCGAGAAACCAAAGAGGAAATCCAAAAAATATATATATTAAAAAACAAACAACTAGATTTTTTAATATAAAATTTGTACGTAATATTAAATTGTGATCAAATGTAAATAAAATATAATTCCTTTCTAAGATGGTAAAGGAAGGAAATTGAGATAAGAAAATTATGCATTATATGATGATGTTGATTCATTATAGAGGAAGATGATAAATAAGTAATTTGTAGATACGTTTAGGTGAAAATGTGTAAATTGTATCTGTATATAGCTCAATTTTATTAATAATCATTGTACATTCTTATACGATCCGATTCGGAAGCAAAGAAAAAATGAACAATGCAGATTCGTTTGTAAGCAAGGAACAACCCTCCCATCCCCATCCATCCATTTGTATATCTTGTACAAAATTAAGTTTATTTTATACTTAGCTCGTACCACTTTCGTTGTACTATTATTAATCATGTTTATTTCGATTGTGTCGGGACCGAGAAAAGATTTAAAAAACCATAAGATATTCTTTGTTTCGCCTTACTTTAGTCTATGATTTCGTTGATTTCTGATTTAGACCTGTGATTATGTACACCTAGTACTTGTATAGCCTGCTACTTATATTAATATCGATACTAGTGTTGTTTATGTAAAGAAGAAGAAGAAAAAATCTGAAAATTTGTGCAATTTAAATGTAAAGGCGAAAGTCTCTTTCTCTCACGAAGTGTTCATAACTAAAAAAAATGCAAATCTTAAGGAATTAAGCGAAATCAGTGTTTTTCGAAATGAAGTATGGATGATCGGTTGCGTTGCGTTCATTTGTTTTTTTTATTACAAACTATAATTTCTTCGTTATTTATGATAATATATGTACATAATAAGTAAATTATATATATAAATATGAAAGAAAACAAAAGTTATAGTGTATTATTATTATTGATGATTCTTTTTTGATTTTTAATTCTGAAAGTATTATTTGTTTACACATAAAGTATATATGTTAACATACATGTGTTGTTATTATAAATAAATGAATGACCTATAAGTAAACTATTTTATTTTTCACGAAATTTCACCCAGAAATCAAGTAAACTTATTTCGTTGATAAACAATTGTCATAACTCAATTATGAAATAACAAATTTAAGAGATGCAAAAGATCGTTGATTATTTCATTAAGAAGTGGAAAAATCAGCCGATAAGACCATCCACAAGGCATGTGGCCTACGTGGAGGAAGTCGAAGAACAGGAAGAATCCGAGGTAAAGCCAACAATATTACATAAAAATATCTATTAACAAAAACACTTTACAAACCTAGGACTCGTATATGAAACTGACTTCGGTTCCTGATCTCATAGAATGGTACATCTTTCTATATATGGAACCTCCTTTGATGTTTGCAATAACCGTAGCAAATTTGATACTGCTTTTTCGACAAACTCATAAGGTTTTTAAAGAAATTCGACTTATAAATATTAAATTTAATATCTTTAATTTATCAGATAGTTTTTCATGGTGCAGAATTTAACAAAACTGTAAAGCTTATGCTGAAAATCTGTTGCTACACTATCATTTTAATAGAAATATGCTCTTCGATTTTTCATCGCCTATACAAAAATATCGCTGCGAGAAGACCTGTGAAACCAAGGAGTTGGAGTAAATATGATTTATAAAACACCACCAACAAAATAATTATTTATTTGCTAATTAAACAGCCGTTATTATTATCGATATTGTTTGCCAGACGATTTCGATTATTCTGTACGAGTCTCGTCAATATGGAAGTTACGCAATTTACTATTTCGAAATGTTTCGCCTCATCAAACTGATCATAGTTTTTCGTAAGTTTATTGTGTTTGAATAATTTTTCCTCTCTAATTTAAAGAATTTTGCAGGTTTATTGTCGATAACACCGGGGAAACATAATATATTTTATAACGTTATGAAATTTGTTTTGATTATGTGCTATTCAATTCATATTGCAGCTGCCACAGGTCAAATGTTTGATGTAATCAATTTTTTATTTTTATTTAAATAATTAATAAATTTCGTTTTTTTTTTAAGATTTCTTTAAGGAACACTCATGAAACTTGGCTGGAGAATTTCGTTTATACGATCATTTCAGAGAAACCGAGCGAATCCACCAACTACACTTTTCTACTCTTAAACGCTTTAGCAGCTAGCAGCAATTTAGGGTAATTACATTTAAGAAATTAATCAAGACTAATAGTTTCTTTGAAGATTGTACGGAGCTTCTTTGAAGAACAATAATGAGGCTTTCCTGTTGATAATATTGATGTGGCTTGGAATGTTTCTTCTGGACGGTATATTTCTTGGATCTTGCACATCGATACAGATCGAAACGTATCGCATCAAAGCGACTTTTTATAATAACCTGAAGCTAATTAATAAGAGCTTGGTATGGTTGAAAAACAAAATAAAGTACTGATTAATTTATGGCAATTGCAGGAGGACATTAGAGTACCTAGGAGAATCAGGGTACGCATTAAACGTTACTACATGGTGTTTTGGGCTAAAGAGAACGCGACTTCTTCATCGAAGCTCTTCAGATCATTACCATTATCTATACAATCGAGGATTTTAGTTGATAAATACTGGAATATTCTAACAATGGTAGTGATAAAATGCGTATTTATATTTAAACCAAATTGATAACATTTTAGCCCGGTATTTTTCAAAATCTGCATACTGGATTTAAAAGGGGTTTATCGCAATTGGCGCAGACATCTATATATGCGGCTGGAGAAATTATTTTAACTCAGTACTTGGACAGAGACATGATTATGTTCATAACTAGAGGAACAATACAGATTTTGTCGCCGGAAGATTTAGAAAGCCCTTTGCTGACTTTAGGTGTAGGCACTTGTATAGGAGAGATCAACCTCATATACAACACGAAAAATCCGGTCCAAGTAATCGCTTCTTCTTACTGCGTCATATATAGTTTAAAGAAGAAAGACCTATGGACTGTTGCAGCGAAATTTAGAAAGATGAATCAATCGCAAATAATGCATTTCAACGCGAAGGTTGCGATATTTAGTTTAAATTTAATTATTTTAAATAAATTTAAATCTTTTTATCATTTTAGAAGAAACTTGAATGGGCCATTCATAAATTCAGAGAGCAATCGTGCGTATAATTAATTTAAAAAAGTTATTAATTATATTTTTTACCCAATTAACTTTTAGGGCAGACAACAAGAAGTACCAGATCAAAAGTAATAACATTAGGAGCCATAAACTGTATAATTTGAGCGATGTATTTTTATTTATATAATTCTAGTTGCATTTTTAGCATCATTAGTTGTTTTAGGAATTCATAGAGAAAAGTCGTGAAGATGAGGTGTTTTACAGGACTAAATTCCCTTGGGTTTTTCAAGCGTCTTCGGTGTTCTTGGTCTGCTGGAACACCATCATCGTTGCAACAGTGATCGTGACTACAATTATGCTCCCGTATTACGTAGGTTTTCGCAAGCAGAACGAAAAGAAATACCTTATAAAATTCATCGAGGAGTATATGAAACTGCTGTATATACTCGACGTAATTCTGCAACTGTTCGTCGTAATCGAAGATGAAAATGGTATTGAAAGTTTGGAGCTCTTGCAAATCGACGTAATTGATTTCAATTGCAGGACTTCACACTAAAGTTAAAGACATTGTGTCCATCAAAGTGACACAATTTACATTTATATTGGACGTGTTCGCTGCGATTCCATTTATCGACATAGGCGTGCTCATGGGAATCTCGTTCGAGCACGAACTTTTCGAAAGATTGTTACCGCTATTGAGTCTCTTGAAATTCCACAAAGTAATTTTCTTTATTTTTTTACTTCATATAGTTTTAAGTTTCCTTTATGCGCAGATCGTCTGGTTCTTTTCGAAGATTGAAAACACGTTCCAGTTCAATTTGGTGGTACTCCGTCTGACTAAATACATCACGTATCTACTCTTCGTGGCTTACCTCATGGGCACCGGTTATTACATAAGCGCATGCTACAAGTCTTCGGGCTGCGAACCTAACAGCTGGGTGGCAAAGCTCCTGGAGAAATTCCCATATCTTTCTTTGCAGTTCGTCTTCTTTAGCTCATCCGTTTCGGCGTTGCTCATCTTGGTGTTGACGGGCGGAGGAGTTATCTATCAAACCAGTTACGTCGATTTAATATTCACTTTCATTTATGTGGTTTTCGGTATTTTGATGTTCACTTACATTGCGGCGGATTTTGGGGCAACTCTCACCTTGATGGATCAATCTCAGTAATTCCCATAATCAAATCCTTTACCACTAATAATTAATTTGATGCATTCAAGGAGCAACTTCACAACAAATCTATTAACTATTAAGAAACTTTTGCAAAAATCAATGCACAAGTCTTTGGATACTCAGAATAATTTGAGACGAATCGTTGCTTATTTATCTTCGCAATGGCAATACAACCGTGGACACACTATAAAATCCCTATTAGTGGATGCCCCTCAAGACCTTTACAACGCGCATCAAAGCGCTAAATACAGCGCTGTATTAAAAGAAATCAAACTGTTCGAAGTAAATTCATATTGCATCTAAAGATACCAATATTTAATTATGGATTTTAGGGCATGAGCGATAAGTTTTACTCAATGCTGGCCACAAAATGTGTGCCTGAGTTCTATGGTATAAATGAGATTTTTGTGTATGGAAATGAGAAATGCACTGATATGTACATAATTGAGAGAGGATATTGCGAATTGATTTCTGGTAAAAATCGTCGATTGGAAAAAGTCTTAGGACCTGGATCCACGATCTGCATCATGGAATTACTTTTAGGCAAGTTTCAGTAACAATGAGATTCAGTTTATTGAAATAATTTTCTCTTAGGTTTAAACAACCTGTTCTTCGTTAGACCCTTGACCAGTTTGATGGTTCTAAAGATTTCTGAAGAAAATATATATGATGTCATAAGACATTTTTCGTCTTTCGAAGCAGATCTGAAGCAGTATAAAGAGGAATTTCAAGCATCTATGGTAAGCAATTACATAATTATATTTAATAATTATTGTTAATATATTAGAAGTATAGGCTTCAAGACGGATTTTTCAAGATCAAATAATTTGTCTGGCATCGATGGAGAATCAAAACGAAATGCCTTCATTCTTTATATTTCCTAATGATAAAACTGAACCCTTGTATAGAGATTTCATAATGGGCTGGATACAATGGAGCGGACTCAAGTATATTCAATCAAAATAATAAATTTGAAGTATTTTTAGATGTTTTTGTTGAAGGTACATAATGATGCCTTTGACGATTATGCCCGAAGGAAAATTCATCATAATCTACGAAATTATCTACAACATAACGTCTTTCTGCCTCATCAACATGTGCTTGACAGTAGACGTGTGGCTCTCTTTGAGCCCGAAATTCGCTTATTTAATATACACCATGCAGATAATCCAGTTGTTTAATATGTAAGTAAAAATATCTTATATTTTCAATACAATTCAATTATAAAATCATTTACAGCTATGCCCGGTTGCACGTTTGCTACTACAACAGAAATGGAATTCTTGTGACGCATCCCAGGATGACCGCTCGGAATTACTTAACTGGAGCATTCTTGACTGATTTGTTGGCATCCATTCCGTTAGATCTAATTGTTTACACTTTCAGCGATTACAATAAACAATCAGTGAGATTCAGCGAGTCGGTGTATTCTTTAAACAGATTACTATCGCTATACAGGTTTCCTTTATCAATTTATTACTTCACCAAAGATGACTTGAAGCCACGTGGCGCTGCTGTGTATGTTCTACATTAATAATCCCAAAAATGCATGCTTCAAGTTACGTTTTTAGTACAATATTGAAATATCTTCCTATTACTATTGTCTTCATGAACGTGTGCGTCGCGATTTTATTAGCTGTATCAACTACGATTACTTTGAATGAAGAGAATGAGACAATTTTACAGCCAGGCGAACACTCTTTGGCTGAACACATGGCCAATTTATTTGCATGTAGGTTTGTTAATTTCTCAATGAATTAATAGATTATTTTTTTAATATTTGCAGTTAACACTGATTTGAAGACCACTCCGGGTCATATGTATTTGCTGTTTTTCTTTTGGGTCACCACGATCGTCGCTCAATACGGCCTTAGCGGAATCATGCCTACCCAAGTTGTCGACATGATTCTCTTCACTTTAATCATTATTTCTGGTAAATATTATGATTTTATTAAATAGACGTATAGTTAATGGATATGATTATTTCAGGATACTTGTTGTTCACTTACATCTTGGTGCTGATTACGAATAGCCTGAAGAAAGTGAATAGTCATCTGATCAAGCATCAGAATCATATGAAGCATGTTATTCGGTTCATGAAGGAGGAGAAAGTCGACAAGAAGCTGCAGGCGTAAATCCACCTTTCTTTTTGTAAATCACTTGCACTCTCCGATGCTTCCAGCAAGGCCATCGAGTACTTTGAATTCCACTGGCAGCAGAATCACGGCTTGACCTCGCAGGACTTACTGAACAAGTGTCACAGGGTGCTGTTCGTCGATTACATGTACGATCAGTACAAGAGCACGTTCTGCCAAGTGCCGATCTTTACCAATCTAAACTCGACCTTGTACCGGATGTTCAGCAGACATCTGAAGAGGACCATCATGCTGCCGGATATAACGTTCATCCGTTTGAACGATATCGTTTATCACATATACATTATTCATACCGGCGAGGTGCGGGTCATCGACGCCCGAGGAAATATCAATGGCATCTTGCGCTGCGGATCGTATAAATTACAATGGAATTAGTTTTTTGTATATAATTCTACATGTTTTAGGCTTATCGGTAATTTGGATAATGTCTCTGGAAGACGAAATATGGTATCATTTCAATCAATTACTTCTACCGAACTCTTAGAAATGCCCACGACTCTTTTCTATTCGATAATGTCATCATCAGTATGCACTAATTTACAGAAAAGCATTATATTAGAAAATTTGGTAAATATTTTTACAAAGAAAAATTGGCACTAATATTTTTTGCAGTCTTTCGTTAAAGGAAAGAAGTTACCTAAAAAGGCAACTAAAACGAAACAGAAACAAGAGGACACTATAATATTTAGCAAAAGGTGTTTTATTAAGTTATATTTACTTATATTATAAATTTTTAATTTATTTAATTTTTTTATTTAAAGAGATTTACTTTTGAAAAAGGTGCTCCTCTCCAAAACAATGAACATGAGCATGATGTTCTGCTCGTATATGTCCATCTGTTATGTGACTTATCTCTCGACTTATTATAGCGGAATTAACAACGATACTAACTACCTTATGCACGTGTTCGACACCTTGCATGTAATAATGATAATCTTAAAATTTGTTACACCTTATTACGATAATAAAGGCCAACTTATCGTATCTCGAAAGAAGATAAAGTTAAGGTAAATCTTTGAATATTAATTATTTTCATATCAAAATGGTAACTAATTTTCAAATTTATAGACTTATCTATCATCCCTGGTTCTATTATAACGTTGCTGCAATTCTACCCTTTGAAGTAATATCCGTGGTACTTTACCGTCACTTCAGCGAGATGCACATCTTATTTCGGGTGTGCATATTAAACCGGTGTTTGCGTTTTGTGAGTGATTTATGTTATCCGTAAATATTAACAATTTTAAGTTAACTATTTTTTTTTAGTACAACGTTTATAAATTCTTTAAAGATAACAACGATATACTAAACTCGGACATGCTCATAATGAAGCTCACCTCGATCTTCTTCACTGTAACCTTTGTTCTTCACATCCAATCGTGCTGCTTGTGCTTCTTCACTTTAAGAGGAACTACATCATACGCTACCAACAGTTGGGCATATCAAGTCAATGAATGTAAGTTAATTAATCATACAACAATTAAAAAATCCTAAGTCTTTTTGCAGTAAATCAAACACAATTGATTTGTGGTAACAAGTACATCTGTTCGCTTTACTTTGCCACGTCTGTTATGTCCATGAGCGGTTACATGATATATCCTAGGAACGTCTACGAAGTTTGCACCATTTTCTCTTTGATTCTCGTTGATAAATTCATCATGTCCAGTTCGGTTGCAAGTCTTTCGGCTTGCATTCAAAATTACACCGCAGATTTAGCCTTCTTTGACTTTCGTTTGATGCGACTTAAGGTTATTTTTAAGACAACTTAAACTTAAGCCACTTATTACAAATAATTTTGCAGATGTACGTACTGAAAAGCGGCATTTCCAAGCCTTTGCTGAAGAGTGTTTTCACGTACACCGATCAACTTTGGGCCAAGTCTAGGGGTGTGCAACAGCCAGTGCTTTTAATTCAATCCCCGTCTTATTTACAGGAGGAATTAAAATCTTCCGCTTTCCAGAAGCACGTTATTAATGTAAGATTATTTCATATTAATATTAATAAAAAAATAATATTTTTTTTGTAGAATGTTGTTTTTGGTAAATGCCATCCCGATTTCTTGAGGCAACTAATAAAAGTTATGCAGATCGAGACGTTCTTCAAAGATGATATGATCTGTCAGCAGGGAGATATTAATGATACCATTTACTTCGTTCATCAAGGTACCGTTGATGTTTTATACCTGACTGAAACAGAAGAGATCAAAGTTGACCAATTGGAGGAATTGGATTGCTTCGGAATTGTAACGTGTTTTTTTTTTTATTATTAATAATTGTATATATAGTAGTAATTGCTTTATCTTTGAACAGATACAGGGTTTGTTCCCGAAAACTCCTCACACTCATTCATTCCGGGCTACCACGGTCACCGTTCTCATTACGCTGAAGCTTGGCGATTGGTATAAGATGCTTCAATTCTTTCCTGCATCCAAGTTCTATATTTACGATAAGATGTCGGCTATGAATTGATATTTGGTAATAAATAGAGTTTGTTTATGATTTTCCTTAAAACTAAGACTCGTCTACTTCTTTGGGACATGCGAACCACGTTGGAGGAGATGGCATCGGTGAGTTTTCGGAAACGATGATCCAATCGTTATCGAATCTCCAATAATACTTTCCTTTAAAGAAATATGTTACTCCTAAAAGAGTATCCATTAGTATAAGAAATGAAATTATTTTTTAAAACCTTGAAATGTTGCAGCCGTGTCCAAATGAGTTGGCACGCCTCGCCACCTTTCCATGTTCTTTGGATAACCCTCATCCATAATTTTACTAGTCTCATTATACCTCCAGAAAACGTCATTGCTAAAGAAGTAAGTTTTTTCTGCAAACATACATTATTAATGATTGCACTTACAGTGGTTGAGAGGTATTCATACCGTTCTTAGCCCATTTGAAAACTGCATCAACGCGCTTCAAGTCATGTGGTAATCCGTAATGCGCCAAAGACTTTGGACTATTTTCCACAAAAAATGTCCCATCGTAAACCCAATAATGATTACCTTGAATCAGTACATAAATTTAAATCTTATTAACAATTTCTATTTAGTGAAAATTACCCGTAAATAAAATGATTTTTCCATCTGGTCTCTCGTAAGCTGCGTCTATCATTCGGATATCTTTGGGAAGCTTAGGAAACATCTGGTGTAAAGGTATCGGGTATCCTGGTATAATAAAATACGGTTTTCGCAATCTCCAGATGTACTGAAATGCATTCGTATGGTTCAAAAATATATTTGAAAATTAATGTAATTACCTCTCCTTTAAATGCGAACAACTCATTTCGGAATGTGGCTATGGCATCGTAATGACCTTCGCAAATATCCGGAAGACTTGGAGAACTCGTTGGTGGTATATTATGTCTGGGATCATGTCTCTTGTGATCATCGACTGATTCAGAATCTCCATGATAGGAGACTTGTGTGTATCTTTTAGTTGTATATTCGGTAGGAGCGGTATATCTTCTCGTCGTTGTATACCTAGTTGTCCTTGGTGTATACCTTGTAGTAGTTGTTGGTAAATATCTTAATGTTGTAGGTGGTGTGTATCTCGGAGATGAAGTATAATAAGTTCTGGTAGTTCGTCTAGTAGTTTCAGGGGCGTAGGTTGACGGTCTAGTTGTGTATCTTTCTGTAGTGTACCTTGGAGAAGCCGTAGTTACCTCGCGTTCGTAACCACCGGTATTATCGTAATCATCGTCAACCACTTCTGGTTTATTTGGTTCAATATGATTAGTATCATCACCCTTCAATCTACGTTTTACTGAAGTTAAAATAATTAATATAAATTTCAATAATTCACAATAATTTTGAACTCACTATACAACTCATACATTCCTAGAATATCGTCATAATCAAGATTGACACTATTAGAATTACCAGTGTAATAGGGAAACATCACCGAGCTCGCTACAGGCGAATGGGATAACCCCAAGGAATGTCCCAGCTCGTGAACGGCCACCGAAAAGAAGTTAATTCCTGAAATAAGTTTATAATTAATTCAAATCAAAAACAGGTTATTTAAATCTACCGTCATCTTCGTTTGTGCTCGTCGTCCATTTCTCATCGTTATCAAAATGGATATCGCCTCCGAGAGATTCAAATTCGTAGGGAAAGAACGCATGAGCGAGAACGTTTCCAGGTCCATCGAACGGGAATCTTCTCATTACATAATCATTATCCAGTTGCATATCTTTAACAAAGAAAGACTCACCTATCTCCGTGATAACCGCTTCCAAAAGCCACGATAATATCGGCGTCAGGATCGGAAGCTTCTCGGAAGTTCAATCTGCCGTACCTTCCCCACGTATCTAATCCTAAAGTAATATACTTAGTCACTTCCTCTTTGCTCAATCGACCAGGCCAATTCGCGACGCTAAAATATTATTTATTTAAAATCAAAAACATTTGCGGTTTACAGAGAATATTAAAAAGAAATGATTCTCATTACAGTCATAATAATTTGCGGTTGTTTACTCATTGTAATTAATGACTTACAAGAAACTGATGTTCCGTTTAGTCCAACCCGCAGGTCCCAGTATGAACCTCTTCTGCCTCTTCTTGTCCCTTATAACATCGGGAACTCCGCATCTTGGAGATACCATCAACTAAAGTACATCAATATAATAAAATTATTATTTTTGTTGAACATCAAACCTTTAAAGTTTCATTATCCAATTGGCCAGTTTCAGGAATAGCTCCAAACTTCTGGATATTCTTTATCACGTTCTCCAAACCGCTTTCCGTGAATAGCGCTTCCGAGTTTCCGTCCGTCTCTTCTATGTATCCATATTTCCTCATAAACTTGAACTGCAAGAAATAAGCTTTTACTCATATCGAAATATGGATATTATATTAACAAACCGCATCTGCCGAAGGTATTCCATTCTTCGCTGAAGGAAAACATTCGATGGTTGCGAATATTGCGCTGATGATCAGCACTAAACCAACGCAATTCATGTCGCCCGTGTGTCCTTATTCCTACAAATCAAAAATTTCTATGAAACACAATGCGACTTATCCAAATGAGTGAATACATTAGAATTACGCAACAACCAATAAGGAAATTTTGGACTTACAATAGCTCCGCTTTTTATATCATTCAACGTAAATATACTTAGTTATAATTTTATGATTTTGAAACAGCTCAACGATATTATTAATAAATATTTGCATTTATTATCGATAATACATAAATAAATAATAACTGAGTATGACTACTTACTTATTTAATTAGTAATGCACCACCTGGAATGGTCAAATGAATGTTGCGGTGTGCCTTTTAAATCTGGACACGTTCAGATGCGAACGTTGTTACCGCAAGACTAAGTGTGTTCCCAGTTGGGGAGATTAAAAAGGTCTTGGGTTTTTTACAGCGTGAAACACTGATTAATTTGTAAGAAATGCGAGTACATTCATGGGCGAGACAAGGAATGGTAGTATTATGCGAATCATTCGCACCGTAAAACCGGTTCTTGCAGGGATCCCCAATTCCCGATGACTCAAATTAGAAATCAAGACCATTCTTAATTATTAGAGATTTTGATAAACGTTTATTTAGATAACGTAATTAAGCGTTCAAATGTTTGTCAATTTAATCGAAATGACGTTTTCGTAAAGTTTATATATATTTTTTTTGTATCGTCTTTTACGATGGAGGAGAACACAGCTTCGGTTGTTAGCACCGCGGATAAAGGCTCGGACAAAGGAAACTTCACAATTCCAGAAGAAGAGGAACAAAATGAAGAAGAGGAAGAAAAAGAAGAAGAGGAACAAAAAGAAGAAGAGGAACAAAAAGAAGAGGAAGAAGTTGAAGAAGGAGAGTTTAATTATGAAGAGGATGAGGACTTCCAGAGGATCATGCACAGTTTAGAAGACGTCACTTCTTACACTACTTATGATTATAGTTCGTACACGACGATCTCGACCGTTGAGACAACGAACGAATCCCAAATTATGGAAGATTTGAGGAGATATAAGATTTTGGACAACGTCTCCGAGGAGCAATCTGCGACGACGGAATCGGATCATCCTTGCGGATGCTTGAACCGACCGGACACGGATATTTTCCCGTCGCACTCGGAGATCCTCTATGATGAACTCATGAACCAGCAACAGTACGAAGGAATGGATGAGCAAGGAGATAGCACCGAAACTGTTACGGATTTTACAGATTCGGATGATTCGGATAGAAGCTTAAATCCACTCGTAAATACATCAAATTAATATATTACTAAATTCTTAATTTCAAATAAAAATTCAGATTTTGAAATGGTCTTTCGGTGTGAACCTCTCCGTGCCAATATTGAATCTAACGGAAGGACACAGAAAGTTGGTTTTCTTTGCAGCATCTCATAAAGGAATCATCTATGATTACAGCAAACATGATATGACCTATGTGCACGGCCACGTGAGTTATATAATATTCAGTTTCAGCTTATAACTCAATGTTTACTTCTCATGTAGGCGAATGCTATTAAATCCTCTTGTGTGGATGAAAGTGGCAGATGGTTGGCCACTGCAGATTATGGAAATAACAATTCTATAATTATAACGGATGTTTTATCTCGGTAATTTATTTGTTAATTTTAGTAATTTTATAAAATTTATTTATTTTAACAGAAGTACAGTGTTAACTATAACCCACAAATCTGAAGAATCCAGCGTGTTGATGATGGCTATGAGCTACAACGCTAAATATTTGGTTACAATTACCAATCAAGAAGGAATCAATATAAATATGTATCTGTGGTCTTTCGGCGCTGATACTCCTAATGGTAGTCCTATTTAAATTATACTCTTATACAACACGTTTATATAAACAAAACTAATTAATTATAATAATTTAGACACTTATATATACACTGGCAAGAAGCAGCTTGGAGAGCCAAAGAAGATAGTTTTCCATCCAAACGCTCAAAAATACATGATGATTGCGTTTGAACGACAAATTTTATTCATGAAATGGGTATCAATTGATTGTTAATTTAATTATTTATTTATTGCTATTTTTTATTGATTTCAGAGCAACACGAATACCAAGTTTTGTCAACCTGTGATTCCGAAAATCAAGAAAACCTTAGGCACAATCACCGATTGCACTCTGGTCTTGGAATGTCACGAATGCTTTGCGTCGACGACTGAAGGTTTCATAGTGATATTCGGAAGTTCGTCGTACGCCGAGCAATTCAACGAGCACCGAGTCATTAATACCAAGTCTTTCATCAAGGCCATCAAAGTGACAAAGTTTTCGATTACGACGATGACTACAGTCGATGGGTATTCAAAATAATAATAAAATATAACAGTTTGGTGGAAAAACTTATGTGCTTCAGCATTATAGCATGCACGGATAGTCGAGGAACCATCAGGTTTCTGGACACGGGCATAAAACTTCTCTTTTGGATTTACAACAACCACATACCGTACATCAATCAAATCAGTTTCAATTTAAAACCCAGAAAATATAAATTTGAAGATCCGTTCGATTTCCAAAACGGTCTGTTGCATTAATTAATGATTAATTCATAATTTTAAAATACTTTGTTTAGATTTATTTCGCATGGAGAGCTTGAAGGAGTTTATCGAGATGAGTCCGGAGGACAGGTCGGATGAGTTCGACGTGCTCTACCTGAACACAGTTCCATCCGAGACTTCGCTGGAACACAAACCGTTTATAACAAGAAACTTTGTGGCTGGTGAGATTTGCATACAATATTATTTTTGTTTTTGTATGCAAATTTGCTATTATTTGCAGGATGCGTGAACGGAAATGTATATTATATCGATTATGTCAACAACATTTACAATCCGCTCTTCAACGTCGCCGATTCCGTGGTATCCGCCATAGATTGTTCCGACGAAAAGTTCAATTAATTAATTTTCACACTCGACTACAACAATTACATAATTTTTTTAGCCCCTACTTAATCATCGCATATAAGAACTGCCGAGTATGCATTTACAATTTCAATACAAAAGAGCTTCTAGTCACAAAGTTTGTTGGAAGAATTCCAGATCAAGACCAAACTTTTATTCCCACCTACATTAAGTATTCTCCGAAATGTGAAATTCCGTACTCTCCAATAGAAATATTCCTTAAACGATAATTGCTTCAGCTTTACATTTGTGCATGGCAACATCTGTTGGTACTATCTGGTTCTTGGATCCTCTACTAAATCCGATCAACGATAAAATGCCAATTAGCGTAACAATCCATACCATAAAGAAAGTTTGCTATTCACCAGATGCCAAATATTTAGCATTGTTTGTGCGTGCAATCGAGTACAAGAAAATTAGTTTATTTCTTTTTAATACAACGTAATTGCAGGATACTAATAAAACCGTTTACTTATTGAAATATACACATCACCATTGGGAAGTGATTGGAAAGATCAGATCGCATTACAAACCTTTAACCGATATTATATTCGTGGAAACTGATTTGGATCCTTTGAAGTTATGCACAATTGGCGAAGATCGATATTTAGTTGAATATGAAATTGATAACGGGTAATTAAAATTATTTAATTACAACATAAAACTTCAATTTAATTAATAATTTAAGTGAAGAGAAAATAGCAATTCAATCCCGATTAAGAATAGAGCAATCCGCTATACCTCTATGTTTTCTACACTACACAAATAAATGGCACAAGGATTATCTAATGGTTAGCAACAGCCAGGTATATTAAGTTTTTTTTTTTTTTAAATGTATTATTTAATTGATTTGTTACATTATTAACAGCAAAAGTATAAAATGTTCAACATGGAAAGTAGGATGTGCAGATCTATAGTTTTAGGTCCGGCGAACGGATGTTATGGCAGTTTACCTTTACTTAAAATAATGGTAACTTATATTACCTGATCATTGATTTTTATAAATATTTTTTTAAAGAATCTTTCTGGATTCATTGGAAGATACATGATTTTCTCCAACAAGAGTTACATAGGTATTCAGAAAATGCCTCCGGATGGGAATCCGTACAGATATATTGGTGTTAAAGGGAATCCGCACGTAATTTTTAATCAATAAAAAATTAAATTAATTTATTATAAAAAATATAATTTTAGATACTGGATTTTACAATTAGCGGCGATGGAAATTATATTTTCACTTCGGGCATGGAAGATACTTCCATTCTCATGTGGGAAGTGCACAAAGAGTAAATTATTTTTATTTTTTGCTGCTGATTATTAATAGTAGAATGTATTAGGTGTTTAGATATGCTGCAGCATCTGGGAGGTGTCGAATTGGAACCCTTTTACTGCTTAATCGAAGGAGGAGTTGAAGGGTGGTTTTTTAAAGAGATGCAAGATCTTTTCTGCTACATGCAGATCCTCCATCAAGGCGATATGTATCACGAGCAGAGATTTGGAGAAAGTTTGGCTCTGAGCGAATTACCTGATCTCATGAGAGCTTGCGGCTATTACCTCAGCGAATTCCAGGTAATACTCATACCTAGATTACCATCTTTGAAAAAATCATTTTTCAGGTGGATCAAGCGCTGAACGATGTTAAATACCGGCGCTTCGATGAAACCGGGCACCTTCGAGATGACATAACTTTCGTTGAATTCGTCAAGCTTTATATTAACCATAGACCTGCTAACGGGATTACGATGGCACAGCTGAAGAAACATTTCGAAGCTTTAAAAGAGACTACTGAACTTGGTGATTGGTATGTAAGCCGGGTGAGCGATAAAGAAACCTTCGTGAAAAAGCTGTGCGAAAATGGTAAACAAAAAATCGTGATCCAGATTTTTGTTTCAATTTATAATTATTTTCAATCTAGGTGAAGCTTTCAAGGAAAGCACATTGCATAAGTGCCTTAAAGTATTGGTGCATTCGCATCACAAATATTTTCAGTCCACGGCAGAATCTAATATTGATATGTTTTCTTATTTGCCAGATGTAAGTCTTAATTCCTTAGCTTCACAGTTCACATTAACTATTTATAAAAGTAGTTTTCTTTTTTTTGTTAGAAAAAGGCTTGAAAATTTTAGATTATGTACATTTCACATTTCAGGATATCGACTTTGAGTATTTCACCAAAGAGTTACTGGGAATAATGCAGGATTCTCTTTACGAAGAGATGAGAGAACGAGAACAACAAGAAAAATTGGAAAATGATAAATAATTTTTTTAAAAAGAAAATTTTGTAATAATTAGTAACTACGCTATTTCAATAAATTCTATTTTTATACAAGAATGTTCGATGAATATTGATCGGGTAAGTACAATGATGTAATCAAATTTTAATTTATTTCTATTTTACGTATCAAATTTTATATAACTTTACTACAGAAAGTTTATTATTAATATAATATAGATAAAGTTCTCTTATATAATAGATTAGATTTTTATTTACAAAGCAGCTTAACTTTTCAAATTCGTTACAAATTGCAGCACCGTAGTTGTTGTTTTTTGCGATTTTCAAGAAAACTGTTCCACTTTATATAACTTTGACTATTGCATATCAAAGAGCATTGGAATACGCAACATTTTACGTATTGAACGTTTTCTAGTCTTAAGTAGATCTCGAGATATTCGACGAAAATGACCACTTTGGCCAAATCCTATTTACCTGCGATTTTTTTAAAATGTGCTTGCAATTATACGGAAAATGTTTGGAATATTTGTTTTTCGGAATGTTGAAAACATGAGTAATTCTTGTATATGGAAATGTAAGAAATAAGTGTAATTTCGGGAAGAATATGTGGAATTTTGGAGGCTGACGTCTACCTGTCAATGTGACAGCTGCTGCCATAGTGCTAAGCACGTGTTCTCTGGTGACTGCAACCAAACATACACATGTGTATATACAGGTTGCCTGTGATAAAAGTTATGAATAAGATATTCTCTCAATAACTCGATAACCGAGTGAGATAATTATATCAACTTATACTCAAATTAAAGCTGAAAGTTTTACCTTTCCAACAGTTATGGTACTTGGTACAGCCTATTACTGCTGTTACGCAATAGTCCGCTATGAGTCAAATAGTGCCATTTTTCACCTTTCGGTTTTTATTTGATTTCACGATTTTCAGGAAAACTATTATATTTTAAGCAATTTTTACTATTGCATATCAAAGAGCATTGGAATACGCAACTAATTACGTATTGAAAATTGTCCTATCTTAATCAGTTCTCGAGTTATTTGCAGAAAATGACTAGATTTGCTAAATCCTATTAACTTTTAATTTTTCAAAATTCGCTATAAATTTTAGCACCGTACTTGTTTTTTGCGATTTTCAGGAAAATTGTTCCACTTTATATAACTTTGACTATTGCATATCAAAGAGCATTGGAATACGCAACTAATTACTTATTGAACGTTATCCAATCTTACTTAAACAGTTCTCGAAATATTCGACGATTTATGGTCGATAATGATAAAGAGAAAATACAATTTAATGGTTAATGATCGCGAAGTGGAATGAGAAAGGCGGTCCGGTCCGATGGTAGTTGCTGTATGGTAGTAGGCCTGCAAAGCCGGTAGGCCGAAGGAGTAGAAGAGGACCACTGCTTTCTCTTTGCGCGCTTCGCATCTAACAGTCAAATAAACAACAGGCTTTTCAGTTTCGTGTTTACATGTGTGGTGGCCGGTAGTTTGTTAGGACTTATATACGAATACATCTTTTCACCAGTTGGACTTTTTTTTGTATCGTCTTTCCATTAAGGCACGTGCCACCTTATTCTTTTCGGCAAGGTAACATTAATTACCACCTTTTTTAAAATCACAATATTTAAATAATAACATAATTAATTTACTTATATATTTTAATTAATATAATTATTTTATAACAAAAAACTTAAAATTTTATTCACAATTTTCTAATATTAATAATTGAAAAATTTGAGGGGAAAATCTTAATATTTATATAATATTTCTTTAAAAATTACATACATATATTTTTATAATTATATGTTAATAGAATTGAAATATAAAAATAGTCATTCCATAAGTTGCAAGTAGAACAATCAATAATTTAATACTTGTCAGGTAGGAAAAACCTACGGTCAAAGCCCGGATATTTGCATAAATTATTAATAACAATACAGCGTTGCGTTACGTAATAAACGTTGTCACACCATTGTGCTATTTGGTTGAAGATAATTAATGTTAATGTATTAATACAACGCATTCAAAGAGAACAATAAAACTTGACTGTTGCAGACGAAAAGGAATTGCCCGAATCTGCTTTAATCACAAACATTTATGTAGGAATTCACTTTCGGCATGAATAAATGCATCATAATCATCATCGTTTCAGTTTCAAGACGAAACTTAATTGAAAAATTATAATAATATAATTGGTTCGTTGCGTTTTTTTTTTCGAAATACTTAATTAATTGTAAATTAAAAAGTGAAACTTTTGTATGAATAAACAAAAATACATCTGATTTTTTAACTTTAAATGTAGTTAGAATATATTTTCCGGTTTCGTTCACCGTTTGATTCTATGAATAATTCATAATTGAAGTGATATTACTGTAAGTTTTTCTTCATTCTTTAAAATAGTCAGTCAAAAATATTATTTGTATATGAAAAGTAAGACTTCTAAAACGATTTTGACAATGAAGTTTGAATATATTTTGTGCTAATTTTTTCATCTTTTTTTTTTTTTTTTTTTTTTTTTTGTTTGTGGCATCGACAGCGAAGGTCATTAGCCATAAGATTAATGTTAAACCATAATAAATAAATAATAAATGGACGGACAGAGACAAAAAATGACTAGAAACTGATTAGTCAGAGACCAAATATATTTTAAAAAATAAATAAATAAATAAGTTAAAAATATAGACAAATATGTATAAAAATGTAAATATAAAATGTATACGTAACGGATAATATTAAAAAACTTAATTGTAAGGACAATAAATATACGATGACTAGCAACAGGTAATCCGTGACTACATATAATTGAGAAGCAATAAATAATAAATAAATAAACATCAGCAAATATGCGTATTTACTGGGGAAGTAAATAAATAAATAAGTAAATAAAAATAATGATAATAAAATAATAATGATAAGGGGAGGCTCTATAACCTCGTGAAGAGGCCAGAAACTCTCAAAAATTTCAGTAATGATTCTATAGAGCCAGGAGTATTACCGAGATCATACTCCAGTGCGCCCCGCAAACCCGCCTCCACACGCTGAAGCTCGTAAAGAGAGCATTCCTCAAATATGTGGGCGACAGACAAAGGAACCCGGCACTCCCGGCAAATCGGGGCATCATCCCTATTCATGATGTAAGAATGGGTTAATCTAGTATGGCCAATTCTCAGTCTAGCCAAAACAACTTGTTCTCTTCTGGATAAGGACAAGGGGAATTTCCAAGTCGAAACAGATGGTTTTATCCGCTTAAGCTTGCTGTCTATTGCAAGCCACTCCGACTGCCACTCAGCGAGAACCCTCACAGACACGAAGGACCTAACGTCGTCAGGCCTACAAGGAGCGCCAATGCGAAAGCCACCAGCAGCCGCCTCCCTGGCAGCAGCGTCAGCAAGATCGTTGTCCCCTATGCCAAGATGCCCGGGAATCCAAACAAATCTGATATCATAACCTTGCACGCTAAGTTCGAACAACCTGTCCAAGAGGAGCTGCACGTAAGGGTCTCCAGACCAAACGTGTGTGATAGAATCCAAGGCGGCCACGGAATCAGTGAAGACAAGGAAGGATTTCTCGCACTGTGAACCGAAGTGGTCCAAAGCTCGCCATATCGCGTAAAGCTCGGAAGTAAGCACACCCGAAAGTTCAGGAAGAGCCCAAGAACGAACCTCACCCTCCATTACATATGCGGAACCCGAACCCGAGTCGCTAACTGAGCCATCCGTAAATACACTGATAAAACCTGGGTGTCCCCCAAGAATCTCATCCAGAAGTTCCTCGAAAACTGAGAGAGATGTCGTAGACTTGGGAAGGAAGGTCATATCCCTGAGCACTCTGGGATACAGTAGCCAGGGCGGGTAGATGGAAAAACCAGCATCATACGTCACAGGCAGCCCAAGATCAAGGCGAGACCGGAGTTCGTGAGCACGAACCGGAACCGGTCTCGTGAAAGTAGGCCTGGACAAAAATCTGACTATTAGATCGTTATTCTTAAACAGGTTGAAATTAAAATGAGCGGAGTTCGATAGAATAGCCAGCTCGTATCGTAGAAGGAATTGATTACGCCTACAGCTGAGAGGAGGCATACCCGCTAGACACAATAGACTGTATCCAGCTGCTTCAAAGTAGATTTTCGTGCTGAAGCGTAGACCAATTATAAATAAAAATAGTTTTATCTAAAAGTATAATGATGCATTTCAATAATGTGTACTTTAAATAAGCTAACATCGTGCAGCTTCTTACTGTTACGTAAGCATTTGTTGATCTTTACCGTCGCCTCACCTATCTCAATAAATCCTATTCATTTCCAAGCATATAAAGGTAAAATGATCTTATTTTTACCTTGCTCTGAATAAATAAACCATCATTTGCATAAAACGAACAATAATATAATAAAATATTAAATTTAAGAAAATATGTTGGTTTCATTACAAATCGACCTCCAAATGTTGAAGAATATTTGTATTTAAGATATTATTAATATTAATTACTTTTTTACAGAAATTTCTGTAATTATTATAAATATTTTTTGTAAATATTTGAAAGGATATCTATTAGTTTTATTACTTAGTATTTTTATAGTTAGAAACTTTTTTTTTAAAGTACTGTTTCAATGTTGTCTGAAAAGGTTATTACGAGCCACCGTTCACTTCGAACGGCAGAAAGGAACATTAAAAAAAACCTGGTCTGGAAATGGAAATGTAATAATATAAATTGTAGTTTTTCCAATGCAATATAATAGATGATAGAGTGAAAGCTGTTGAAACGCGAAACCTTATTTGAACATTCGCCTTAAAAACGATTGCATTTTAAGTGCCCAAGAGCAAGCAAGATTTATTCTGCGGGAACAAATTTCATGGATTACATAACGATTTTTCCGATAAACCCCACCGGTCTGCAGCATGCTTTCACCGCTGGCCAAGAAGCCGCAAGGAAATGAGTGTAAAGACATTTTATTCAATATTTTGTTTTGTTGATTAAATCTATCGCTCGAAGCAAACTTTCCAAATATTATAAAATCGATCATTCGTTTTGTGCAAATCCTTTTTTTTGTGTTTCAACAAATAAATATTGGATTATTGCATAAACATTTCCTATAACTGTATTATTTATGCATCCTCTTATTTCAATTTATTTACAAATATTTAAATATTATATGATTTGCTTATATAATATTTCAATAATTTAAATTACATAAATCTTCTAGTATTAATTAATTAAATTAAATCGAGAAATTTGTATATATTTTCAACCTGTTCCAAAATGAAGAAATGCAGTGTAAATTGAAATGGTTGAACGGAAGAGGTTTGCCAGAATTTCTTTGAAGGTTAAATTACATAATTAATTTCGCAAGGTTAGCAATGTTTGTTTTTATATCTATATTCAATGCATCTATGCAAATATTATACATTGACCTTGTGCACCTTGGAAGAAAAATACAAAGCACAAAAAAAATAATAATAATTTGTTCGGTGTTAATGAATGAATTACATTTGTAAAGAGAAATTGCGCTGACTTAATGGAATAATAATTGTTGCTCGTTTTATGTACAATTTGTCACATAACAAGTGTTTGCAAGAAAAACAATTAGAAAAAAAGTTTTTAAATAAATTTCTGCAAGATTTTTAATGATTTATTTTGTTTAATTAAAATTAAAGAAATTATTATCAATTTTATACTAAAAAAAATACTTTTAAATAAATCATAATTAAATATAAAGATGAAAGTTCAATTCATAACATATGATGATGGATTATTATTAAGTAGTTTTTGCAATGATTTTAATTTTGTGCAAGCATCAACGTTCCAACTTTTACTCCGGTCATTAATTATATAGGAGTGTGGAGGTATATTTATAGATATTTGAAAAATGAGCAAATAAAGAACAGGAAACCGGCATCAAAATTACACGTTCGGAATCATTGATTACCCAATGGATGCGAAGCATATGGAGAGAAAGATATGCAAGAAATGAAAAGTGAAGGGCCTCCGTGATGCGAAGAGAGAAACAGAAAAGTTTCGGTTTCCATTTCGTCTCTCCGTATGAAAGTGAAACATAATACGTAATAACGAGCGTTTCCTATTCCCACGAAGCGAGAGATAACGTTCTTCTCTCCGCGTGTATGCAAACTAATGCAACGACAACAAAAAAAAATAGTTTAAGCAAAATAGTAGCAGAAATTAAACGAGATATGCTCGTATTCTGCTCCAGTAGAGCCGCAGCCTCATTGTTACGCTTTACCATTGTTATGTCACATGCTGAGGATGTAGTGTACCTGCACAATTTTCCGCCTACGCACCCGTACGATGCAGCTTAGTAATAACTAGTTTACTGCATATTTATGAGCTCCGGCGGACAGGAAATTGTATATTAAACTCATTGTTTTGTTCTTCTGTTCGCAGGATGCCAGCGGACGAGCTTTATTGGAATCCGATGGAATTGGAAAGCGACGAGTCCATACCGTACCCGAAGCAGTACATAGATCCATGGGATCTGGAGAACTACGCTTACATCCGTCAGCATTTGGACTCGGTGGATCTGAACTCAGACCCGAGCAGTTTGGGCGAACAAGAGTCTTCTGGGTTGTACCACGTACCTGGGAAGTACGATGGAAGACCGAGAGGAAGAGATCATCAGTATTACACGCCGCAGTACGATTCGTTGATGAGATCCGAGCATGGAACATCCAATTACGCCGCGATCGATGAGCTTACGGTACAAAACGATGCGATGCGTAACAGAAGACCGAGCAGACCGTCCAATCAAAATAGAATTTACTCTCGACATCCCGATGATTACGGTAAGGAAGAACTGAACACATTTGTTCATTAACCGCTGATTTGCGAACAACAACGAAAAAAGCATTAGAAAGCAAAGCCTAATTTATTCATTGGAATCTACTTAAGTACGGAATAACATAAATAACTCCAACCATTAATTAATGATATTGTTACAAACTATTCGAAACTAATTTAAAGTCAATCAGATTCAAATAGGACAGAGTGCGAATTCTACCACATTTCTGAAGTGAAAGTAGTAGGAAGTATAGTGAACTATTATTATAAAACTAAATATTATTTTTAATATTTTTTATTTTATTAATTACCGTTATTTTTAATCTGAAAAATTCGAATACAGATTTTTCTAATCATATTTTTTAAAAATTTAATCAATTACTATAAAAATAAAATATTTTAGTATTATTGAAATTAATTTCACCCTGAAAATCTTAAGAGATTATGTTGTATTATTTGATTATATTTGAATATTTCTATTTACAAATAGAATTGATTATTCAATTAAAAACGTGCATAAATTTGAATATGGAACAAGTTTATTTTGTAGTCGAGTTTATCGGAATTTGATACGCGAATTCCGCGTGGTACATTTAATAAATTATTGTACACAAGATACGTGTGTGATTTATGCGAATGGGTGTTCACTCTCGAGGTGCGCCAATATAAAAAAATCGGGAAATCTAGGTGAAAATATTTGAATCGGTGCTAACAGCAAATACTGTTATCTAGAATCAATTTGTTTCTATTTGAACTAATTAATTGAAATATAAAATTTAACTATTAAATAAAATTTAATAATACACAAAATAAGTTATATAACATGAGTTCTCAGATGCGAAGAGAACGTGCGTTGCGTTTTTGGTCTTGTTAGGAGCTATTGAGATTTTATGGAAGCCTTGCCTTACTTTCGCAAGTGCACTAGAAATTAATTATTCCCGTAAATCCATTCCTTTAATCAATAGCAATGCAACATGATTACGACAAGTCTACCGTTCAATAGCCTCACTTAATTGCAGTGGAATTGTTTCGTTTCGTTCGGAATTCTCGAACGATTTACAACATTGACAGCAATTGTTCAGAGCACATATGAAGCAATACGCAGTATTTAGTTTAGTAATAATCTATTAATTGCTTTAATTATTAATTTATATAATCGATTTAATTAAAACAAATAATTAATTTAATTATAAATAATTTACCGTATGTTTAAAGAAGTGCAGTAAATTAGATAAATACAAATGGGAATTGCGGTTTTCTCCAAACAACGTAAAATCATTTGGTCATTAAACGAAATCATTGCAGTGGTGGAATTTTCTAGAGCGCAATGCTACGATTATTATCTATCTACAAGCATGTTGAAATATGTTCAGCAAATAAGTGGAAACGATTAAACCGTTAGAAATCTGCTAGAAATTGGAATATCAGTCATTTTCATTAAATGCTATATTTTTTTTATTTAATTATAGTGAAAAGAAGCTTCTGAGCTTTGATTGATTTATAGTTGGTACGAGGAAAGAGAAACCGCTCGTTCACACGAAGACTAATTTACACCAAAATGACTCAATTATAAGAAAATCTGCATAATACATGCACGAATGGAATTTGAATGTAAAGTGAAGCTGCATTTAAGCAAAATTAAGAAATTGGTTTAAGAATAAATGCGACGGTATTACCAAATCTCAGCTCGTTAAATCGCGAGCATTTCACGCCTCACTTAACGCCTCCGATCTTGTTTCGCGTAACCAATTGATATACTCTTACGTAACGATTAGCTGAAGCGGTAACTCCATTGTTCGAACATTTTTTATGAACGGATCGAATCGGTTAAAGAACATCTCAATCTAATCACAGGTCCATAACCTTTTTCAAATGAATTACTCCATTTCTTATGTAAAAGAAATTTACTGAAATAACTGTATTCTATGTATTATATAAAATATACGCAAAGTCTTATAGTTTATGAGTTAATCTAGAAAATCTATAACAAATTTTCAATTAAATTTAAAAATCAAACATGAATTGTTATAAAGTCTTAAAATAAGAAGTTTCAAGATGTAAATTTTCTTGTCATTATATTATTTTTAGCTGCGGTTTTTCTGCGAGGAAGACGATCGTTGAATAAGCAAGTCCATTTTACTTTAATTCACACAAGAGTGGCTACAAAAACAGCTAGATGTGTTAAATAATTTTCTTATACAAAAAAAATAAATAAAGACGAGTTCTGCATAATTCATGATTATTACATTTGGAGTAAACTGCTATATAATTGAATTAACCTAGGTGCTTCAATGAATATAAATTACTTGTAAATCGCAAAATAAACCCAAACAAGGTTAAATATAAAATAATTTAAAAAAATCATAATTTACAATAAAAATATTTAATTTAATTTATTACATTTTTTTAATAAATTTTATTATCAATTTTCAGCAACTATGTTGTAGAAATTAAGTAAAATCTCGTCTAAGAAAATAATTATATTTTCTAGAATTAATATTGAAGGCGTTTCGTTTTCTTTCTAAACGATTATTATGTATTATTTCATATTGCAACATGCATTAATCACGTTACTTTTTTTAGAAGTGAATCAAGTTTTGGTTTAGTGCAATACTTCGAGCCTTAAATTACATTTGTAAAACCTTGTGAAAACTATTGCTAATATGAAATTGACAAAGCTTATTAAGTTGTTTCACGGTCAAAATTTCCTAATTAAAAAATTAGTTTGATAATAATATTTATTGCTACAAATGATTATAGAATTTAAATAAATATTAATGGCTACGTTTCGAATAAAGTTACGTAAAGTTTTCAGGAAGAGTAAGCGATATGAAATGTCGTATAAATAATTGGTTTTATGCAACTCCAATCTGTATTCAATATTTTCCGGATTCCACGGGTTGGAGGTAGATGAGGAAAACGCGTGTAAACCTATGATTTGTGCAATGATCTATGATCTAGTGAGGCCGATTGATTTGGAAATAATTATTTCGCAGCGTATTTCCATTTCTTGCCGATCGTATACAATTACATTATACGTGCATGGAGAGGTCTGTGCATGTACGTATTTATTTATAAATATATGTGTGTGTGTGTGCGTTTGTGTGCAAAGTGCGTGAATCGCCAGCAAATAAGTTAACGTTTCTCCGTGCCGATTAAAGAAGAAGGCGCGTGATGCAAGAACGGATGGTCGACCATATATTTATTATAATAATAGCACATATTAAGACGTCGAAGAAGAGCAAGAAGGTCGAAATGGAGGAGGTCTGTTGCAATACCTGCGGATGTTCATTTTCCGAGATTCGCACAACAAACAAAGACTATTTAAATCCATTAATTATCAAGACAATTACTTCGTTTCCTCGCCATTTAATTAATCGAATTCGCTTTATTAAACAGCAATTAAAGTTAGCAAATGTCGCGGGTTTCAGTCAAATTTAACAACAAGTTTTTTCTAGGCCGGTATATTGCATTATATGCAAATTTTATTTTCCATTTTTTTTATTCATTCTTTTCTCAATTTGCATGTGAATCATTTTGCAAGCTCCACCGGTTACGCAATTACAGATATTATAAACACTCTGCAGAATATCGCACTTAAAGTCATTTTTCTTTTAAAACATCTGGTGAAACTTACTATTTTATAATGTAATTGAAATAAATTTTTAAATAAATTAATTGAAAATTATGTTTTTGATTATATAAAATATTATTACAAACTCTTTCTTTGTAATGTTTGCTTTTTCAATTTGCGTTTCTGTAAATATTCAATTTAGCATTTATCTTGCAAAACGTTTACCTACATAAGAAATACGTCTTTTTTATATAAGAATCACTTACCAATGCGTAATGGGACACGATGTCACATATGCACAAGTTCACAAATTAAAATGCAATGCTATTATTTCCAACCTAGTTATCATTGTCTTCAGCTTCCTCTAGCCTTAAACGGTATCGCATCATATGGTCCTTCAAAATGAAAAAAAAAAAAACTAGTATTAATCTCCATTCATAATCAGTTTTAATTTAAAATTATAACAAATTGTAAAGAATTATTTATTACATTTTGTTTATTTATTTATTTTTTAATTATGTAAAAGATTTATAATTTAAGAATTATTTGTTATTCATTAAATTATGAATTGCTTTAAATTTCATCAATAAGATAATTTACCGCAACTTTCTCCTACCGAAAAATGAGATGAAAAATAAAATCGGTATAAAAACCACCGATTGTTCTCTAATCCAATAAACATATTAATTGTCAGGATTCGTTTCAATGAATTTATTAACTCTTGTGTTTCTCTTTTGTACCATTTACTCCTTTAATGGAAGGAAGGAAACTTGAACGTTGCTTTCACCGGGAGGACTGTCTTTGAAATTGCATACTATTTACATGCTGGACTTTTACTACCTCATTTTCTAAATCATTTTTTTTTACATTGATCTGTAAACACTTTGCAGGTTGATTGAATTATGGTTTTAATTACAATCAATTTGTAAAGTTAATAGTGTGAAACGTGCAGCTCCAATTAATTCAGTTTATATTTAAATAAGTCAGCATTTTACATTGTTGGATAAAATTCCTTGTAATCTTTAGGCTCTCAAGGTTACTTTCTAGTAATTGAATTAAACTAGAACCTTAAATGAAAATGCATACTAAAGTTCATGAGTAAACACAATTTATGTAATTTTTTAAGAGATTTATAATTAAAAATTGTTGATTTCTAATTAGAAATTAAAATTTGTATGCTAAAGTAATTGTTTAAATTCATTACTATCACTGCTCGAAGGAAGGAAGTAACAATTTAATATAGAATGAAATGTGTTTAGAAACATTAATAATTAACGTGTATCTCGAATGAACATCGTTTACGCAATTTTACAATAATTACCATTGAAAAAAAAATGTATCCTCGGTTCGTTTTCATGTAATTCGTTTCTCTTTTTTGTCCCGACATTAAGACAATGGCAAATTATAATAATTCCTCCAAAAAAATAAAATAAATAGTGGAAGTACCTCGTTGACATTAGAAGGTAATGAGTTTTTAATTGGGGTTCGCTTTGGCACAAGAAGAAAGTAGGTAAAAGTGATTTCGTTTATTTTTTTTGTATTTAACGATTAGCATACGAAAGTGAGCATTTCATACTCATTACTTCTCCTTTCCACACTTAAAATTAATCGTTGAAAAGTGTAAATATGTCTGAGTTTAATTATCGTTAAGCAATCGTTTCTTATGGTGAAATATGTGCTAGGTCCTTAAATGAAGCGCGACGATTTCTACGAAAATTTCTGAAGGTTTAACGACTTATTATTATAGATCGTTGATTGCCGATTTCGGTTCGCCATTCTTGATTAACAATAGGCGCACGTACTTTATTATTACTGCGTGATTGTATAATGGGGAGATTGAGTGATTTTGTATTCCGGACTCGAAACATGGAGATGAAGACGTTGGTTTGGTGCTGCTGTTGTAGCTTCACGCACCTTGCGCTAAATCCACTTGCTCGTGCGAAATATAACGTGAAAGATATGTGATCTTTCCACGTCTCCATCCGGCAGAAATTACAATTCCACCCAGATACAATTTAATAGAAATACCACTAACAACCTCGTATTTATTACATTTTTTGTACGTAATTATCACATATTAAACTATCCTTCAACTTCTCTTTCCTTAAAAAAAATATTAGTTTATCAACTTTTTATTAATAGAAATAAAGTATAAGATAGATTTAATTGAAAAATCATTTTAATTGTATTCAAAAATTTCTCTATTAATTTATTCACTTGCATAAATTTTCACGTTTGATTCACAATTTCCAAACAAAAGATGACCTATTTTTTTTTAATATTTCTTATTTCACAATAATTCTACTTGCAAATTTAATCAAAATAAATTATAATTATTATTGTTAATCACATTTAGGAATTAAATACTTTTTATGAACTGCTACAAACTAGAAACATTTAAAAATTCATTATTTGTTCTGTTTCTCAAACAAAATATTTATATTAATAAAGACATGTTTATTGATACTTTTCAAATTAATGTTTATTTACAGATAATATTCTTTAAAATATAATTAATTGTTTGAAAGAAAAAGTTACAGTCAATAAATCTTCATGTTACTATTATATATAAGCAAACAAATGAACACGAGACTGTGCACACATTAACAACTGGTTTCTTAGTGTATACAAACATTTGTACAAAGAGAAATGGAAAAGGATGTTATAAAGAAATGAAATTCTAAGACTCGGCATATAGAATTTCATAAAAGTGAAATGGTCATTGTTGAATACGAATTGTAAATATGCCGAAGAGGACGTCTTGTCGTGCGTATAAATCTTGTTAACACACTTTGATAATAAACCGACTTCTCGAAGTAGGTGAACAAAAATAGAAGATTTCTGAATTGAATGCTTTACTATTGCTACTATAGATTGGATGAATTAATTAAGACCACATAAATTAATGATGAAATTAGAAAAACTAGATTCTGTAGAAAGTTTCCTGTTTATTAATTTGAATCTATTTCTATATTTAAGTTAATTAAAAAAAAAACATGAGTTAATTATTTTTATTATCTAATTAAAAAATATTTAATTGTAGATTTTGAGAATCCCTACGAAATTGGTTTGAAGGAAGAGATCCCCATGCAAATATACGAATCACATAGACCGAAGCGTTCCAAGAGTGTTTCCAAAAACATAATGGATAAGCAAACCAGGAACAGAAGCCGTAGCTTCTCAAACGTGGATTACGAGTAAGTAAATTGAATGTTAATCAAAAGAAAGGGTTTAATCTAAATATTGCGTAGATATGACCCTTATGCAGTACATCAGCAGCCCATTTATAATGGCATGGAAGACATCTACGTGAAGCCAGATTATTACGATTCCACCGGAACATCTCCCATCTACGATGATATCAGAACCCATCGAAAGCCCAGAAACTTCAAGCTCAGCAACTACGGCCACCTGGAGATTGACTACTCGTTCAGTTGGAACACCCTGAACAACTACATCTACAACTGAAGGTCCAAACGTTATCCATGTTTTAAAGCCTCTAGCTTATCTACGGATTCGGCCATGTAGATAATTGGAATAGAGCGCTTGGAATCAGCAGCAATAAGTGCGATTAGGAGGTTCAGCGAATCCCCGAAATCAGCGATTTTTATTTTATTCGTTTTGCCGAGAAAGTATTTATAAATTTTATCATTATTATTTCAGACTGAACATTATTTCCGATCATCTAGACGTTTACATTATGACACTTATATTGAGATTAGAAGGATAAAACTAATTAACATAAACTTAAAAAATCAATTATATAACGTAATCTAAGTTTAAACAACAAATTTCATGTACTCGTTTCTAATTAATTTATTAATCTCGTGAAGACTGTTTCACAACCTAATATCATTTGTAATTAAACCATATGTAATCTATATAATACGCTACAAATGACCGTAAAATTGGTTTAGTGTTCGTACATTTAATAAAAACTGTTATTTCACTCATTTTGTAAATTTAAGTTATTCAAGTAATCGGTGTCTTCCAAATTGAATAATTTCCTCCTCTTCTTCACTCCCGAATTTGTCTCGTTTACGCTCATCGTAGATGTGACAGTTGTTACCTGTTTCACCTGAAGTACATTCGATTTGTTGGCTTCGTTGCTCCAAAATCCTTTCGCCTTCCCCAAATCCGTATTTTCATGTATTAAATTAACTTCGTTGTTCAAATTTATAGTCTCCGTGTTAACAGGAACATCCACCCCCGTCGTGTTCCTGAAGTTCATAGAGTATTTCGTGTATTTGGGAACGGTACCTCTATCAAACAATTTCTCATTGGCAATCCTTAACTGATTCTCGCTAACCAGTAATTTATCCTCCAAATACTTTATTTTCTATCAAAATAAATGCGTAATTAAATAACTAAAGCATCCAACCAAAAATACGAAACATGTTACATCAAAATTATTCTTCTCGGCCGAATTTATTCCATCGCTGTAATGCGCTTTGAAAGTCATCATCTGGGTCCTCAAAACATTGTTCGAGTTATTGGCCTCTCTCAATTTTTTGTTCAAATCCAATAACCTGTTCTGCAGATCAGTTTGCATCTCGTCGAAATTGAACGCAGCCTCCGTTTGAATCCTGCTCAACTCGTTCTCTGCGAAATATTATTGATTAATCATCTTCATATATTTTTTCAATAAATTAAACTTACTATTTACTTCATTTTCCTTTATAAGATTCTCCATCTTACACTCCCAGGATGCAATTTCTATTTGATGATCTTCCGTCAGTTCTTTCAATTCTATCCTATGCTGCCGCTTCAATTCTTCGATGTTCTTCAAAGAATTTTCCTCTGCTTTAGCAAGCTCGGTCTTTAGCGATTCGCATTCCAATTTCAGATTATTGTAGTCATCTAGAATACAAGAGTTATCGCTAAGAAATTTCTGCAGTGTATGTAGAATAAACATATTATTATTTTTAACATTTATATAGCGAATTTGGAGATATCTATAATTTACGACTTTCAAAAGTCAGTTTGACGTTAAGTTGCTGCAATTGATTAAATGATTACAAGTAGAAATATCTTTAACTGCAAAATTATTTTTACTAAACTAAATGGAAATATTACGCTTTAAAACTGAAATAAATACCTTTCAGTGTTAGATATAACTGATTTATGGAATTTGTGGATTGCTTTTCAATATATTGCCGGAACTGCTGTCTCTCATCATCCAGTGCAGACTTGTAAAAGTTATTTGATTCCGTCAACGTATCCAAACTACTCCAAAATTTCTCATGGACGTTGCTTTGTGCATCGAAAAAAATCTTCAACTAAACATAATTTATAATTAACTGCTTTTCAGTTCACAACTTATACAACTTACATTGGAAAGCGTTGCATCATCGGTATCTTCCACATCCAACTCCATGGTTAAATAATTATAACAAAATATTGTTTATCGCCAGGAAACAATTGTTGACAAATAATACCAACTTTTGTTTACGATAGAAATACAACAAACTAAAAAGTAGGTGCGATAAAATGAAACGAGAAATTCGCAGATAAATTTGAAACGTCTTTTTTTTTTAAATATCAATTTATTGTTGTTCATAAATATTGAAGTCGACTACACTTTCGAAAAATAAATGTCTAGAATATTACAACGTCTTTGTATCACTATATAATATATATTACGATTCATATAATAATCAATCATAGTTACAAGAAGGAAGTCAATAAATTGGAGGGTTGAGAGGGATGAATGATGTCGGTGGGGGGCTAGGGAAAATTAATAATAATAATATAGTAAATAATAATAACGACAATTAATAATAGGGCCACCCGCAATTCAATATACTTTGCGCATTGCGGATATCGTCAAGAGTCGCGCAAAATATATATGCATCTAGAGCGGTCCATTACAGTCAATCAAAAATCAATTAAAAGTAGGAAATCAGAGAAAAATATAACTTATAAAAACAAATAAAATACATTAAAAACACACAGCGCGTCCACATTTCTTAGTACCACTGGGTTTTGTTTGTTTGTTTCTTTTCTTTGCTGTTTTCTTTTTTACCTTAGATCGCAAGATAAATTATTATTTTTAAAAAAATATATGCAGCTACAATATATGTAAAAGAACAATAATCATTTAAAAACTTTCATTCTCCGCTGGACTTAAGCTACGTCCGTTTCGTTTATAACTTATGTTATTTTTTTTAATATTTCTCTTATTATTAGTTTAACTTAACTGTTTATTTTCTTTTCGTTTTTTTTTATGCATTTTAGCTGAAATTCTACACACGGTTATATGTTTGTCATAAGTTTAAAACAAAATCATATCACAAGCATACTTCATGAAATAGTAGCACATTTTAGTAACTTTTAATTTAAATTCAGAGATGAGGAGCAATTAACCTTTTCCGTCATGGACCTCACGTAAGCCTCGTGAATTTTAGTTACAAAATCTGGGTCATTTTTCAACAAATAAGTTACAGCTTGCAGCATCTGATTCTTGGTGAGGGGCTCAACAGGTTGCAGCCTGGACTCTGGCTCTTCAGGCTTCGATGCGCTCGAAGCGAACATGATGGGCGCCATCAGAGCTGGCTTTTGAGCAAGGACAGAATCCATGAGGTTGGCCATCGGGGATGCGACTGGGTCCCCGTCCTCTTTAACCTTCTGCCCAAGGAAAGTGGCCAGTGGTGAACTACTAGTTGGCTTTGGTGAAATCACAGGAATAAAATTTATGCGATTCTCTTTGTGGTTTTTCTGTGGAGTTATGGATCTCTGCTGCTTTTCAATGTGCTCGACACTGTGAGCAGGATTGCTCATGAGTTTTTGTAAAGTGAATTGGATCTCTGATTCAGGGGTGTGCACTGGTTTGGCAGCTGATTTTGTTCCTGCCTTTGCAAAGAAATCCATCACACTCTGCGAGGTGACATCTGGTGCCCTCGGCGTCGAAAATTGTGGATGGCTGTCTTGCTTGATTGGAGTCTTATTGTAGTCTTCTTGAGCTCTGCTTAATAAACCAAAAATATCAACACCCTCCGGCTTCTTGTTTTTATCTATATTCTTCTCCTTCACAGTTTCCATCACTGTCTCTAGGATTAATGTTAGGCTTACACATTCATCACGATTGTAAAACCATATCCCAAAGATTTTACTCTTTGAATTCCTGTATAGCAGAAACGGTGCCTGCATCTGATACTCGAACTCCTTCACAATGGGTTCAATCAGATTATCTGTGTTCAATCGGTTCATCACCATTATACTGTGGTATGGCTCTCCATTCCTACTATACAGAAAGAGAGCACCTTCTGTGTCCGTCTTCTCCCACTCATTAATTGAAGGATTGAACTTGTACAGGGCTACATGTGTTGATTTCGCCAGTATTTCTTTAACATATGGATCCACACGTTTTATTGATGTTAAACTCATACCCATTTCTACTGGATCAGCCATAGTGTGAACGAAAACTTTTCACACCTATTCACAGATCTTACACGACTGAACTCTACGAATAAACGCACGAAATCGTTGGCACATGCACTGCAAAACTTTCTCCAATCAACTTTATTATAACTTCTGTTATAAACTCAAAATATTTTCCTTTTATTAAGTCAAAGCCAAAGAATTCACGTCAAACGGCAAATGAACAACATTACCAACATAGAGAAACTCAACGGATTCTTATAGCAATTACGCGTTTCCTTCAATTTTCCTAATTACCATAATTTACCAATCATTCCTAAGATCAATCACATCACTACAAATACTACAACTATATAACCGCTGCAACAATATCGCATTTATAATATAAACCCGATAAGATATCAATAAAAGCAATAGCTAGAAAAGTTGCCTATAAACTTACTCTATTTCGTAACTCTTTTTAATCCATTCATGCAACGCAACATTATTATATAATCTTCTAGCAAAGTAACTTAAGAATACATTATGACAGCTGAAGCGCAGATTACTAATTTGAATCATGCAACTTTATTGATACAAATATAATCATTTAAAAATTGATTAGTAATTTATCTTTAATTAAATAGTTTTCATTTAGGAATTTCATAGTAAATCGTATCCCGTTAACATGCGCTAGTATTCAAGAAGAAAATAATTCTATTAGCGCACCTTCGCTAATATCTAGTTCAAATGTTGGTTTATTACAGTTTCTTCTTTGCTTTTATAAAAATCATTGGGAATCTTGCCAATTGGCTCGTGCAAAAATAAAGAAAATAATAATGCATTATGTCTATTACACAACTGCATAACCATTGTATCGTTTAGAAATGAAAGGCGTGTGGTTACTTCCAGGAATGTTTTCCTTATAGCTAAAATTATAAATATATTCATAACCACCTTCAAAAATAATAATCATATTGCAATGATTTCTAATCAATATAAAATTATAATCAAACGATATGCCAGGAAACAATTTAATAAATTAGTTTTATTTTCTTTAGCTAATTATATTCCAGGGAATTCTCTTGAATTGTCAAGAAAACCAAGGATTAGTTTCCGTGATAATCTTGGAATTATTATAATATTTAATTAATTTACATATTGTTAGAATACAATCGTATATGAATTTGTAATTTTGTTCTAAATAATATAATGCAATTAAAAGTTAATAAATAAATGCAAACATCGTAGCCGAAAGAATGCTTTACTTTGTTTGTTTGTTTATATATGTATATGCAAGGGGTATAGAATGTTGATCACGTGACTCTGGTAGTTACACCCCAAGTTTGACCCACAATCCGTTCTGTGTCGAGGTCAGGGCTCGTCATCGGGTCGATGGAGGTCTACTCTGCACACTAACAATTCCGAGCTTACGATTACTACAACCACCACCACCATCATCGCCCCAGTAAAATTCACAAGCCATTCAATTTGGCTAATATCATTTTACAACCGTTATCCTGTTAACTATATTATATAATTCAACGTTAAAATAAGAGAAAAGTACACTGAAACATTCATTTATTTTCAACGCTTCAGCTTAATTAATTATTTAAATTACACAGTAACTTAATTTAATCCGAGAGATAGAGTTAAATCTAAAATTACATTGATTAACATTTATTTATATTTGCGTTTCTTCAACGGAATTATAATTAACATTGATATAACGAAAATATATTCTATGTATGGTTTTGAAAACTTTCCGCTCGCAAATAACCATTTTATTTATTTAGTGGAGGGACTAAGTTCTGCACAACCTGGGATTTTTAATTACCAACGGTGACCCAATTTCGAACTCCGACCTCCGGTTTCGCTACCCCCGGGAAAAACGAATCAGAGAAAAAAAAGAAAGAACAAGAAGTGGAAGCAGCAACAAAGGGAGTTTGAACTTCCGCGATTGGCCACGGAAAGAAGCATTAATCAAGTTTCGTGCATTGATCGATTAATTTGTTTTATAATAACGTAGTAAAAAAAATAGGTGCAGGTTGTAATGGATCACGTTTGTGCGTCTCTGAGTTGGATCATCCGGAAGGTGGGACGTTTGCTGTTCACGTGGGACTTGCAAATGACAGTGGGTATAATTACATCATTTTATTCTATGTATTTGACGCAGCAGCGCACAGGGGTTGATCGAAACGGGATGCTGGGACACGTTTCTTCAATGAAATGACGCAAAAGCCGCTGCAAACATCTGCGAACTAATTCAAGCACATTTTCACCCTGTGGGCACGTTCAATCGCACACACACACGCATCTATACAGCTATAATTAATACCTTTGCATTTCTTCTTCTCTGCAATTGCTTTTCTTGGAACAAAATGGGAATATTAAATCCGATGAAATTATGCAATCACGATTATTGGAATTTATGGCTTGTCTTGGTTAGGTGCCTGCTGCTGATAGAACATCTCCAAACTTGATTAATTAAATTTTCGTCCGGAAGTTGCAAACCCGTGTTTCCCATTTCGATTCAATCCAAGCTTCGAATATACATTCCAAAAATTATTAATTCAAAAGTAATTATTTATATAGAATTGGTACGGAAATTGTGGAAATCCTCGAAGTAAAATGATGGAAATAGTTTTATTGGATTCAGTTTGCTTGTTGAGTTTCAATGGAAATACCTATCCTTTAGCACCTGCTCTTTCGAAGCCTTACAAATTGCATTACACGTTTCTGTATAGAAGTGCGACCTTCGTGTAATAATAAGTAGAGTAAAAATAGACTTCAGTAAAATTAATTATATAAATCAATAAAGGACGAAAACAAATTTATATGAATCCAAACGACGAAGGTCGAATGTTTTCATACATTATAGTTAAAAAGAATTTTATTAATTTTTAAATACTATTATTATTAGTCTAATAATGAGAATAGTTTTGTTATTGAAATTTGGTAAATGATAAATTGCTGCTGCAAGAATACTTGGTTTTGATATAAATTTAAAAAGTTTTATTAAAAAATAGTTTGTTTGCTGAAATTGTATATTATTTTTAATTTGCTAATGCGAATGCTAACCTAGTTCGCTTCTTTATGGTAACTACATTTTATTTGGCCTTAAGCCATGTACGGATATTAAGATATGTAGTCGTATAACCATATGTCACAGAAATGTAAGCAGATCTTCGTTTTGCTTAAAACTTTATATAGTTTCGTATAAGAAAAACATTATGTGAAAACATAATTTTTTTCTTAAATATATTTAATTATGTAATAACAATAATACTTTTTTAATAAATATTTTCAGGACACAAATTTGTTAGTCTTTAATATATAAGATTTATTTATCTCTGATGCTAGACTAGACTCCATTACTTAATAAATATTAGTTTACGATAAGTATATGTATTGAAGCGTCTTATTGATTTGGTATAGTATACAAATAAACAAATTATGTAATTAAATATACATAACAACTTACTAAATATTTTTTAATCATATTTTGTAATATTAAATTATAAAATAATAATAAAATAAAATATATTTCATAATTACATTTTTGCATTATTAAACTTTCTAATATTCTGAACTTTTATGATTTTATTTTCTAATTTCTTATTAAATACTATTTTTTTAAAGAAAGAAAAATTCAAATGATATTTTTGTTGTAATTTATAATGTGATGAATTTCTTGCTTTGTAAAAGTAATATTTGAATCATTGATAAATCTCGTTTTATAATGGAGTGCTCTCATGATGTATTACGGTTCGTTACCCTTAGGACTATTTTATAGTAACTAAATTTTAGTAGGCACATTGCCAAGAGTCTGAGTATTAAAGCTACTTGGAAGAGGAGAACCTGTGGAGCCCTTAATGCAAGTCAGTTTTCCTTATGCGGTTTTGCCTCATCATTATCTCTTTATGTTTCCTTAATGATTTCTGATAGATACATTTCAAATTCAGTATGATTAGCATTTAGAGTTTAATATCTTAATCCAGCATGTTTCAGTCCAATCTGGATAGTGGAGTCATCAACAAAATAGTGGCTAAATTTTATCTGTAGTCTGTAATAAAATCTTGTGCTGGAGACAAATAGGATCCTTGCCCTTCCTCGAGTAAGCGGTTATATTTAATTTCTGGTTTTTCAGTTCACTTTCATTACCTCCCTCAGCCGAAGCTCGCAAACTAACGGCGAGATATATTTGTCTAGTAAGCTGCTCTATCCACTTTGTTATAAGTAATAACAGTAAAGAGGTGGGACGAGGAGGGCAAAAAGCAACAACAACGAGAAGAAAAAATAAGAGTACCAAGAGCGAACACGTACTTACTGTAAAATTTCTTTCTGCGCTCCCCCATTTACAAATATTCTTTCTCTCTCCTCGTGTTGCACTATCCAGCAACAAAATGGTTTCAACGACCCCACTTCGCAGAGATTTTCATACTTTCCAACAAATGCGACAACCTCTCCATGCGTCTGTCTATTTTCTTCTCAGCGTTCGTTCTTTCTTTTATCCTTTTCGAAACAATAAAAGTTTAGGAACGAAACTCATCCTCGGTTATTCGACATCTTTATTACCATGTTTATTTTCAGGCCGGGATTTTCATAAATTATAAAGCAATTTATTTAAGTGACAAACTTTTCCTCAGCCGAGCATTGCATTCATGCAACATCCGTTTTATCTAAAGAAAATTGCCTCAACACATGACTTCTTATATATATTTTCTTGCAGCACGAATTAATCTTAAATTAAATTTTCTTATAAAGAAATCTGCAATTACCACAACTATTTCATTTCATGGAATCATTCTTTAATCCACTTTTATTATTATTATTATATTTTTACCTATTATTATTTATTATAGGTAAATAATGATAGCGAATGTTTGCCACTTTGTTATCTATCGGATTTATCAAAATATGCAAATATAAGACGATAATCCTGCCGGGATACGCGGAATAATCTATTCGGAAACAGCGCTGAATTTATTGGATAATATTGCTTTTTATCCGCCATTGTTTTCGATTCTCGTAAATGCGACGAACAGGAAATGAAATTTTATACAAACGCAATAAAATGAGCTCTTTAATACCATCAAAAAAATTATACATTTAATCCTAACATATTTACATTTTTTTGGATCAAATCCTTAATATTAATAAATAACCGTGTTAATCATTTTCAGTAATGATGTAACAAATATGTTGGTTGGTCGTTAGAATAATAGTCAATAATTTCAGATATGTTCTGGGAATTCCTAGAACTATCGACTAAACTTCTATAAAGATAACCGAAGTGCGTCAGTAGATATCCGTATTTTATATGTGCAATGGAAATACGTGAATTTCGATTTTACATGGAAAACCTAATCTAAACAAATGCGGGTTTCCTGAAAACCCATTTAAAGTTTGCTTTCGCAATGTAAATAAATATATGTTTCTACAGAAGTGCAACAGGCATTAGAACATTAACTTTTCTATATTAAAAGAAAATAATATAATTTTGTTTATTTCATAAATATTTAATTATTTTATCCAATTTAAAAAATTTGATAGTTATAATTAAATAAGTTTCTTGATGCATCGAAATGTTCAATCAAATTTCAATTTGATATTTGACTGATGGAAAATCCAATGCGACACTTGTTAAAGTGTTATGATTGGGCGATTCCGGCTTTGCTAGCAAACGACTCAATTATCTTCGGACGAGATGCCGTAATTGCTCGAATTAGGGATCGATCATACTCCTCGACTTAAACGCAAATGGAACCAATTTAACACCGGCATTTCCAAATTGTAACAGTGTTAATATTATTTATTGAGACATATAAGATTGTAATCTAACAAATAATTATATAAATAAGTGGTGATATTGATTGAATTATTAAATAATTGTAGTTTGTATTGTCAATTTTGTTAAAATTTTGATGATTCGAAGTGGTGATGTCGAATCGATTCCATATGGAATTAAATTTATGCAATTTCGTGTTGAAACTGGATTGAGACTGTTAATTAAAGTTTCCCATAACTGGTGCCCTGTCCTATCCCATCCGTTCCCGCTTTAATTAGTTAGTTTTAATGGGGACAATATGACGACGGTCTGCTAATTGAAGGGTGGCTGTTGGACGATGCGTCGCCTCCACCGCCTTCAACCACCATCAGAAAACCACCTCCCTTCCCACCATGCAAAAGCGGGTCCAGTGTGTAGATGTGTAATTAGAGAAAATGTGTGAATACGGCACGTACGATAGAGGCATGCTTCAGTTGTGAAGTAGACCTTGGCCAAGATTATTTGAAGGGTATTCCCTGCGTTAGGTTAGGGGCGGCGTACACACACACACATACACAGAGAGAGAGACACACACACAAATACAAGAGCGCGTGGGTCGTAAGGGCGGAACGGTCGAGCCCAGGGCCCCTGTTTTCCGTTTGCAAGGCTCTATCGATTTTGCGCACCCGCGAACTCTGACATTTTCGCGCCACCCCCTCTGAGGTCCTGACGTCAGCCGCCCACGCGCTCCACTTGCATCTCATCCTGCAGGAGCGGGACTTTCGAGCCCTACACTCGGGGATCGTTTCCTGCATAAAATCCGCCTCGCAGTATTCAACCCACATTTTCCTTTTAATAATCCTTAAAAGATTTTCCAATTCTCGCAGGGTGAACACTCGCCTTTCCAGCAAAAAAAAATTCAATTGTCACGCTGTACCGAGATCATTTTTATTGCTACGTAATACAAGCGAATGCTTACATTTTACATTTATTTATATTTACCACAATTCAATTAACTTAATAACATTCTTTTTATGATTAAATAATTGATTGATTAATTATATAATTGATTGTATAATAAACTGTCTTGTTTACAAAAGCCAAATTAGTCTTCTTCACCTCCCGATGATCTGGATTTAGCACTTGACACAATTTTGCGAGTCTCAGTCTGGTGCATGACACAACTTACTCGACTATATTTATTTTATTGGGTTAGTGACCAAGAATTTTGTAAATAACATTATAAGTCAGAATAAATCGGACAAAGATTAATGTTTGGACTGAAACCAAATTAAACATCCATAATGTCTTCGAGGCATAATAATAATAAAAGATAAAAACTTAACATATTTCATCGACTCGCCAAGAAATAAATGAGTAATGCAATAGATGAGTAAATTTAGAAGACTAATTTTGTTATACAATTTTATTTTATATAAAAATATTTTATGTAACTAATTCTTAACAAATATTATGATTATGATTAAAATAAATTGTGAGTAAATCCAATAACATTGATTAAGTATAAATGAGATTGGTGAGAAAGGATCTAAAAGCAAAAGAAACTAAAGTTTGTAAGGCCTGGGTCAGTCAAACGTGAAGGATCATAAAAATAAAAGAGCAGGATCATTTTCTTTTCGCTGATTGGGAATTCCTTCGAATCCAATTGGGACCGTTCTGATGTTATGATGTTGTCTTCGCTGTAAATGTCGGAATTTTGGACAGGTTCCAGGATGATGAATAGTCCCAGTTGGTAAAAAAAAAAAAAACAGCAGTTTCCAAAATTAAAGTCGTGTTTAGTGGTGACACCAACGCGTTTCCATATTTTGCGGACAAGAGATGTCCCGTAAAATTTTCGATTTACGAAAAAACGAGACAAAAAAAAATACCAGAAGCGAATCGCACAAAAGCAAATAAATTACATAAATTGCGAAGCGGTCGCGATGTATAGGATGTTTGTTTGCCTACTTCGGCTCCAGCCCGGTCCATGCCAAAAAATGTATTTCGGGACTCCTGGCTTCTTATTTTTCTTTTTAAACACTCATCTCCTTCCTACAGTTTCATTTTGTTGTTGTTATTGTTGTTGCTTCAGGAATTTATATAATTAGTAATTTTTTTTGTTCAAAAATTGTTATATTTTTAAATATTAAAAATAAATTCAACAAAAAAAAAATGCTCGAAATAATTGCAGGAAATGTTTGCTCCGTTCCATGGGTTTTCTGAACCTCTCTATTATTTTCGTACAATTCTCTACATTTTTTTTTGTTTGTTTATTGTTCGAGTCGATCTTTTCTGACCGACCGGACGCAGCGCCGGTAATTCACGGCCCAAAATTTTGGGAGCTATTATATATAATGTTCTTAAACGCCATCCCAACTTCATGGGCAATTAGTAGACTGCTGCCAGTGGCAATTATGTAATGCTCGGTATAAATAGAGTAAATGGGCGCTCATTGCAGTTCTCTTTGTAAATGTACAAATGGAAATGTATTTCTGTAACGCTAATGATTCACCAGTTTATTTTCTATGGATTCAGAATATATTTCCACTTACTAATTGCAAATATTTTACGTAATGAAAATTATGTTTCCACAAGAAATAATTATTATTATAAAATAATAATATTTAAAACAAAAACAAAGAAGATATATTTTAAAATATTTTCTGCATAACTTTATTCAGACTTTTAAAAAATTTATTGTTATTTAATTTTTATATAAAATACATTTTATTCCAAGTAAATATTAAAACAGTATTTCAAGATAGTATTTTTTATTGAAGACAAGAGAAGTTTTTATAAAAACCAATAAATTTTAAATATTAGTTACAATTTCATAACAAAGATGAATTAAATAAATCAGTTGATTATGAATGAAATTAATATATTAAGAATAAAGTGGATGAGTTTGATTATTGCAAATTGAGCTCTGAACAAATGGATTTTTTTTTGAGTGTATTATATAAAAGTATTTATTGATCGTAGGATATATATATATATATAATACAGGTAGCAAAACAAACATTTGTGTAGTACTGATGATTCTGCATTCTTTAGTAGGAAAGATAATGGCTTTTGACTACATGATTTAGCAGCGCGTACTACGCCTACAACTGGATGGACTTGTATGCGTACGTATACGCGTGTGCACGAGTGTGTGTGTGTGCGTTTCGTTATTGATGTTGTAAAGCTGCGAGGGGGGCAAACGCGCATTAGAAAAGTTGGCTGGGCCCGTGCCAATTCGACCCAGTTTCCAGTTTTACGCTCAAGCTCAATAAATCGCGCACTGCACACTCACACAGGATGTATTTATGTGTGTACGTATACACGAACACACGCAATTGTGCTGCGTTTCAATTAGTTGCGAGCAGCTAGAAGAATATAAAACCTTCTCATCCTCTATTCCCAATCGACGTACGCCCTCACCAAATCGATACTAATTAAAAGCTATGATCGGAAAACATGTTATGTGCACGTCCGAATCATAATTACTCTACCCATAAATTTGCCTAAAATTAAAAATATGTTTTCCTCATCTGATCATCAAGGTTTTTGGCACACCGTCGTCCGTAATTAGTTCAAGTCCAATAAGATATTAAAAAAAATACAAGTTTGTTTTCATTTTTAAGTCTAAATATATAAACAAAGTTGTTATTTTATCATTGGGCGAAGAAGACCTTTGTCAGAATCGAGGCTCATCTATAAAGTGTACCTTTTTTACAAGGAAATCCGAGAGGTTACATCTGTAACAAAAGACAAGATTTACATGTTTATTCGGTTTCCCATCCGAGAACAAAGTGCGTCCTCCGGCATCTTTGTCGAAGCATCATAGATGCATTTTATACCTTCGAGAAGAAACAATAGTGTAAATTGCAATTTTAATTAATGACTTTCAAAGCAGCTATTATTGCATTCAAGGATACAAGTTCAATTCATTAATCCAATAATTATTACTTAATTTACATTTAATTTCATATAACTGTTGTGGAGAAATTGAAATATCGTTTAAATACGTTTACATTTGAAATTAAATGTCAATTCAGCAATGGGATTTTGTAGCTGAATGAGTTAAAAAACTGAAGGATGGTGATGCATTGCAATTAATTCAATTACAGTACAAATGGAAACCGGAGGAAACAAATGGATGGATGCGGAGGCATCCAGGCACGCCCAGAGCTGCTCTTCCACTAGACAATGTGTTGATGCTGCAAACAAGTTCATTAATGCATGTAGCTTAATCGATTTTCGCATTGCTACCGATTACGTTAAGCGCAATTTCATCCGTCATTATTCACGTCCATTATGTGTTCGATCGAATTAACTTTACTCCGTTTCACACGAAAACAAATTACACGAATACGAAAAAAAAAGCAACGAAAAGGAACAGAAGAAGCAAAACGTCTGCTTTGCATATTGCTACATTTAATATGGTGGCACGTTTCAGAATATTGATTTTTCCCTTTTTTTTATAGCTCAGTTACATCTTGACGCAATGATTGGAAATTTAACGGATCTCATCTTCTACACCAAATCCTAATTCAACCCTAAGTAATATTACATAAAACACACTTTTTTCATTAAATTTAATAAGACTAAAAGGTTTAAGAAAAATTACACTTACAGTTTTTAAACATGAGAGAAAAATGTAAAAAAAAAACAATATTTTTAAATGGATTTTACTTCAGAGGAATGCATTTTAGAAATAGATCTAAGCAAGACTGAAAGTCTAATTATATTAAAGCTAGTTCTGCAAATAGCTTAAGCATTTTACACTTAATATAAATATAATTTGCGCAGTTTTGGAGAAAAATAAATATTCTCCTATAATTTTAATCTTGTGGAATTATCATTTTCGATGAAATAAAATATTTATTTTAAGCCTATTTTCTATAAGAAATCTTAGTAATTATGATTGAAATAACATTCTATATTATTATATAATTAAGTCTGAAATAATTTACTTTCTAACAATGTCTTATTGATTCCGCTGCAACTAGGCTTTTGTATAGAAGTTAATGAATCAATAACCGTAAAAGCTTTAATAGATTGTGTACACGTAAATAGATTCAATGATGAAGACGAATATCTGAAACCTCTGAAGCAATCCAATTAAAATTGCGCTAATTTTCGTAATTAAACATCTTTTCACCAAGATTACATCTCGTAACACATTGCTTTCATCTAAAGTTGCAATTTAATCAGATTTACAACTTTGTATCAATTGCACTGGACAGAAGATTTCCTCGTTACATAAGTAAGTTGGGATTGGTGTATAAATATTCATGTTTGAGAGGTCACCGAGTAGAAGAAAAATAAAATTAAGTGCGACGTAATGAGTGTGACTTTAAAACAAAAATAAATCGATGCGTAAAAAATGTGCTATTTGCGTTGAGCCATCGCCTTGAACCTCATAGCTCGAATAGCAACGAAAACATACCACCTACTTAAAGGGGAAGAAAATGGAAGGATAATAGTCCAATATCAATCATCATTTCGTCAATTTATCGACATTATTATTATTCTACTTCCTTATTCACAATGAATCGTTTTGTTTGTGATCATCTGCTATTTCGTTTTATCAATAACAGCTCGTGCTGAAAATTACTTTATGTAAACACGTTAAAATTTTACATGAAAATAAAAATTATATTTTTAAACTTACATAATGTAATATTTTCGATAGAAATAATAAATTATAATTTGCAATGATTAAGCTATTGTACGTTGATTAATTAATTACCTGTAATTATCACTAATTATCGTATCTTACATAATTATGCGTTTGAATCAGCAGTAACGAAACAATAATGCGACGTGCTCTGTTTTAGCTTGCACATAAAATATGTTTGTTAATTTATTGTTTTCTGGTTTTCATGCCAGTATTTTAACGTGACTTTTATTTAAGGCGATGGCTTAGTAATCAAGAAGGAAGGCAACTCATAATAGGAGATGTGCGTGGGATCTATTTTCTCCACAATTACTAACGCACCAAGGATGTAAAAAAACGATGTTGTTTTTGCACGCACTTCATTACGTGTCCTTTTTTTTAAATATACATTTGTAAATATAAAGTATTAGTCCAGTATGACCAGTTTCCTAAATTTATCAAATAAACGAAATAAAAACCATGTATTATGAAATTAATTACAATAATTTTAGATTTTCAATTTTGACAGCCTATACCAGATTAACTGTGCAAATTACAAATCTGTTAATGAGCTAATTAGAAAGGCCATAGTCTCATCTTTAATTTGCATGTTCAATAATATAATTAGCATAAGTGGTTTTCAAGTAATTAAATAAAAGGTGAAGACGCTTATTTTCAAACACGCATTTTATTTGCACAACTTTGACAGCTTATAATAAATGAATATTATATGTCACAAATTTGACAGTAAGATCAATCTTTTTATATCTATTTTATCGATTCATTGAAATTGAATGAAAAATATTGGTAATATTGAAAATATGAAAGTTTTGCACTTACGAAATAGCGTATTTACTTAGTTTAGAAGTAACAATAAATCACGAAATTTGAGCAATGAGCTAAACATTACAAAAAATATGAGAAAATCTTCCGAATGTACGAAGCAAACGATAAAGTGTATGAGCATGTAGCATTATAAAATGTTCCCAGTATTGTTCAAATATTTATATTTCACATATGATATCTATTTTTTTTTCATTTTCATCTCTCTTCATCTCTTCTTGTATGCTTATTTATTAATGCGTTAGAAGGTTGTCGCCATATTGAGCTTGCACCGACTGGCAGTGCGTTAAAACGAAATCCAAATACGCTACAAACTACACATGTTTCACATACAAAAAAAAATCAAACTAGAAGAAAAATGAAGAAAATAACATCGAGCGAGAAGCGAAAAAGAGGAGAATTGGTGTTGGTTGAGGTGAGAAGTCCTATGGGGACGCTAATTACCAACAATTCCTATGCAAATAGCGAGCGCTTTCAAAATACTCCCTCGATTAACTCCAATTAAGTCTAGTTTTTTTTTAAATATATAAGAGTTAGTTGCTATGCAAAAATTCTATTGCATCCAGTTTTGAGAAGATGCGGATAATCCTAAAACGGAATGCTCTCTCTTAATTATTCATTGTTTCATTAAACACTTTACGTTAATTACGCAGGACCGCACCGGTTATTAACCAGTTTATAATTAATGCGCATTGCGTAATAACAGAAGCGAGCCATACTTTCATCTAGTCTAATTAACTTACAGCAAACGAAAAAGCGAGTAAACGCGTAAATATCATACATATTAATGATAATACAAAGAGGAGTATAATTTAGATTTTAATTATTTATTATTATTATATTTTTGGTAAACTACAATTGTCCAAACATTGTTGAAACACCGTTTATGTATTGAAAGAATTAGCGGACTGCTAATACGTTTTAAAACTGGCAAATAACCACAATTTTCTCCCTCGGTTGCTAAGTATGAAAACTATATTTATGTTGGAAACACACGTATTTTTTTTATATATATATTCTGAAACTGCGATTGCGTTCAGAAACGAACAATTAACGTAATTCACTGCGCACGTAACAAATATTTGTTCGTGCAAATTTATTTTACCACTTTTAATTCGCGTAGTACTACATACAAATACAACACAGAAGCGATAAGGCAATTGCATAACATTAAACGAATTCGTGTATGCGTGAAGCCCATAGATTAGGACCTTCGTTCCGTTATTCCTTTTACGTATAAAAGTGTAATGCAACGATAAGATAGTAAAATTAATTTATTTTGCTTTTTCGAATTCGGGTCGTATTTATGCATAAAGGACATTTAATAATCGTTGCGATATCACCGCAAGATTCAAAACAAACATTGGTCAATAGTTTTCAGCGTTGATTACGCAACTTGTATTTCTGCACTTCGCGACCCAAACGAAATCTCTTGATATGATGTAAGTATAATAAACGTTACTATTAATGGTGAAGATCCTTCGGTTATTTATCTGAGTAATTATTAACTTGAACCGGTGACCCAAATTGCACTCAAATATTGATTCTGCTTCACTCGCGATGCAAATTGTATTATTAAATAGATAAGGTAAAAAATTTGCTTCTCTCTCTCTCAAGCTACGGGTATTTATCGTTTGAAGTTCGAAGCGATTCGGTTTCTGGTCAGTTGGACTCTGAAGGATGCCTTCAACCTTTTTAAACATATAAATAACCATAATGTATTAAAGCTCCCTGCTTAGAATGGAAAGAGGCAATCCATCCTGCGGTGACTTAAAGCCTTCCTACGATGATGTACTAACAACTTGGGGAATTCGGTTTTTAGAGGCTGCATCGATTTTATTTGCACGACCATTTATAGCGGACGAATTCTATTTAAGCGGGTCGAACTTCAATGCAGTTCATTTGGTTGCGATATTTTTAGGTCGAGTTTATATTTGGCTTTGGGGAAATTAGATCTACGACCCATAGCGCACACACAATTAGAGCGAATTCCTAATACGGACCTCATCAATTGACAAGAAATAAGTTACTTGGATAAGTACTTTACAATTAACTCAAGAATAATTTGTAAGAAATGCAACTAAATATAATTTAATTAAATATATGTTGATGTAAATAATTTCAAGTGCATAGATGCAATATTTATAAATAGAGTTTACATTTGCTTTTGGGAAAACTTGATTCAAAGATAATTAGAGTAAATTCCGAGAATCCAATTTGACCCATTAATAATAATTTCTATAAGTTTAATAAAAAAGTAAGGAAACAAACTTGAAAATAAATGATTCATCCATTACTTAATTTAATGTAAATTACTACATTAATTATTAGTTTCTTATAATAGTTGCATACACGTAAAAACTGAATAACATCTAGTTTTTACCATTACAATATTCTCTTATTAATTTGAAAGTCCCGCTTTTGCGAAAACAAACGGCGCTCATAATTACTGGAGACTCCCCGCAAATGAAAAAAATATATTACCTTGCAAGAACGAAGCAATTTGCAGGGACTCCGTTTACTTGCTTGTAACTGGAAACAATTATCGTGTGGTAACGTTTATTTTAATTAAATGCATCTTTCTAATGTTGCATCGTTTTTAATTAAAAATCCGAGCGAAGGGTGGGATTACGAATGTGCCAATGCCATCGGTTTTAGAGCCTATTTTTCGCGCACTAATTAAAAGTATATTTATAATGAGTTTTTGCTACAAAAAAAAAATGTATATGCATACACGCAAATAGTCGAAGGTGTTCATGCTTGGGTTAGATCCAAGGAAAAAATAAAGTTCGTGACGTTCCATTGATCATCATCCATCTAGCGCTTGGTACGAAACGTCAAAACCGCCCATTTACGCATTCCCAAGGTCACAAATCCTTGCAGTGAACTTCACGTAATATAAATAACTCAATATTGGATTGTATCGTATAATTGTAAAATTTTGGCGCCAAACGTGGAATACTTTTATAAACTATTACGAACACCAAAGAAAATCAATACAAAAGTGTAATAATCCCATAACATATATAAATATATTAAACATCTATTTTTAATAAATAAAAAAGTATAACATTACAGTATCGAACGAGTTGAAATATTGATTTTATAATGCGATACGATAGATTGCTGTGGTCTAATGATGATGGATAGCTGTGGAAAATATACATTACAGTCCACAAACATAAATATTATGTTCGATTCACGTTATTTTTTTTATCTCCCTGCTTCTTTGTACATAAAGGAATTTGATTTTCAATTTTGGTTGTGCAGAAAACATTTTTCAATGAACGTTTAATTTCCGGCCTGTAGAATATTTTTTTTGTTGTTATTGACTCATAATGGTCAAGGATCGTCCTGATCCGATTTCGTGTTATTATATTTTAAATGCCAATCGCATTGCACAATACGATTTGAGAATAAAGATTTTTAGCAAATAAATTATATCATGTTTTCTCAATGATATTTGAATAACCACAAAAAAAAATCATTTTCAATTTAAAATGATTTCTTTGAATAATTTTTGGTCTATAGTTCTTTATGTTTTTAATTATTATCTGCTTGTGTATCTGTTGAGTTTTATTTTCAGGAAAAATATGTTAATTAATTAATGGATACTCTTTGAATGATTGATTTTTCAATTACGTTTATTTCGATAACAATAACAACATCGTTTCATGTTAATTGATTTTCAGTAAATTATTACTTATTTGTAGGGTGCTTAATGTCCTGTTGAATTGGAGCATTGTTTCTCGTCCTTATTAAAAACAATAGACAATTGGAAAAAATAAGATTATAATTTTATATTCGAATCAAATATATATATTTTTATATAAATAATTTAAAGGAAATTGTATCATATTGTTTATGAGTTTTGTTGCTAGGAGATGAGAGAATTTTATCGAAAATCTGAGCTATGCTTGTTTCCATGGTTGTGGTACGAAGTAGTTATTTATGAAAATTGTTGCTAGGAGATGAGCGAACCTTATCAACATGTTTGCAATACCTATGTTTGTATTTAAACGTTTCCATTATGGTTTGTAGTTATTGTTGTTGTTAAGGGTGTATTTGTGTGTATGGGCGTCGTGCAAGAGGCAGCGTCAGCCGCGTCTGAGGATGGATCTGGTAACGGCGTCGGCGTCGCGGCGAGCGCCGTGCACCAGTGACGCAACGGCGTGGCCAGATCCAAAACAAACGGTTACCCGAGCAACGATGTCGTGACGTCGCCCGATGACGTAAAACTCTGGAGCTGTGTAGTTATATATCGACGGCGTCGACTTGGAGCGTCACTGTGCTGCTCCGTGCGCTACCGCGACCGTGTCAGTGAATTTGCTAGTCCAAACTTTTATATTTTTCTACTTTTATATATAAAAAAACACACACACACAACAATATTATAAAACAAATTGCATAACACTGAATAACCATCAATCTACCGACCTATCTAATCGTACAGTTTGTTTATTGCTATTGGACCGCATCTTCAGTTACTTTGGGAAAAAAGTTTGTTAACACACCACACACATCTCCTGCTGCAAACCTCTGTTATAATACACATTATCGTGTATAATAAGAGTCTTCAGAAGTTATAAAACCTCTTCTGGTAAGTACCTTATTTTTTTTTAATTTAAACACCCCAAAAACATTAATTGTAAAGGCGCAAAAACCAAAACTCAATAGGTGAAACTCAAGAAATAACTATATTTATTTAATAGACGATAATTACGGGATGAAGAGAGAAAGAAACCTTGTGTTGTAGTAGTAGTCACATGTGCATGCAGCAGTCGTATCTAAAGTGCTACAGCTGACTGGGAGAGCCCAGTTTCTGGGATGAGACCCACATCCAAAGGGCCGGGGTTTCGGGCGTGGATGTCGGCCACGGTGCAGGGGCCGGGCTGTGCCCTACATTACCTATAAATTCAATAGCGCCGTTCTACACTCAATACTCGCACTCGAATGTTTCTATAGTAATTGTTTTTGCGAAGCCCTAAGTTACGATGATCGGCCTTAGGTTGCACCAAAATTAGACGCCTTCGCGAAGAATTTCGGCCAGTTAATGGGCCGTTTTACACAATAACAATATTTTGTGCCAACTATTTTTCGTGCTTCTATTAATAAGCGCTTCGATAAATTTCCAACGTATCTGCTTACATTTATTTTCGCGTTAATAATTTTTAATAACACCTCTGGCACAGCTCTCTTTGGCTGCCTCATCATTCCAATTATTTCTTCATTTCCACAATACTTCTATTTTCATCCAACACAAAAATAATACACTGCAAATTTATTTTACTTATATTTAATAATAATTTTAAAATATTTAAAATAAAACCACTTCATTTCACATAAATGCACTTAATTCAATGAGAGTTGTTTAGCTTTAGTGACGAGTCTTTTTATTCGCACTTTACACGCGGCTGATGAATTATTTATGAGAATAAATGAATAAAATAAACGAAACAAGAAGAAAACTTATTCTATTTTAGAGTTAAAGTATAACCTATGGAAATTAATATCTAACCTTTGGGTTAACTTATAACCAAAGGTTACCGAAAATACCTATACAATATGTTCAATTCAAAAAATGAAATAATGAAATAAAAAAAAACTGTTTTAATTTTTGAATTGAGAATTTATGTATTTTTATGAATGAACACGTGGTTAAAAGAACGTAATTTATGAAAAACATTTATGTTTAAAACATGTACCTTAATGGAAACGTCGAATTCTCTGGAATTTTTTACATGCGACTTTCGCAATAGCAATTAATTTTAATGCAAATTAACAATTGTAAGGATTTATATGTTTTAATTAAATTTAAAAGTTTTACAACAATTTCGTTTTATTTTTTTTTTTTTTATTTAGATAATAAGAGAATTATTTGCAGCAAAAAATTTTGACAAGACGAATTCGTTACGTAAAGAATAAGCGTTTTATGGTGTAATAAAAATAAATATACAAAGGTATAAATATTGAATTAACAAAAGATTGTACAATTGTAGAAAAAATGATAATAATAGAAATGCAGTCTAAAAAATATATTAAATCCATGCGTTTTATTTTCGTAATTAGTTTCACGTCGTTATTTTATTATATTATTATGCAGTTAGATATAATATAATATTGAACAAAATTTAATTAATTAAAAAAGTGCATAAGTTCAAGTAAGTTTTTAAATTATTTTTTTGCTGTGTGCACATTCATTTTGATTGTCTTTATTTTAGTTTGGGGGGACAATGGACACCGTTCCAAAGCGGCTCTTAGAAAAAAGCTGCACTAAATCCGAGCTCAACTCCCAAAACAGAGCAATAACTTTTTTGCCTTCTCGTATATTCTAAAACCTTCCCTCTTTTTGCGTACATTCAATCCCTTAAATGTACACGATTAAACTAGTCAAATTATGCACAGCAATTTAACTTTATCATCATTTTATATTTTATTAAGAAAATAAATAAATTAGAATAATTTTCAAATATTAACTAATTTTTATCGTACTTTTTTTGGGCAATGATAAGTGGATTTCAAGATTGCGAATTTTTTAGAATTACAAATAAAGTCATGATAGGGCATTCCTGTTAAGATTGTAATCAAGATTATTACATTACTTGCTCTGAATCACATCGACAGATAAGTCCATCGACTAATAAATATTGAATCTATCGTCGATAAATAACTTACACTGTTTTATTTACACAAAATTAGGTCAAATGAATCAAATTTAATTTATAGTAATTACAACTATTTCTTTCTCACGTCCATTAATCGCTTTACGAACTGAAAATATGCAGCAAGGAACATCGAAAAAATCATTACTATTTTATTGTTTCAATTTGAAAACACAATGGTACAATTTATGTTGTTGTTATTATTAATTGTATGTTTTTCATTAAAATTGTTATCGCTGTTTTCCCAGCATACGTAATGACAAATATGTATTTCTTCGCGTCGCTTTTTATTTTAAATTAGTTTACTTTACGCAATTGTGGGACGACAAATTGAAAAAATATATATGCATAACCACGTACGTAAATCGCCTTTTGTGTTTCTATCTTCGTTTATTTTTTTATGCCGTTTATTCATATGAGTAGCGAAAAATGTAATTATAAATTATTACAATGAAACAACAGTTTCAATTCTAATTAAACAAATCTGTCAATGGAATGATTTTTTAAAATTTAAATTAAATTTTAGTTGCATTTATTTTTTATTAATTAACTTGACTCTTTTTAACAATAACTTTATATACAGTAAATGTCAATGACTTTTTTTGTCTTTGCAAATCCTTCACCTAAATATTTCGTAACATAAAGTCAACTCAAAAAAAAAGTTAAATATCAAAAATTTCATTTTTTGTTATTATTTAATATTTAAAATTATCTTTTCTTTAAGAATATCTTTACATAAATAATTAAACTATTTATATAAATCAAATTTACACATTTTTAAATGATTGATTGAAATAAAAATGTCGCAATGTTTCGCAAATTTTTGAAGATCATCCTTTTTGTGACCTTCAACGTCTTTGCAAATCATGGTTATTAATGGGATATTAAAGATGTTGCTAGTAATTATTTTGTAGTGTATATTATATATAACCAAAAAATAAGACGCAATAAATTTGTATGAGAATGCAGTCTGAGTTATATTTATTATATATATATATTTATTTTTTTCTGTTAATCATAAAATTACGTACAAAGTTCAATTGGAGTTGTTAAAATGAAATGTTTCAACTGTAGAGGAGAGGACGGGCATTTCATAACGCCCAGATAACGTAGATACAGTTAAAAATAAATCTGTAGGATCATCGAAGGAATCCGAATTTGTGTGAGGAGAGCAAAGGACGTGATGCTAATTTGGAGCGACGATAATGCACAGAAATCCGAAATAGCATAAGCCTTTTATTTGTCACCAAAAATATAATAAAATCTTGCATAACATTTCGAAAAACCTCAATTATTAAAGTTATTATTAATATTTAGAACGAAAACAAACTCCTGGTTATCGACCCGGGTACTTCCAGGTGTTTTGCGTAACAAAAACCCGAAGAAAACGCGCATTAATAATTCGTGTACGAAAATAAAGCGCGGTGAAGGAGTGAAAGTGTATCGTTAACTGCATATCACGCAATACATTTATTTCTTATTTTTTCTGTGAGCATACAATATACATGAATTTCCATCGTTATCAGAGAGGACATTAAAAGTATGTTAGCTAGCTACGCTAAACTGGCCGCGATAAGGCTATCAGTTTATACCTGTGGAGAATATTAATTATTGCAGGTATAATAGTAATGTTGATTGTGCGCTGGATTGCGAAATAATAAATTCAATTAGGCGACATCAATGACTTGGGCTGTCTGCAAGGACAATGCGCATTATCACTTCGGGATGACGATGATAAGGAATTCGCAAAATGGGTCAATGCTTCTTTCACCCAGATCCATCGACAAGGTTACGCAAATTTGTTTATTCATTCTTGCATTAAAAAATAAATTACAAAAAATAAACTTAATCTCTTCTTTGATAATTCGTAATTTATGTAATATTATTATGAATTCAAAATTTATCACTATTTTAGTGATATTCTTACAAATCTTTTGATGTTATATTTATTATGTATATAATAAGTGTGTCACTCAAAGGTAAATCCGTAATAATAATACACTTTGGAAAGGAAACTGCTGTTTTATTTGTACTTCTTTGTAACCCAAGGTTTCGTGCTTGTAATATTATTTATTATTATTTATTGCAAGACTGTTTGGGATTGCGGACGGTTTTATTGTAATCGAAGAAGGTCAATGCCACAAACACAAACAAAAATTAAAATAAACGCGCTCTTGCGCAATCGATGTGCATAAGAATTATAATAACAATATTAATTAGCTAATTAATTATGCAACGATGAATCGATGACCTCTACGACTTAATCCCTGCTCTCTTCAAGGATCATAGCTATCATTTCGAAGTGACTTCTCCTCTCCTGCCAATTGGCCGAGCGATGTAAGCGATAAAAATCCTAGGGATCGAAGCCAGGAATACCGAGCCCCTGGATCTGTCGGACGATGCTTTATTTTTTTTCCTCTCTAAGTCTCCTCTACAGTCACTATTTATAATCCCTTGTTGTTTGCGAGGTGACAAGGCTATACGCGCCTCCATACACTGAAATTTTCAATTGTTTACAGCGAGCAGACGGTTTGGCAACGCGGCATTCCCATTTGGAATTCCTCTGCTGGATCATTCAATACTATCGCTGTTCTAATTCTTCTGAAAGATTTCTTTATATCCAACAGTGAAGCTGTTTACATAATTAGCAATTAGCAATAATAATGAATCATTTAGTGCGTTATAAGAACTGAAGAAATATTGAAAATAATTCTTTTGTACTTAAATTAAGGCTTTACAATGCTTTGCTTTTTCGGGTATAATAAATGATGATTAATGCTTAACATGTTTTAATTCGATGATATGTGCGATCGGGGTGAAGGGGGATAAATTGTGAACAATATAACGTTTAGTTGGAGCGCACAAAAGGCATTGATCGAAATGATGATTGATTGATGGATTATATATGGTTCAAGTGTTGGGGAACCCCTGATATTTGTATAGGAATCCTATATGAAATATTATTAGTCCAATGACAAGTCGGAAACAAGCTAAGCAAACACCGATAGAATCTTGATGTCTTTGATGATTGACTGCATTTTTCAGACTTCATGTAATCTTCACTTATTTCAGTTGAACGCTTTAATTGTTGTTGTTTCAATTTTAAAATTGATAGACGATTGAATTGTGTGAATGTGTTGTATGTTTTGATGTACACACTTGCGTTTATAGTAATACGAGTATAATTGCGGATCAATTGAATTTCAATTAGGTCGTCCTCGAACTCGTGGGTCAAGATCATAATTGATACGAGCTCAAATAATAAATAGTCAGATATCGTGCGACATTTACCAGACACGCCACGCTTTCTATCTACAGAAAATTCATTCCGTGCGCACTTTTTTCTTTTCCTCTTTCGCCTTTCGTCCATCACCTTTCATCCTGTCCATCGCATATCTTCATTCAATTAATTATCACGAAGTGTTATTTTTAACGAACAATTCATGCTTTTTTCATTAGCGAATGAATTAAGTAATTAGAGAAAAAAATCGATATTACGAAAAAAGCAAAATTAATTTTCGTTTAATTTCAATATCATGCAAAATAAATAAATTATTTATAATTAAAATAATTAGAATTTTATAAATACTATTTAATTTGTGAAATTTATTATAATAAAATAATACTGAAAATTAAATTGATTGTAGGAAACTTTTGATTCGAGCGTTAATCTGGAATATCGATTTTCCTTTCATGTCCATTATTAATAGCTTCATCGATTTGATTCGTAATACGCGATAAGCTATACACATGTTTCCATTTTTATTATCGAACAGATAAAACCATCTCCATGAATGGAAACGCAGAGAATCGAGAGAATTACTTAGCAAAGCATTTAAACTGCAATGCATGCAATAATATTATTTTTACACTATTTTTTTTAAGATTATCGATTATCTTCGAGAATCATAATTATTGAACATTTTGGTATTTCAACTTCTGTAAATAAAAATAATGCATTAATAATAAACCAGTAATAATTAACAAGAAAATATGAATAAAGTTTATTTTAAATAGAAAATAAAAATAATATGGACTTTGCGCTTACAAAAATAGCGTGAAGCTATTTTAGTTACACGACTAAAATTAAACAAAACAATTTCAATTTTTCGTTATTAACAAATTCTATTTTTTAGTTTATTCAAGTTATGGACTTTGTATTAAATATAATGATTTCGCGTGAATCATACAATGTTTATATTTTGAAATTGAAAAAAAAATGGATGATATTTCATAAATTGTTTTGAACGCCCACTTTAAAAAATATGTATAATTTAGATGATATTCTCATTAAGTGAAGATTAGTTTAACATGTTATCAAATGTCATTGAATATCGATGGCCTAAATTTTATTTTAGTACAGTTTATGTCCTTAAAGGATATTAATATTAAATGTTATCTATAAATATTTAATAGTAAATGTTTATTATTTTTTCGTGACAACTCGCATAAAATTCCACAATAAAAATAAACAGACGCAACGTTACTAATTGTTATTTGTTGTTGTTGTTGCAGGTATAGCTCATACAAGGTTTCCAATTTCAACATCAGCAATCAGGTAAACAATAAATCCATTATTTTTTAAGACGTGTATCAGAGGGGTTTTAATAATATGAAATTCCATTATTTATATTTTACAATTACTTTTTTATAAAATATGTAAAAGCTTCTGTGAAAAGTACTAGAAATTGTTTAATTTTAATAATTATATTGATTGCAACATTACGAAAGTAAACAAAATTGCAACTAAATGAATCATTGATTGTAGATATTTTTTCGATCCAATTTTGTTGAATTAAAAATTGAGGTAGTAATAAAAGTTTGTTGCTGTAAATGATCGGTTTTGGTGCATACATTATTTGCGTATATTTGCGAGACCAGACGAGTTAAATTACGACTCACGTGTCGCATGGTTGTGACGTAACATCGACCTTGAGGACCGCATTACTACACATGTAGGATGTTATTAAATGGATCTGTATTGCGTGTGCACACGGAATCCGAAGTACACAGAACATGCACCAAAAAATGAATTATCGAAGATCCGTTCATCGGATGTGGCCTGGTTTTCGCCCACGCGCTCGTTCCTCATCCTCTCGTACGTTCCAAGATCGATCGGATGTAATCAGAGACACCACCTTCCTACATCTGTGCAGATGGATGTTGGCTTGATATAAACCAGTCATCAGGAACTTTCCAGCCTTGATTACGCTCAAAAAAACCGTACAGCGCAAAGTCGTATGTCTGTACGACTTCATGGAAAAGTTAAGCTGCGATAATAAAATATATTTCTTTTATTTATAAATCAAGGCCTTTGTAGTTTAATCCTATTATTTCGTTGAATCCGTTTGAGGAATGGACACGTTCTTCGGCGCGCGAGATGTGGGTTAATCCATTGAGCTCGGAATCGATGCTGTTTATTAATATCCCAAGTTTCTCTATTAAGTCTAACATTATTAAAGTAAAGGATAAAATTATATTGCTAGTTGTCCTTTAATATTGCACAAGTTAAAACAATTTAAAGAAAGTTTGTATCAATTCGACCGTGCCAATAATTTCGTTCACCTTGATTATCCTCTTATTTCCTGCTAGAAATCTTCGGTTGCTCTCGTTACGTAACCTGGACCGCGCCGATTAATCACCAGTTACGAGATCCGCAGCGAAACCAGAATACGTAACGAAATCCATACCCGTGAGCATGACAAGCGAAATAATGTAAAAATATAAAACAAAATTGCGAATTTTCCACCAATTTACTTTTAACAGTTTCTCCTCTCCTTATCCAACGAAACGATCCGTGATGGCACGTGAACAACAGTTTTTGTTTCTATTATTTTCATCTTACGTAAAGCGAAGCTTGAATGAATGAATAGAATAGAAATGAAAAATATGGGTATTATACGCGAGTTATAAATATTTCTTGTAAAACGAGAGAAATAAAAGTTAGCATATTTGCTCCAGTTTTGGTAAAGTTTTCAGAACTAAGCTGCGGATTCCCGAAGGATGCATCTTAGTTAAACTTCGTCTTTTGCTGCGAAGTTTTCAGATATGAGAAAACAAGACAAAGTGTTTTCAAAATAAATAAATGGAAATTTATTAGTTTGTACGTCTTTGTTGTTTATGTAAAAAATGCAGCTATTGCTTCATTCATCTCTGATATGATTAGATAGATCGAGTTTCAATATATTATCAGTGCGATAAAGCGTGCATTCAATTAATGGAATATAACGATGATAGTGAACAGAAAAAAGGATTTTTGTGTGTGGAAATATTGCCAAGGCGAACAACAAACGTATTATGTGTTTTGTTCTTCTCTCGGGGTTTAGGGAATCCCGAACATTTAATTCATCTTCACACAATCGTTAGGTAATTAGATGTTTACTGAAAAAAAAAAACAAGTGTGATTGCGGCGTTTGGTAAGTTTTATACCGCGAAAGAAAATTCGCAGAATTCGATATGCAGTTACCAAGAAGAAGAAAAAAATACATCAAAAGAATATAAATATTTATATTTTACACGAAATAAGTTATTTATATATCATATATGCTTGCAGTTTAATTACATAAATATTTGCATTTTACACACAAAGAGTTTAGTCTGCTTTAATTTAAGAGGCAGATATTAAAATTCTGCATAAATAAAATTATATATCAGTTACAAACTTACTAACTGTTATCGAAAATCGAGTTCAAGTTTGAATATTTAAATTTTCATGATTTTCTACCTGAATATTTCACGATCATCCTTGACAAAGACCCCCATACGATTTGTTACTAGCGCATTGCTGTATTTATAAATGTTATCCAAAATGGTTCAAGGCTCCAGAATAGGGCCGTAGCGAGTGACGGGCCAAAGAGGAAACGAACCTCACCGAGCCAAAAAAAAAACTATTGGCCCAAAACTCCGGTCAATGCTGTTGTCCATTCCATTTTACATACTGCTGCCTTCAAACAAAAGACCAAATCATACAATTTGTGCAAACCGTAACGCTTAATTGATTGGCGCAATCCGCGACTGTCATTGTTTTGCGATAAAGTTTCAACGTATTTTTTTTTCAGCACGAGGTGAAAACGATAAATTGATTTATACAATAACGCAAGGTGGATTGACGTTATCATTGGGCCAAAACGATAAAGGCTTAATTGGAAAATTGATGTAACAAAAGCAAAACTAATTTTGTTATCAAATTGAATCAAAAAAATATAAAATTTACCTGAAGGAATTACGTGACAGTTACATTTTTTAATTAACGTAACCACTGTTTGTTATGTGATTACTTATATTTATTCAATTACGTTCATTTACTTAAAGCGTATTTACCACTTGATAAGACGCAGCGAATCTTAATTAAAAATACATTATTTTTTTATATACAGTTCTTTTAATTCATTATTTAAAGCTGTTAAAAATTATCAATAATAAATTTGAATATTTATTATTTATAATATTACTGTCAATCATATTTACAGTCACATTTTTATATCGCAACGCATAAATATTCAAAGAATAACATTGTATTTAAATGCGAAAAGGAAGAAACGAAACATAAGGCGATTTCCTTTGAAGTTTTCCCATGAAACGCACAACAGTGGAAAATCACGAATGTGTATATAATTTTGAATGAATTTGCCAGATTTACATTTAATATTTATATCTTTAAATATAAACACAGTTCTTGTATATAAAAACAGTTCTTGTAAAAAAAAACTAATAATATGCAAAACTTTGATTTAATTAAAATTTTATTTTATTTATACGAAAAATAATGTATTTTAGTGGAATTGTATGTTAAACATCCTGAATTTACAGTAGAGTAAATCGTGTTTATAATATTTTATGCTTTCTTCGTTTTCGCGCAATTAGGAATTTCGCAAGGCGAGAAACGTTTTGGAAGCGCCAGCACACGGATATAGAACCGGAGAGTGTGTGTATCCTTTTGTTTTATTTTTACGTCCTTTTGAGATTATACGTGGCGTGGAAAAAGGCTATTATAAATAAAACATCCCGGATTTTAAAAATACTCGCATCGCCTGTACAGCGCGTCTGTCCATCCATCGTCTCAGTTGTTGTGTGTAGATATATATAATTTTTTTTTTACGAAGACGTAAACATTATTACGTCAAGTAATTTTAATTACTTGAAGATTCGCGTTTTTCTTACATATTTTCCTCATCTTTCTACCAAGGATTAAATACAATTTCTCGCCTTTCTTCTTACGTAATTATTCCAGATGGATTTTCGTTAATGCATGCATAGGAATGTGATCAATTGAGGTCGAGTAACAAAAATTGGATGAACGGGGATGGGCCTTTATGGGAATTTATTGGTAGTCATAAATGAATGAAACTCAAGTGAACGAACGAACGAAACGGTCTTCTTCTTTGCTCCCCCTTGAATCGGGGTCGTCCTGGAGGATCGATATTTTATACTGCCAACGCCCGGTTGCCTTAGACACAATGACACACAATATCCGAAGAAAATTAACTCCCCGGTAGAGTATCAAGCGACGGCATCTTCTCCTCCACTTCTACCTCATCCTCGTGATGCGATTGTTATGACATTTTTTGGCACGGATGAATCACTGGTTAAGTTGCAGGTACCGATTTGGCATCTCATCTGGTCTCGACTCCGAACCGTGTGTCTGTATATTTTTTTTTAACAATGACGTACGGAATCTAGGTGGTTCCAAATTTATTTTAGAAGCGCAATGCAGTGTGTGTATTTATGTGACCTTTAATCCCAGAGCTTCGGCGGTCTTCGTCGTGCGAGCCAAATCTTTCCTAAAAAGATCAACCGCGACATTTAATTAGCGCGTCCATCCGTCCAACGAAAACACACGCATTATGTAGCAATTGTGCGAATGAGCAATACCAACAATCTCGTGATCACCAATTTGTTTATTCGATAGTTTTGTTTCTGCTGCTGCTTCTTGCTTAATGCGCGATCTAGGAAGTTACAGGCAAACACAGTTGACACGTGCTGTGGCGTGTTCAATAATGGATTACATTTACGATAATTGTATAATATTTCTATTCCATTGCTCGTGCGTTGTAAATATTAGCGAGGAAAAGCCTTGGGACTTTTCGTTTTCATTTATTTACTTTTTTTTTCCAGAATTTATGCAATCGCTTTGACCCAAAAGAAAATTTGCTGCTTTCTATTCCTTGACACAAACGTCTGCATAATCCATCGAATTTCAAGATTTATACTCAATTATCATAAAAAAATTGAAAGAATTAATTAATTAAAGTAATAATTATGAATAAAATAAAATATTATTAAAAATATAGAAAATTTGATGTAATATTACAAGGAAAAAAAAATGCAATTACGTTGATATAAACTAATACATAACTGGAAGGAACTTCAATAGGTCTAAATATAACTAGAAAGAAAAATAAGTAATCAATATACACGTCATTGATGACGTGGGTTTGGATTTGATGAAGGCACGAGCGATGGGAAAATAAATATAATAGGAAAATTAGGATAATACTAAAGTAAGGACGAATATCCTACACCGTGATTACAAAGCCAATTTCTCAATTTATATTTATTATATTCTTATTATCTTTTGCCCTCAATTATTTACGTCTATTTTCGTTTTCACGGTTAACATTTCCTTCTGATTTAGGTCAAACTTTTAACAATTTTACGAGCAATAAAATGCACATTACAGCTCACATTTTGTGTAACATAAAGCTTATATTTGATTTGATATTTTGATTTAAGTAATTGTTGTTAAGGGCAAAGGGGATGTAATCTTGATGGCATTATCGTGTAGCAAAAAAAAATGTAACAAGGAAAGAGGTAAAAAAATGATGATCGACGTGGCTGAATGGGTTTTCGCGTGGTTCGACGATGGAAATTTAATTTTAATTGCAAATTTTTCGGATACCGATCACATGCGAAGGGATATTATTTTTAAGAAGGGTTTTCCCCACTCCCAATTCCGCCCGGCCATTGTTTGAGGGTGGAAAATCGATAAAATAAACGTGGATTCTAGTGTGTATTTCGAAATGGGGCGGCATTAAAATGCCTTATTTGCGTGGGCGGCATTAATTTATGTTCTGTTTGATAAGCGAATTTATGTATTTTTATTGCCCTTAATTTCTCCACGGCATTTCGCTTAAATTTCACCACACACAACACAAAACCAACCCCAAAATGTATTCCGACGTTTTGCACGCGCTCTTCCATTAAACCTAGATCATTTCTGCATAATGGAAAACTTATTGTTGGGAAACAAACGATTCCATTCCGTTTCGAGATTCGCTACTTCCATTCACATATTCATCTTGTAACTTACGTATGAAAACTTTTTGAATTACATCTGCATTGTTACATGTAATACGATTTAGAGTTTGTCAAGTTCTTCTAACATCATCTATACAAATTCGCATCTTAAAATTATGATAATTATAAGAACGTACCGTCTTTAAATAAAGAAATATTGCAGATTGTTGGCGCAATATCAAGAAAAAAATAAATAATCGTAGATATTAAAAAATGTTAAAATTCAAAATAAAAACAAGAATTTGGATAAATTCCAAATGGACAAGTTGATGAAAGATTGCTATTTTAGTTGTATATTAATACATTTTAAATATAAGCTTGAAATATTAATTAATTAATTTAGTAAATTCGTATTTATTTCAATGCCTTTGCTAATTGATCGAACATAAAGAAAGGCTCTGAAACGTCAATGCTGATGATGGCCGTGATGGTGATTCATGTAAATGGTTTCATTAAAAACTTTAATTCGTAATGGAGTCTCACTTCCTTTACAATTAGAGTTAATGCGTTTAGCACGGAGCCAAACAAACAAACGGGCACCTCGTGCCTTCCTGCATCTATCTACGAGCTGTAGCGTTAAATTGTATTAGTGCTTAAAAGAAGCTCCAAAGAAGAGAAAAATAAAAACGAGAGGAGTATAGTTTCAAAGTAGATCAAAAAAGTTATTGCAAATTACATTAGAGGTATGTGGGTCGATGCCATAACCATTGACGATAAGTTTCTGTCAACGACGAACTTTCTTAATGGAAAACTTTATTACATAGGAATTTTATTAGGTTTTAATCTGTTTTGCATTACGATCAAAGTTTTGCGCATTTCAATCAAATTATAAGCGTATAATTCGGTATTCTATAGAAAACTTTGTGATTCTGTAGTAACATACACATCAACAGCGTGTCTGTTTCCATCAAGTATAAGGATCTTCGTAGTATAAACTGTCGATCGCACTTCTTATATTCCATCTTTCTGTACTCGTTTTATTTTCGTACAAATTCCGCACTCGTGACTGAAATATTCACAAAATCTATTTTCGTATGAATGAACCCATCCGAGTTTTAACTTTGGCGTGTAAAGCGCGTCGGTGTGCCTCCGCAGTTTGGCGAAAAACATCATGGGGAATGAAAGAGGAGGATAAAAGAGAGAAAAAAGAAAGGAAGGCGGCATAAGCGGGACGTGTATGAACCGAAAATAAACCTGGGACTCATCCCGAATGCATTTCATCATTATATTCTATTTATAATAATCATTGCTCGAAGCACGGGGAGGATTTTTTCGCTCTGGAAATAGACCATCTCAACTTCAGTTTTTCTTTTCAGTCTTTTCACTTCTTTCATCCAGTTTTGAGTAGAATTTTTTTTTTCATTTTTGGAATTAACGTGAGATGCAAAATTCGATTTGACTGAATAGAAGGATGCTGGTTTCGGTGAAGGGAGAAGATGGGGAGCGTAAGCGTACGGCCTAGATGTTTTGGGTGTGACCTAGTTTTGCGTATTCATCCCGAATGAAGAGGGTGGAAGGCGCGAGGGAGAGACCCGGTGGATGCCTCAGTTTATTGATCGTGAGGACCGCTTTTGCCGCTGCTTTAATGTCCTTTTTATCAAAGATTAACGCGCTTAATCTACCTCCCCTACAAACTTTGGTACGCAAAAATCTGTGTAATAAGACTCCTCTCGAGATCACTTATCTTACCTTTTAGATAAAATAACCACGGACAAAACCAATATTAGTGAATCTTCACACTCAGCTTCACAAAAAGACACTTTACAAAAACATTAGCATTTCCAATCAATTGAAATCAGACTTTAAACAATTTCTTTAATGTAGATAAAGTTAAATTTCAGAACTACTCAAATTCAATGCTAAATTAGATTTTTCAATTTTAGCTGGAAACGTAGATTCGTTTACTTGCAGTAATGTTTTAAAGGCCTTTTAGAGAAGACTTGGAAATCCCGGATTTGCTATAAATCCCCGGAAGGGGGATTAAATTGTATCGATTTGATTGAAAAATCCAATACGAGAGAAGAGTATTAAATTTAGGACCATTTATTAAATTGAAATTAATCCCCCTTCTCGATATTGAACGTTCGATTACTAAAGTTAATACATTTATCATTATATAATTACCATGAATTTCATGAAAAAAAAATTCAATTAATAATTTAAAGTTGCAATTTTCTAACCTTGATTGTGGAATGTACACCTACTGTAAATGCAGTTAACCCACATTTAAAATTTACGGTAATTTGTATGCAAGTAGAGTATTGCTCTAAAATGGTGTTGGTTATTCTGATTTATCTGCAGACGAGGCGAGAAGGAAGGAAAATTATATAAATAAATGAGAAATTAATGGAATTAATCCTCTTTGTTACGACGAAAAAAAATGCGATTTGACCTAAATAATTGTTTCAATGGTAGTTAACCTACATTTGTCTTTGATGATATTTCCAAACAAAATTTACTCATCGCGTAAATATTGCAGAAGAAACAATATTTGTGCAGTTTTATTTATAAATCATAAAAATATATAAACAATAATAAATACTGGAATGCACATAAATATGTTGTTGAGGCAGTTTCTTAAGCGTAAATAATACGAGAATCAATATAAAGTTTTAACTGTTTTCTGTTAAATTAAAAAAATATATATATTTGTTGTGAGCTCGTTGAATTGCCGTCGCGAATTAACGCGGCTTTACAAATTGATGGTATAGAAAGCCGTTGTTTCCTTATTAAAATCCGCCGATTAGTGACGTCGAGTTCCGCCGATTTTCCGCTATTTTCATGTAACGATTGCATAAGTTGCATATCCAGCGACAGCGGAGACAAACAAGATGTTTGCTGTTGTTTGTTTGTTTATTTTTTACTGTTTGTATCGGTGCTTTTGTTGTTATGCATTTAGCGAACTGTGACATAACGTGTTTTATTGAATCAATAGTAATCTAATTAGGTGCATTTCGAATGGTAAATACGGGTCAAGGTATTGATTATATTACAACCAAATAGAGTGCGGGGAAACCTTACACGAGGCTAATGCTTTGTACAGAAATAATAAGTTACCTTTTATGTCGAAGGCTGAGAATATATTGTTTTTCTCATCTGACATAAATTGTAATATTTTATATAAATATAGATAGTTGGGTTAAATTATAAAAATTAATAATGTATTATTTGTTTGCTTGCAGATCGACTAACTTCCGCAATATAAATCATCTCTACGACGAAGTTAGATGTTTTGAAAGCGACTAACATTGTTACTGATCGAGCGAGGAACTTGCAACGGATTAATAAAATTACAAGAAAGTAGAAGAACAAGCCAATCAAGATGCATATAGAGGTGCAGATTGCTCTAAACTTCGTAATTTCGTATCTGTACAACAAACTTCCTCGCCGTCGCGTGAATATCTTTGGGGAGGAATTAGAGAAAGCTTTAAAAGATAAATTCCAGGGTCACTGGTACCCCGACAAGCCTTTCAAGGGATCGGCTTTCAGGTGCTTGAAGACCGGAGATCCGATCGACAAGGTGCTCGAGAAGGCAGCCAGGGAAAGTGGCGTGCCGATTCAGGACATCCTCGAGAATCTTCCTCAGGAGTTAGCCGTGTGGGTGGATCCCGGTGAAGTCAGCTACAGGATCGGAGAGAAGGGCGCCGTCAAGATCCTCTTCAGCGAGAAGACCGACGTGCAGGACGAGAACTCCGCCGATCGCGAAGTCACCAAAACTTTCAATCCTGAAGCCCAATGCTTCAGGCCAATCGAATCCGTCGGCTGCAGCCTGAGCAACCTCACCCTGTCTCCGAAATCCGTGACGCCGTTCACCGGAAACCACCCGACGCAGCAGCCACCGGTCGGATCGCAGCTATCCTCCGTCATCCAATCTGCAAACGTCAACCAAAACGTCGCCCCAAATAATCTCAACCATCTCTCCTCTTCACCATCGCCCACCTCTTTGGCCAACTCCTACAAGGGTTCACCATCTCCCGTTCCTTCTTTCATACCACGAACCACGACTCCGCTCACCTTCACCACGGCCACATTTGCGCAAACCAAATTCGGCAGTACAAAACTTAAAACTAGCAGCAAACGCGCCAACAGGTAAATACAATTATTATTGCAATTTTTCACCAAATCCCAAATTCAATTTTCAATAAAAAGCAATTGACTAGAATTTGCTTTTCGAAAATAAATAAATATATCTACAGATAGATGATTCTTATCAAAGTTGTGTTTGTTATTTACTATGATTTAATAATTAGAAATATGAGTCATAGAAATTTCAATTTTTAATCTAAATGATCAAGTTTCTCAAACACTTTAAATGAAGTCGTAATTCCTTATTTATAATATAATTCTATTTTCAGGATGTCTCCAACTGAATTCAGCAACTACATAAAACAGCGCGCAATGCAGCAACAGATCCATCAGCAGCCGCCTCATCACTCTCCTGGAGGTCGCGCCGTCTCTCCAGATCCTTCCTACTACTACAGCCATGGACCGTATGGGCACCATGGACCGCATCGTTCCATGTTCGAGTCTTCCACTCAGTTCCTCAGTCCGGACCTCTACCCAGGAAAGATACCTTTCGAACATGCGGCGGCCAACCAATCCGTGGGTCCCTTCTATCAACCCAGTAATCCAACGGTAATGGCCAATTCGCCCAGCGCCCCAACCACCCCTCAAGACAGCGGAAAGATTTTGGACAACTGGCCATACCCAGCGGCTGGCCAATACCAGCACCTCCTCGTCGCCAACTGAGATAATTAGGTGCTCCTGCGATTTTACTTACTTTAGCTCTTGTCTATCTTACCACAACCGAAAACACCACACGAACTATGTCAAAGGATGAAAGGGAAAAAGACCTATGGATAAATCTATTATAGAAACACAGGAAACACACACACAGAGAGAGAAAGAGAGAGAAATATAAAAATGTCGGCGCGGGCGCAAACAATATAACTACTAAGTACCTAACTACTTAGCATAATCTAGACTATTTCTCGTATAGTAGTTAGCACGATAATCTATTTTTAAAAAAAGTTCCTTATTGATGAAATATAAAGTAATACGTGTACATATAGAATTTTTTTATAACGTTTCTTACTTTTTTAATTTAATGATAAATAATATATTTAATGAATATTACTTATTAGGCGTTTATTAATTTGATTAATCTCTTCGTTTTCGTTGCATTGAAATCTCAAAACTAATTAGATTAAAAAGAAAAGGAAACAGAAGTAATGCGAGGTGTGGAATAATAAGTACAATAAGATGTGTCGAGATTTTTTGCGAATGCACTATTAGGTGGAAGAAAGTGAAGAAAGTGAGTGTAAGAGAGAGAGAGCGAACTGAAAGTAATATTTTTGTATCTGAGAGAAAAAATTGAATACTCAAAAGACGATTTGGAGAAAATCTCGTGGAGCTGCAGACATAGTTTCGTTGGGTAAAATACGCAAGAGCCAAAGGACTATAAAATAAATAAAAACAAACCACAGCAGAAGATTATTGAAAATCAACTTAGTAATAATTTATATCTTTCTTATTAAATCTAATCAAGAAGAAGAAAAAAAATCGTAAAAGAAAAATGAAGGTAAAAATAAGTTATACGTATATTCAAGAGCTTGATGATAATTCATGAATACATTATAATTATTATATTTTCTCTTAAATTATTATCATTAACAAAAAGAAGAAAAAAAAAGAGAAGAACATAGTTGAAGAAGTTAGAGTTATTACGTAAATATAAATATACTATTATTAATTTTTATTTTTTTAGATAGATGTTTTTATTACTTTACTATAATCTTATATAAACAGACAAGAAAAAAAAGGTGTTTTAAATGTTTACAGTATTCTTGTAGGAATTATAGAATTTTCTAAATTTTTATATATATATGATATATGAAATATAATATGTATGTATTTTTTATTTTTGTATAATCGAGAAGCTCAAGCTGTTGTCTCATCTAGTCCCAAAACTTATGGAAGTATATTATATATATAAAAAAAACAAAACAAAACAAATGAATGAACGAGAGATAAAGAAAATAAGAAGTAAACACCCTTCCACCCATATTACATAACAACAACAAAACAAAAACAAATTGTGTAATCGTTTTTTGTTGTTTTTTTCCCTCTTTTGTTTCGATACGTGTTTGCATATCATACACCAGAAGAGTTAAGAATTAAAGCCGTGTCTCGGCGTGGTGAAGAATCCATTTGGAAATGAGGAAACTAATTTAACAAAGAAGAAAACTATTAATAAATAAAAAATATATAATAATTTAATTAAATAAACCTATGAATAACAAGACAAGTATTTCAGCCCGAACTTTATCATGGGTTCCTAGATGTTAAATTTTTCCTATACTTTATTTTCTATTAAAAAAACAGAGAAAAATATTTAAGGACAAAAATATTTTATAATTAAATAATTAATCATCGTGCATCCTTTTTTTATTTGTCATATTTTTTTATTATTATTATTATTAGTACTAATTATTATTTGATTTTATGTTTTTATTACTTTGTATAGTTGTTGAATTTTAATAATATATATTTTGTTACGAGGTTATGGTTTCTTTCTTTTACTTTTGTTGTTGTTTTTGTTATTGTATTATTAATTTGTTGTTTCCTTTTAATAATTTTGTAAAGCACTTTGTTGATTGTACCTGAACTGTGTATAAACAAAAGTACTAATCCAGATTTGAACGTGAGGCGGGATTTGCGAATGGACTTAACGAAAGCGATCGCTCGATGCAACCAGTATAAAAATAAAACGAAGTTGATCTTCGAAATCACTTATTATGTATAGAGCCAAGTTGTTAACAGCGTCGAGAGAACTTAACAGGGATCCTCCTCCAAAACCCCTCATATCTTCAACGAAATCTTATATATAATAGTGATTACAGCAACCGGAATTTTCTTCCTTCTATTTTTTTAATTTGTTGTTAACTTCACTTATGTTCTATTTCTGTGGCTCACTCGTTTTAGTAGATCTACACGTGATATGAAGAATTATTTTTTGAAGCTTTCAGATTATTGCATAAAGAATTTATGTGTAATAAGGCTGCCGGCGCCTTCGATGGGCAAAAGGCGGCCGTCAACGGTCTTAGTGTTACCTGTCAGTACTAGCCTTCAAATGTTCTTCCCTTCATTTCTCGTCTTCTCCGACGACACGAAACCAGGAAAACAAACAAACAAAAGTTAGAAGGAAAAAAGCGCTTTTCCATTTTCGTTTCAGTTTCTTTTGGTTACAATTCACGAAATGAAGAAGAATCTGGATGGAACACGCGTCGGCTAGTCGCTAGCTACACAATGTACATGATTTAACAAAAAAATATAAATATATATTTAAAAAAATAATAATAATAATGAAATTATATATAATGATATATAGATTATTACTCAATTATTTTATATACTTGCTTGGTGTATTTTAGCGTTTTACCTAAGATCTGTATATAATTATTAAACATAGTTAATGTTGTTTATATGGAAGAGACGCGATGATAGTTCACTGTATATCTAATTGTAATAGACACTTTGTAATAGAACATTTTTTATATATTATATATATTAATATAATAACAATATTGTTAGAGTTAGTTAAATAATTGTTAGAGGAAGAAAAAATCGAGCCAGACTTCTTAGGCGTTGTCGGACGTTTCGTTTTTTTTTCTTTCGTTTAAATGAATCTGTTACTGTTTTTTACATACTCGTGATGGCCCTTTTTCAGTTGGAACCTGACGACTTGTTTTCTGTTTATCTGCAGGATTTCTATATTCGTTGTTTTCGAGGCAGGCCCTTTTATCCCTTAATTTCCCTTTACTTCTTTTTTTTCATAAAAAAGGTTTTTAAACGACGTGCCTGTCTCTAGTAACTATATTATAATAAATATAATTATATGTCACTATCTGTGTTAGTTTCTATATGAATATATTATATATATGAAAATCTTATATACTGTATCTAAAATATATTTGTGACTATTTGTAGTTGAACTATATATATATACATATTATATATTTACTATATAGTGAGAAGGATTTTTCCATCCCGTTATTATGTATGTAATATAAGTAATCTGTGTATAATAGGCTATAATTTTTCATATTGTTGTACGGTTTTTAAGTTTATATTAAAATGTTTGTGCATTACATTCTAACACTCGATTTATTTTTTACCCATCAAATCCTTTAATCCTAAAAACATAAAAAATTTTCAAAGTTTCAAAATATAAAAATTCCTCTAGTCATATTTCTCAATACAATCTCTTTCACTTCAAACAGAACTCCTATATAGATAACCTAAATTATTCATTAGACCATAACTTCTACGATGGTGCAATTTTCTGTCCATTAGGTAATGCCCTTCGCGTACCGTCGCATCTACACCAATTCGCTTTAATGGTTCAGATAAGTCTGGATGAACGAAAGTATAAATATCATATGCTATCAATAAAATATATACCTTGAGAGGATGCAATTTAGGTAAATATTATTTTATAAATAATCGATAAATTCATTAGCTAATGTTTTTGATATATTTTTGTTGTAGAATTGTTATTACATGATAATATTGAAAATATGATTTTTAAATTATTTATCAATAGATAATTAATTAGTTGATATCAATATAGTATTAATTATGAATGAATTAATTACTCTCCCATAGAGAAATAGAATGAATTTGAATATATATTAAATACAATTAAATAAAAATGTTATTATATTTCTCAAAGTATCTGTCAGATGTGACAATGATCGAATGACGTTGTTTTGAAGTTTATATAATAAAAATATGATAGTTACATCGGGATATAATCAAGTAATCATAGTAACAACTATGCGTTGTTTTGAAGATTTTTCCGAGACCCTCAAGAATTATCAACGTTTGTCACTGAGTTCCTGCAAATTTACAGTTGCTTAAGCGTATAATGCGAAAGGGTTTTTTGAAAGACGAGGAAGTTAATCAGGTTAGCTATCTCGAGCACGAGGAAAATGTTGCAATTTGAAACATGACGTTCGACTAACAAGAGTATGTATGTAATTTTTTTATGTTTTGTTTTCTGCTCCACAGAATACATTGGGGGACGGGACGAATAGCGGAAATACGAACGTTAATAATAACTTTGACAGTCTTGATTTATTAAATTTGCCGTAAGTATATAACAGAGCGAAGGTGATTTTTTATTGGATGAATTCTCAGCAGTTTAAGCTATTCATCGGATGACACCGGTGTCAAGGACCAAAGACGAAAATCCAGACATTACAGTCGTGTGGACAGGGAAGCAACCGGTGACGAATTCCATCGTCATCCTGTCGTTTCACAGGTATGTGCAATTAATTTTTTATTTCAAAGACAAATTAATTTCTTGTTGTTTTTGGTCGCAGGAACAAAGGGCAAACCATTACAATCCTTCAGGAGATAATTTGGAACCAGGGCCACGTCCCTGTAGAGATAAAAGCGGGCATAAATTACATTGTATCTTTTTATTTAATCTTAACGGACATTTAGAATAACTTTACCAACTTTAGGTGACGGATGTGAAAAGACTAGAGAGGGTGAAAAGAGCGTTGTTTGTTTGTACAACAATTACAAAGGATTTAGCAAAGAGTCCTTACCGAGGACAGTCACTGATGATTTTCTGATACCGCACTACAAGAAGAAGCCCATAAAACACGAGGATAACAATCAGTATGATTAATTTATACCTTCAACATCTTTTTACACAATTTACTTTAGGCAGAAGCATATCAAGGAACGAGTTCCAGCTAAGGGCGGGGGAAGCTTTCCATTCAAGGCAACATCCAGCGGGAATCTAAAGATAAATTCACATCAGGTGGTATTCGAAACGGACAAATTCAGCGTTCTAGTGGCTGAACCTAACAGTACGCAAGTCAACATTTCTGAACGGAAAATAAACAACGCCAGGATGCAGAAGGACTCCGATTACAGCAAGAACTCAGCCATCAATGCAATAATGAAACAAGTTAGAAGTTCTATTTATGTGTAAAGTATGGGTAATACCTATGGTTCAAGCAGGGACTAGGTTCGAGTCTGGGTTCGCTTCTGGTGGGTCGCTTCGCAGATGCTCCAATCCGTAAAGAGAAGGAATCATCCGAGTATGAGGGAAAAGCTACAAGCGAAATCCTCGATCCGGAATTGAATTTGAATCGATTGGGTTACACCGCAACCGATTCAATCGATTGGCACGAGGTATTACTGCCTGAGAAGAAGAATCTCTATTTGGAGCTGTATGCCAGGATCACAAATTTCACGTAATTATTAATAAATATTTTGAGAAAATAAAAAGATACAATTTTCGATTTTAGTAATGCCGATTGTAAGGTGTACATTGATAATGAGGAGTTTAATTGCCATTTACTCGTTCTGCAATGTTATTCCGAGGTGTTCCACACCTACGTTGCAGTCAAGAAAGTGGAACTTCCTTCTGTAAATTTATACTTAAATAATCAATAGAATAAATCTTAATTTTATTATATTTAGGATAAATGCAGTCCCGCTTCATTTGCTTTTATTTACGAATGGATGATAACAGGAGATCCTTCCTACAGAGAACTCAATCGAGAAAATGTGCTCGATATCTTTAACGCAGCGAAATATTTAAAAATCAAAGGTAATGTTAAAACTAAATGTAAATAAAATACTAATTTTTTTGTATAGATCTGATAGAACAATGTTGGGCCTTCATCGATAATCCTGATGTGTTTTCCGAAGACACAGCTTTTCTTTTGTATACTGACGCCAAAGAGAAAAGTCTTCCGGAAGTGAGAGAGCTCATGTTGCCGCGTATCGAAAAGTTCTTCCTCATGTTGGTGAGCTCTCAAGATTGGCTAGAGTTGGAGTTGGAGGACGTGCAAAACTTCTTGCAATCGAATTACATTTGCGTTAATTGGTATTAATGTGTGATTTGCATTTTATTCATTGTAAATATTTGGATTATTTCAGTGAAATGGAAGTTTTTATGTCGGCTGTGCGTTGGTTGAAGCATGATTGGGAAAACAGGGATAAATTCAAAACGGCTGTACTGAGCTGCGTGAGATTTGGTAATTTAGCGCCTTGGCAATTGGTCGACATCAAAAGGAACCCCGACAATCCGGAGTTTAGAGACCTGGCGAAAGATCCGGATATCTGCAAGATGATTGATGATGGATTGGCGTAAGTATTTGTTATTTTAAAGTGTAATTTCACATTTACAAAATTTAATGATTTATTTAGATTCGTTATAATCAAGTATTGGTACGGTCAGGAGAATGATGACTATCAACATTGGAATTCAATATTAGCGCTGAAAGAACCGCCAACTCGAAATTGGAGTGGCACCGAAAAAACATACTTCACGTACAGGGAATTCTTAATCTACTTGGATCAGTACAGAAGGACGCAGATGATTGAGAAGTCTAAACCCAGAGAAAGCAAGAGACCGAAGAGCATGGACGTTAGAGTCTCTCCGCGAGTTTCCAATGAAAAGATGAATAACAAGATACCGACCATCGACGAGTTCCTAACAACCAGAAAACCAGGGGTAGGTCCTAAGAAAATTAATAACGTTACATCATAAGTGTCTCGCAATCATCAAACGCCGGTTAAGTAAAGTATACCAAATACTTGAGGGTCGAAACATCAAAATTTTGTCGTAATCGTTTTATTATTGTCCACAGCAAAACAAAAATAAACTAAAACCAAATAAATGTATATAATATTTTAGAATAGAATTATTTTATCACACAATTATTTACAATAGGAACACTTACAGCTCGAAGGAGATTAAACATTTCATAACACACTCGGTAAGTTTTGCAATGTAAGTGCTTTGTTATTACGCGAGAGAACATTAAGGTAAATAGTTTTGAAGCATTGTTGTTATACGACTTGATAACAATTCCATACTTAAGATTAACACTTACAATGCAAAACTTTTACCTTAATGTCATCTGTGATTATCAATATTTTGTATTAACAATGATTAATTTATAGACGTCCTTCCGTCCTCACCAAAGGATCGGATACCAAGCTTACCAGAAGCTTATCCATAAGAGACAGATAACGAAGAGGGAAGCAGTAAGAATAATAGAACGAGCATATTTAAAATACCGAATAAGAAGGAACGTTGTCGGTTTGGCGAAGCGTTTGAGGAAAGTGTCAAGAAGAAGGGATCCTTCAGCAGTTTTGCTCAAAAAATTCTTCGAAGTCCCTAAACGACCTTCATCTTTATCAGGTCACTCTGAGCAGTATCAAAGGTTTCCAAACAAAAATGAAGCGACTGTTATGCGAATGGGATTACCAAAACAATTGGATTTCAAAGGGAAAGAGACTAGAATCAAGAAACCGGATTACGAATTGTAAATCAATCCCCATTGTATTCATATTAAATTGAATCTTTTTTTTATATAGCAATACAATTAACGATGTTCAGCTGAATGTGAAACGAAAAGAATATTTGACGGAAACGTCCTTATATTATTTGGAACACGAATCAGTTTTGGTATTTGGTGGAATCAACGTGCATAATAAGTATGGCATTGGTAGAAACACGGGGAAAGATATCTACAGGTATTTGCCTATCAACAATGATTGGGAATACGTTGGCGAGATGCCAGCACCAAGGACGCATCATTGCGTGGCATTCATGTCAGGAAGGATCTATGTCGTAGGTAAACCGAAATTCTTCAGAAGCAACTCTCAAACGCAACCTTTGTTTCTTTTGTTTCTTTCATAACATTCCAGGTGGATCGGATCCAAGGGAGGACGACGTCAAAGGCAAGTTCGTGGTCGTTGATACAGTGTGGAGCTTCGAACCTGTAAAGCGAATCTGGTTTACCGAAGGTAGTCTCAATGTTAGGAGAAAGAACTTTGGTCTGGTGGTTTGTTCTCAGATTCTGTTTGCTGTCGGTGGTCAAGATAAGAATTCCAGGTAACTTATTTTATTTTTGGATAAATAACATTTTAATTTTCTCTTTTGTAGAGTAACCGATTCAGTGGAAAAGTATAACGCAAAGAGCGGGATTTGGGACTTCGTGGCACCTATGAGGCATCCCCGAATGGGTATAGCATGCACCACCTTCGAAGAGCGGATCTGGGTTGGAGGTGGTATGTGCGGATCTTCTCAAAGACCTCTAACGGACAGCGTAGAATGCTACGACATAGAGACCAATCAGTTGTGTCTTAAAATCTTAATAAATTGCACGATTTGTAATTATTTATATTTTGCAGGTGGACAGAGATTACAAGATTGCGTGTACCAAGATGCTTCGCAACTTTCTTTGCCATGTCCAATAATCTTTATTTAATTGCTGGAGCTGGTAGGCACAAGAACGCAGTAAACAATACGATTAGCTTTAGTAGCATTGATATCTGGAACAAAGAGGATCAAGTTTGGGAAGAGCATGCTGAGATGGAGGTGGCCAGGCATGGTCATACCACTGCTTATTTAGGAACGCAGATCCTCATTATTGGCGGCGTGACCACCGTCTACATGAGGTCTCTTAGTAGTATAGAATGCTTCTGCACCACACGAGGTCAATAATTTGAAATCAAATGTTATTTTGCAAAATCATGATTTGTTTTTTTTAGGAACTTGGATTAGAGGAATGTCGACGTTACCAAACTGTCTTTCAGGACACGCGACTGTCACACTGCCTCCAGCAATTCTGATGTAATCAAATCGGATTTAATTTAATTTATAATTATATATAATAATGTTATTATTTGCGTGGCGTTTATTTTTCCACCGTTTTTGTGAATATTATTTTTTTCTCTAAAAAATAAATTAAGGTAATTAAAACATTAACCTTTACTTAATAGCAGTACATTCTACAAATATTAACTACTTCTCAATAATAGCTTTCATATTAACATTAATTAGTAATTAAAAAATTTCAAGCTATTTTAAAGTATTGCACTTATGCAACTAAATAAACTCAGAATCCTATACAAATACATTCATGAATTTCTTGCAAATGGTCTACAATTTTTCCAATTTCGAAAAAAGATGCTTCACTTGATGAAGTTCCAAGCTATAGCGGAATCAATACAAACTATTTAGGCAGATCCGTTGCATTTTTAGTATAAAACAGGTGCAACCTCTTGAAGGTAAATGCGTACGGTCTTGCATCAATCCAGAGGCTGTGTATTGCGCTTGAAATGATACCTGGTTATCATCTTCATAAGATGATATACCTTTTGCACCTGGACATGCGGCCACGTGGAAACCGTTGTTTCCATTCACAGCAAATGGAAACAAACGCGCAACCGCACACCCGGAGAGAAAATAAGGGATGTTTAGGATAAAAGGAAATGCTATGACCTAAAAGGTAAACTAACCAAAATAATAGAACTAAGCTAACATGAAACAGACAATACAATGATTAGCACAACATGAAATATAACAAAATAATATCAAACCTGAAACAGAACACATATAAAATAAAAAATACATCAATAATTATAATAAATATTAATTGCATTACATAGGATCACTATATTAATTAATGGAGAGGAATATCTGTTTTTTTTTCATCTCAATCTTTTCTTTTATTTATTTTTTCTTTATATTATTTTATATTGTTATTATTTATTTCATATTTTTTTTCTTTATTTTGTACTTATTTATATTTTTTATTATTGTTATTATTTCGTTTCTTCTATTTTTTGTTTTGTAAATATTTATATTTTTTATTATTGTTATTATTTTTTTTGTATATACATATTTTTATTTTGTTATTTTTACATATTATTTTATATATTTTATAACATATTTCTTCTTTTCTTTCATAATATTTTTTCTATATTATCAATGTGTAATGCAATGTAGCACAATATAGGCTAATTGTGCATGTTCATTAGCAATTCGGCATTATAACATTTTACTTGCGTCATATTATGACTACTCTATAGACTCTGAGCAGCTGCCGAACGCTTTTACAACAATCTACAAATATAAATAAATTACAACCCATTTAATTCCTCAAAATTTGGGGCACAATAAGGATATAGAAAGGAATATAGGGATAAGTCGAACCGGAGACTCGCGATTCTTGGAGGGGACGGAGAGTCCTCGGATTAGGTATGTTTTTTTTGTGAGTGGGTGTAAACTTAAAACTAGGAGGAATATTGACAAAATGGGCGCATTACAAATAAAACTAAAACTAATCTAAACCTAAAGAGAACGAACTATTATAGTAAATTGCACTCTACTGTATTAATTAGTTCTCTGGCAATGATATTATCATAACTGCCTAATTGGACATTTATGATAATCAATTGCAAAACTTATTAAGTATTAAGTATTTATTGTTTATGGTTTTTGCTGTGTAATTCTATTGTTTGATCCACCTCTGAAGTGCCCGACCCAGCAGCAAGACCTGAACATTCACAGCAAAAATGAACAGATCGAGCGCAACAGTCCAGAGGTGAATTTTATCTGCTGAAATAAAAACACGTGAGGATACGTTAGATCCCCACAGACATGGATTAGTACAAACGACATATATAGTAAATAGATAGGAGAATCACTCGAAATAATATAAAGCAACAAAAATGAATTGGAGTGAATCGTGAGCCAAGCAAAAGCTCATTCGATCCATACTAAATACTAAATGCCTAAACTTAACCAGGAAGTCCAAATGAAGTTAATAGCAAACTTCGCCCGAGCGAAGAGAATTCTAAAGTATTGAAATGGCAAATGATTAGAGGATAAAGGAAGGTATTGGGACCGGCAGAGACCCTGTCAGTAAACTGACTAGTCTGCGGAAGTACCGGCACCCCCAAAATAGTCATAGCAACAGTTAAGGGGGGACTCGCGGCGGACGGGCGGAGTGAAGGGAACCAAATGCCAATCGAATACTAAAGATTTCTTTACCACAAATTGAAGCTAATTTAATAATAAACTTAATGAAAATATATACGAATGAATTGAAAACACGGAGGGCTGAAGGTGGATCGTGAAAGTGTGCAACCATCTCACAATCCAGGGGATATGTAATTATCAAAAATTAAGTAAACCTTCAGATAAGCTCGAAGGGGGTGGGCGAGGGTACTGAAACATCCTCTATTTAATACAAATCTATAATCGTGCAGAGAGAGTCTACTGACAAATCTTGTTGAATTTAAGACTGCTAAAGACAAGTCTCTTTCTGCACGACTTTCGAGTGATTTTCGGGCACGGTGGATCCATTTAGATCCAGCTGAAAGCAAAAACATATAAAAGCCGACAAATACGTTAGATTTGCCACTAACTACTCATGCTTATTAATCGCGAGGCGACACAAAATCACCATTGACATTGGAGAAAATTTAAAATTAATACATTAATAATATCTAATAATGAAAAGCTAATAAATAGAAATTGATCATACTGATACAATATGATAATTTCCATTATTAACAAAATAATAAACAATTTAAAATTAATTTGAAATTGTGATCTGAAATAACAAATGTTTAATTAATTTTGAGAAATTAATAATTGATTAAACAAAATCAATTATAGTTCAAGAATTCTAATTAAGCACCTAAAAACAAATTCAAAATGTTAAAGAAGATTTAACATTTTCTAAAAACCTATCGACATCTCAGCACAATCATAACAGCAGCAACGTTCAATCACTCAAATCATCCAAAATCAAATACTAAATCGAAACACTTTTGCTCATACATGCATACACAGCCAAACAATTGCGAGCTCGCTTTCATTCATACCAAAAACGATACACACTAACATACAATGTTCAGATATTGGAAATATGAGAACCTTTCCAAAAACTGTTAAAAATCTAATTAGCTTTAGGGTGGCCTACTCTAATTATAGAATTTCCTGAACTATAATATTTTAAGTAATAAAATAAGAAGGATGTAACATGAAATATTTTTAAAAACATTTGTTATTTTTGATTAATTAGGTGAGCAGCGATGTTTCAAAACAATAATAATTAAGCAATTTTGATTTAGTCTACAATGAGTAAAGTATATTCAAGTCATTACAACTTCAATATAAATAACACATATGTAGAGCAAAAATCAATTAACAAAATTTATCATAATTATGAAACTAATGAGAAAAGACATTTAGCAAAAACGTGTAAAAAATTAAATAGGTAAAGCAAATGATATTAAGATCTTCTCCAAATCAATAGTAATTTAATGCAACCTAAACTAAAACATCTCACATTATGTAAGTGGATGTAAAGAAAACGGTATTACGGATAAGAACAAATGGAATCAAATAATTAATAAATTTGAATAGGCGCAGTAATAATTAAAAATATAAAAACTTATAAACAAATTAAATGACTTTAAGAAATTGATGCAAAATGAATTAAATGAAATAGTTAAATTGTAATTTAAAGAATGAAAAAGCTGAATCAATTGAAAAATCTATTTAGGTTGAGGTGGGAGGGCTTGTTGTGAATCCCGTGTGGTATAAAATCACTTACTACTTCGATGTATTCATCACCATCATCTGATCTCTCCATCTCAGCCATCACCTACATCTCTGCCATCTCGTTGTTGGCACTCACTCACGAACACTCGCGATTATTTAGCAAAAATACGCACTAAACTCCCGGAAATTTATCACTCCCGTGATTCTAATATAATTAATAATAAATTTATAGCAAATTGAGTAACGTGAATTTAAACTGACTGCAATCAGTACCGGTTGAAGAACAAGAGCCGAAGCCTTAAACTTGTCTTCAAAATAACACACAAACACTTCACTACAGAATGTAAGACTAAGTTTGGTCAAAACTTTTCTTAACGACATCCGTCGCGATAGAAAAATTGATATTTCGGGGAAACGCGAGCCCCTAGATCCGATGTGTTCTGTCGGTTGATTGCTCGTATATTCGAATACGAACAACCACCTTAACGGATGCACCTCGAGAAGGTTTTAGCACAGACGGTCTTGCCATCCCTTACGTATCACTGCGGACGTGATAAACGCAAAGAATGACCTGGTATTTATAATACCTTGCACCCATATAACGAATAAAAGTAACAATTTTATAAAACAACTTTTAAACATGTATAGAGAAATAGTTCGAATCCAATTATTAATAGAGTATATTTTTAATTACTTACAATTGTATTGCACTGAAAACTGTTGAAAATCCAATAATTTTCCAGAATTTGTAATCGAAATGATGTGAAGGGGGAAACAAGTACTACTGGGGACGCCACGGTCGTGCCAACTTTGACTTAACCACAAATATTATTTTTGTTTGCAATAATAATGCTTTGTTGCTAACTTCTTGCACCACAAAATTTGACAAAAAAAAACACTGCGTGAAACAAAGAAAAAAGTGGCGTCCCTTCGCCATTTTGAATGCATCGCAAATTCTAATTAATTAACAACTTAATAATAAGCAATACGCTGATTTCGAATTAATCTACAAATATATAAAAAAAATATTAATTCAAATACGCCAATTTCTAAAGCATTATTTTAAAATGAAAATTGTATGAAATACTCACTGTTAATTGTATTCTAGTTGTATCCAATTAAATGTATTCTAATTGGATTTTACTCTGCCATGTTGGAATTCACGAAACACGATATAATTCACTGGATTTGAATGATTTGCACAACAATTTCGAATATTCAAAAAGGGAACTCACGTCGACGCAATAAAAACCAACTGAGAGATCTCCTTCCACATAAAAGTAGCGTACCCACGCCGACGCAGTTGCCAACTGATTTGTTTTAAACTCAAATTTGAAAGAGTTTTATTCAAAAACGCACAGTTTAACTCATATATTATTTATTAACAAAACAATTAATTCACTATTCAGAGGTTAAACAATTAATTTTTAAATAAAAATAGATAAGTAAATGTAATAATAATGTAAATAGTAAATAATAACCTAAAAAACACTTTATAAATACATATAAGATATAATATGAAGTTAGATAAGACTAAAAAATTAATTAAAAGTATATAATTGAAATTAAAATATACGTGTAAATCGGGTTGCCTATAACTTTATCCTTTAATATATCTCATTCCGAAATATTAAATTAATTACATTATTATTAATAGCTATGAGCTATTGTTAATTAATTAATTTAATATTCTGATTAATTAATATTTAATAAATTAAGAATTTAATGCAATTATTGTTTGACTGTTGGTACTTAACAACTTTAGAAAATTTGTTTAAACTGTCATTAAAAGTTGTTTGTGCATTAAAATTAAGTAATAACGTTTAATAACATTGATTAATATAGGTAAATATTATGAAATAACTTATTTTATGTAGTGTAAGACTTTAACTGATGTATTGCCTTGGTTATTATAAAATATAAATTTTTATAATTAATAAGCTAAATTAGAGTTTAAGACTTTCTGTGGTTGTTAGGAGTAGATGTTATATTTACATAATACTTTAATTTCAATTACGCATGTAAATTAAAATGTATTTTAAACCACTTTAAGTACTACTTTGTGCTAATCATTTGGTTGATTTTAGCTAATTGTAAACCAGTCAAGATGCATTGTAGCAGAATTAGATTCCAAGAAGCCTTTGCAGAAGATGCTGGAATTGGAAATACGCTATTGCTGTGAAAAACTACCCTATAAGATGAAAACCCTGTGAAGGATTGTAAGTATGGATGATGGTCAGGAATATGTAGCATCAGTATTGATTATTTATTAGGTCCCAGGATGGTTGCAAACCTTGGGATGAATGGGTGCACACGCAGGCCTTTGAAGATGTAATTAAAAATCAAATTACTGGTTCGCTGATTAATTATAAAGTGAAGAGGCGCAGTGAAGGGGGCGGACGTGTGCAAGAGAGGGATGACAGAATGCAATTCGATTTGTTTCCATCCAGTTGGAGTGGGCGCAGGGCGCACGCGTGTTACGTGTGTGTCAGAGATTCACAACTCAGACGGCGGGTGTGGTGTGTTGTTGTGTTATCCGAATCCATTCAATTCTTTGCTGGGAAATTGCTGCAGTTGACTAATTGGAGGTGTAATTTTGTGGTCTAAGGTGAGTTCGATCGTGGACGGTCTAGTATAGGGCGCGAAAACGTTAGGGCTCATCGAAACGGAGTCCGTTCGACACGGACAGGGATCCGAACATGTCGATGAACTCTCCGTTTCAAACAACATGGAGGCTGTCTCCCAGCCTTCCCTATTCTCTTTGTGCGTGGGATCAGCGTCAAACACGTACCACGAAAACAATGGGCTACCGTAAACAAGGGTCGCTCCGCGAAACAGAATGCATCAGTAGATTTTCCTGCCTATGTCTTCGGTGGCAAAGGGCTTTCACGCCATCTCCCATTAATATTCTAATACACGGCCCGTACATTATCACCAGCCATGGGCTGCACTGCATAACAACAATATCTGTTATCGTTATTTACCAAAAGAAAACTTATCTTTTCGCTGTCTCTGCGGTTATTCAATTCTTCTGACTTTCTGTAATATCATTTTACTGGGAATGTGTGATATCATAGTTGCAGGTATCCAGTGAGTCATACCTCAGACATTCCAATTTCTAATTGCCCATTCAATTCTTTTTGGGAATTTCGGTTCTAAATTTGTTGTATTTTTACAGCTTTAGCTACAAATAAGTTACAGTCAAATTTAAATCGTCTTTTATATGAATTCTCATTGGACTGTCATATGTTGTTTACTAATCATTATTGTATCATTTAACATTATACAATCAATGTTATATACTTAATTCAAAATGTAAATTTACAAACAATTTATAATTTTCATGACTCACTTTAATTCAACTCTGAAAAACTAATTACCTTAATGCAAGCTTTAAAATAGAATAAACAAACTAAATAGAAAAAATAATAATTATACAACGCTAATTCTAATAATTCATGAAAAATGAATGCGATTCAGTATGATATATATTTTTACCAGAAATGCAAACATTTGTGTTTTCTGTGTATTTAAGTAGCGCTTACAAATATCAAATAGCAAAATATGAATGGAAGAATAATAATAATATTTGTAGAATATAGTTTACATTTCTATAACCTTTGACTACTTATTTTTAAATACTTTATTTATTATGTTGAAAGCAAACATCTTTGGATTTTCATTGTTTTCGTTATTGATTCTCCAATAGTTATTTTACATAGCAAATTGAAAATTCCATAACTTATCAGTTAAATATTTTTGAATAAGAATATGGTGAATCGAAAACGGTCTGTTAAATAACTGTTATGCTGTAGTTACCCAATATAGACTGTATGTCTGTACGCAGTTCAATATCTCGGTTGTTACTCGCATATACATACACAAAAGCGAAATACCTAAATATGTTGAGTATATTTATAAATACAGTTAAGTCCGTTTCTAATTGCATAATAAATATTTACTTCTATATGAATATAATCTATACTTTGGTATTTATGCAAATTTTGTTTGTTTTATTTTAGGTGAAGTAAAACATCACCGGTCAGCCATGAGTTACATGCAAGCAAACCAGAACAGACCCAGTAAGTATTATCGTAATCATCGTTGCAGCATCGCCTCTGATAGTTGTTAAAGAGTTCTTTAGTTCGCGCATCTCGTACACATCTACATGCACATATTTATAGAGGTTTTTTCCTGTTGCGTCTTACAGTTCCGTTCGGTCCTCTCTCCCACCCTCATCTATGCATTCTATTTACGAACGCAATTTATTTGTTATTATTATCTGTTTGAAGTTTGAGCTTTGACGCAGCCGAAGAACCGATGATGTATTTATGCCAGCGAAATTACTTAATCTTTTAATAAATAACACACACACACATCCTCCGCTTTTAAAAAATGCCGAACCTCGCATGGCTTTTACTATCGATCTTGTTATTGATGATCAGTATGTAATTGTATCTTACACTTGGTATCAAAAACAATAATAATAACTTTCAAACTTTAATGGGAATAAGTACTCATTTATTCCTTATAAATTTATGAAGTATTTAATTGCCGGATGCAATAAATACGGCATACATATTCTAATACCTTTAAACTCGAACTGTATTTACATTAATGTGCACTAGACGAAACCAAGAAGTAACTAAATTTCATTCCATAATTTGTTGTTTATGTAGTTAGACATTAGATTTATTTTTTTGTTGTTGCAGGAATAATACTTTATAAACATATATTTTTATTGTTGATAAATAGCCCTTTTCATGCAGTAAATGTTGTCACTAATTACATTTACTGCAGATTTAAAATAAATATTTATGATTAACAACTATTGAAAAGCGTTATTTATCAATGTAAATGTATTTAAAATTTATGCAAATATTTATTAATCAGTAATTAATCTATTTATTATAATTGCTGAAAACTTTCAGAATGAGAGTAGAGTAATTAATTGTAGTTCTAAATTGCCAAGGTTCATTTTGCACCGAGTTTTTAGTTGATACTTTGTGTGGCAGAACTGTACTTATTTTTCTATCGTCGCTATCTTATCAGAACCAAACCCTGGGCAAACTTAAACACTTAAGTAAGAGTACGGTGTACGTAGTGATTGAGAGCCCAATAGTAGTGTTTTGTCAGTAAATATAAATTCGCGTAATGCTTCAGTTTTTGTTTAAATGATATGCATGGTTTATTGATTGTTATTTTTGTTATCAGTGTCTCATGGCAATTACCAGAGTGGACCCGACCTGCCCATAGGCTCTGCCAAAGAGCAAACCCTAATGTGGCAGCAGAATTCGTATTTGGGCGACTCCGGAATCCATTCGGGGTCCGCCACACAGGTTCCATCTCTGACTGGAAAGGAAGACGAAGAGATGGATCTGTTTGATATGGACCAAGGGTATACGCAGGGTTTCACCGCTGATCAAGTTGATGGTAAGCACATATATCATCGATGGACGGAGTTATGATTTTTTTTTTAAATTTTAACAATGTTTCTTTAGAAATGAACAATCAGCTGAACCAGACACGCTCGCAGCGTGTGCGTGCCGCGATGTTCCCGGAAACCCTTGACGAAGGCATCGAGATTCCATCCACACAATTTGATCCTGGACATCAGACAGCTGTTCAACGTCTGGCGGAACCCAGTCAGATGCTGAAACATGCTGTGGTTAACTTGATTAACTATCAGGACGATGCTGATCTTGCCACCAGAGCCATTCCTGAGTTGATCAAGTTGCTGAATGATGAGGATCAAGTTGTTGTTTCGCAGGCAGCCATGATGGTGCACCAGTTGTCGAAGAAAGAGGCTTCGCGACATGCCATTATGAACAGTCCTCAGATGGTAGCAGCTTTGGTCCGAGCCATCTCCAATTCCAATGATCTGGAAACAACCAAAGGAGCTGTTGGCACTTTACACAAGTTGTCTCACCATCGACAAGGTCTTTTGGCCATCTTCAAGAGCGGCGGTATTCCGGCTCTCGTGAAGTTGCTCAGCTCACCGGTTGAGAGTGTGCTGTTCTACGCAATCACCACTCTGCATAACTTGCTGTTGCATCAGGATGGTTCTAAGATGGCAGTGAGATTGGCCGGAGGGTTACAGAAGATGGTCGCACTTCTGCAGAGAAATAATGTCAAGTTTTTGGCCATCGTCACGGACTGTTTGCAGATTTTGGCTTATGGTAATCAAGAGAGTAAGCTGATCATCTTGGCATCGCAAGGGCCTATCGAATTGGTGCGCATCATGCGTTCATATGACTACGAAAAGTTGCTGTGGACTACTTCAAGAGTTTTGAAGGTATTTATTTCTATTTATTTTCTTTTAATATTTTTTCCTTCAAAAATGTTTAATTTAATTGCTTTTCGATTTATCTCGATTAGGTAATTTAAATGTAATAATTTTATTTAGGTTTTATCAGTATGCAGTAGTAACAAACCGGCAATAGTCGAAGCTGGAGGTATGCAAGCTTTGGCCATGCACTTGGGAAATCCCAGCCAGCGTTTGGTGCAGAATTGCTTGTGGACATTGAGGAATTTGTCCGACGCAGCAACGAAGGTCGATGGATTAGAGGGACTTCTTCAATCCCTCGTTCAGGTTCTTCAATCGCAGGACGTTAACGTCGTTACCTGTGCTGCAGGAATTCTTTCCAACTTGACTTGCAATAACCAACGCAACAAGGTGACAGTTTGCCAGGTGGGTGGAGTCGATGCTCTCGTCCGCACCATCGTGCAAGCCGGTGACCGCGAAGAAATCACCGAACCGGCAGTTTGTGCTCTTAGGCACCTGACCTCTCGTCACGTTGAATCCGAGATGGCTCAGAATGCTGTTCGTCTGAACTACGGCATACAGGTGATCGTAAAACTCTTGAATCCACCATCGCGTTGGCCATTGGTGAAGGCCGTCATTGGTTTGATCCGCAATCTGGCCCTTTGCTCGGCCAATCATGCTCCTTTGAGAGAGCACGGAGCCATTCATCATCTGGTGCAGCTGCTCATGCGAGCTTTCCAGGATACACAAAGAGTATGATTGTTCTATATACATAATATCATATTTTATAATCTTTTTTTTATATCTTTTATAGCAAAGGGCAAGTGTGGCCAGTGGAGGCAGCCAACAAGCGGGAACATATGCGGATGGCGTACGCATGGAAGAGATTGTCGAAGGAACGGTGGGCGCCTTGCACATCCTTGCTCGAGAGTCGCACAACCGCAGCATCATCAGAACGCAAATGGTTATACCTATATTCGTTCAGCTGTTGTTCAATGATATCGAGAATATACAACGCGTTGCAGCCGGAGTTCTTTGCGAGCTCGCCGCGGATAAAGAAGGCGCAGAAATGATTGAACAGGAAGGTGCCACAGCACCATTGACAGAACTTCTGCATTCACGAAATGAAGGTAACTATTAATATTCAAGTTTTGACTGTGATCTTAATAATATCAAAATTGCGTTTGAAGGTGTTGCAACGTACGCAGCAGCAGTATTATTCCGTATGAGCGAGGACAAGCCGCAGGACTACAAGAAGAGGCTCTCCATGGAGCTCACGAATTCCCTCTTCAGGGAGGAGAACGTCTGGAACGCGGATCTGGGCATGGCACCCGATTTACAGGTATTTTGAACGACTTGAATGAATGATTATAGATAGATGCAAGTGAGTTTTTGATGATGACATTCGTAAGTATGTAGTGTACAAGTATGACACGTTCAGTTTAGACTTCGCTTACGATTTCTTTACATCACATTTGTTTTTTGTTGTTATTGAGTGGTTGATTTTTCCTTTGGTTACGAATATTACCTCCTTTTTTATTTATTTTTTTGATTATTATTTTGTTTTCTTTTTTTTTTTGTTTGCATTTTGTTACCGATTATTTTAGGACATTTTGAGTCCTGACCAACCCTATGATAACCTCTATGCACAAGGGCCCCCTAGCGTCCACAGCAGTCACGGTGGTAGGCCATACCAGCAACAAGGTAATTTCATAAATTAAACGAACAGAACTGAGGAAGGATTATTGGGGGCATTTATTTACTGACAACGGATATGGTTTCATTAACACCTCTATTAATTAATATTTCTAGTACTATTTAAATATTCTTTATATGCATGCAAACACATCTTACAACGTTCATCTTATCGTTAACGCCATACATTACTATTGCAAAATAGTAGTTATCGTTAACATAAAGATGGATGTACCGATCTTTCGGCCCGATTTCTTCCTTTCTGTACAAAAACTGTTATCTTTTTATTAAGTTTAATTAAGTAAATTATATGCTAAAGCATGTGACTTCTTAGTATTTATCAATTGAACCATTTATTGTTATTATTCTATGAGAATAAATTATTATCACTATTATATTACTCAGAAGACATAATTTTTAGCGCTATTACTAATGTTTCCTAGAATTATAATATTTCCATTAAAGTTTAATAATATCTCTTTTAATTACTCCTCTTTTTATATAAACAACTATTGATATCAGATTAATGTTTAACTTAAGTATTATATAATTTGTGAAATATTTAATGGTAACATGGAAATGAAAAAGTCGGGACTTTCTTCTTTTAGCATGGAATAATTAGTAAAGTAGTGTATTATAGTACATATTTGCATCATCGTTTGTAGTTTCTTTCTTTTCTATTGTAAATGGGAATCGTAGTTGAGTAATTTTGTTTCTGAATAATACCGTATGTAAGTACAACGTATTCAATCAATATTTTCAGTTTTATTTTAACATGTTTTTCGATCGTACATACTCTGTACTTTACACCACTAACTTATTTAACTCTCTTGAATTTACGCACAAACTTTCAGGATGTGCTCTTTGGGTAGTCTATGCTGCTAAGATTATGATATAAGATTTCTATATTTGTGCATATTATTTTTATTTTATTATTCAGTAATCCAATTTAGTTTAATCTGACTTTTAAGTACAATCAAAGTTTACTAATCTCAGCAGCTTATACTACATGCAATGATGATTTTCCGTTATGGTTTTGCGCGCGTTTGATTAACGCCGATGCTTTGTTTTTCTTGTCTTTGATAGGGTATGACCAGATACCAATAGACATGCAAGGTCTTGAGATCGGGTCCCACGGAGGCGGAAACGGGTCTACGTTCAGCGCCATCGAGGCAATGGAATTAAATGCAGAGCCTGATTTGAACTTCGAGCACATAGATCCGCTTCCGACGCCACCCCAGGACAACAACCAGGTTGCAGCCTGGTACGATACTGACCTCTAAGTATGGAAACAGCAGAAATTCTCGTTTCAATTTATTCTCCCACATTTTCCAAAATGAAAAAAACAACACACAAAAACGTACATATAATGATTTCCACTCTCTTTCCGTTCTCCCGTTACATATCGATTGCGTTAAGAGTTTACAGATTTTCGGATGATTTCGGTCCCTCCGGACATATCCACCCCCACCTTGTATGTTGCGTTAAGCAAGAAAAAGAATGAAAACGAAGGTGTTTGAGAAAAAAACAAGTTTTTTTTACATATACATAATTTTGATTTATTTAAAGTAAGCTTTTATACTTATATTTATAAATATATTAATTACAAGAAAAAATATATACTATAATATATACATTACGTGTAGCTATTAGTAGCTAAGATCAGATAGTTGATGATCATAAAAAAAGCAGACAAGAAATTTTAATTGTATAATTTTCAATCGATTTATTTTGAAGACGTAGCTTTAAGGGCCCATCCCGAAAAAGAAATGAAAGAATGTGAAAAGAACAAATTTGCAATATTATTGTCAAGTTTATTTTAATTATTATTATTTTTTCAAACTTATTTGTTTAATTTAAGAAAGTTAGTTTCTAAGACTGTTTATCTTTATTATTATTATTATTTACCTTTTATTGTTTCTTTTATTTAAATTTTTGTTTCCTTCCTTATTCAAAAAATAATTCAATTCTTTCCAGAAAACGTATCGTATTTATATGACAGTATTTTCTTCCACGACCCTTCTCGAAAACATTTAAAGTTGAATGGAAAAGCAAAATCGCACACAATTACATGTTGCAACAAACAAAAAAAACCTGTTTCCATTGCTTCGTGTACTTTTCCGATTTTTCTGAATGGAGCAACAATGAATAAATATATATATATTAAATATGATAAGAATAAATATAAGAAACACAGGGTAGATTGAAATTTTATGAACGTTGCGTGGACGCTCAATGTCATTTGATGTGAAATAAAATTTAAAGAAGACAAGAAAAGTAACTTTTAAACAATATGTAAGTGTAATTATATGATGTATGGATTAAAAAAAAAAACGTCGAAAGAATATGGATTGTTAATTTTTCCCTTTTTACCTCCAAGCTCGTTTATTGCAGTTTTTTTCTCGTTAGGATTTGATTCTTTTGTAAAGTAGAGGTACTCGTATTCCCGGAGTTACGCAGGTAGAAAATTTGTTTTTGAAGATTCTATTAAACGGATTTACTATTTTTTCTTACCTACAAGTTTATTGCTTTGGAAATCCATTATACTTTTTTGCATTTAGTCTCTTCGATTGTGCTTTTTGAATGCGCAGTGCCACTACAGGAGAAATACCAAATATCCTTAGAAATTTGAATCCATGTGATCGCATTAACAAAAGCAATAACCTGCTGTGCTTAATACAATGTAATTCCATTACTTCTTATAATTAAATACATTTTAGAAATATTAACATACTTTTTAACATTGCCATAAAAAACAGTAATTAATTAAATAAAATTTTAATTAAAGGTATTCAAATTGTATATATTTATCATTAAATATACATAAATAAATGATTATAATAATGTTCAGATTAGGTTTACTTTTTCCTAACATTTCTTTGTGCAACATGTCACCCAAAAAGAACCCAACTACTTTTAGTTAAATCCCTGTATTTGGTTAAAACTTGCTTAGGCCATTGTTGAGAGTTATGACCATTTGAATATTCCTAGAAAAAGAAATGCTGTTTTAAATTAACATAAATTCAAATTATTTTCATAATCATTATATTTAATGAATTGCACAATTTGTTTTGTCCAAAATGATATCAATACAATTGTTTAAATTATGAATCTAATTTATTTTCCTACTATATTTTATAAATATCATTAATCATTCCTTAAATAAATAGTGTTAACAATAGAAAATGCTTACTTATTAAAAAGTGAATTAAATTATTTTGTAATAGACATGTAATTATAATTTTTAATAATTCTAATAAGTATATGAGATACTATAGTCATCATTTCCTTGTTATGTAAGGTAGATTATATTTTATTATAGAACATTTAAATTAGTTTTAACAAAAGTTCGAACTGAATCAATCATATTTCATGATTATGGATTGATATTACTTTGACAAAAAAGTGAAAAATTACACCTGTTGCGCGAAGGAACGATAAGAGCAGAGAGAAACATGAGATAATATCTAGCGTCCTTTCTTTTTCCACGCAAATAGCACGTTTTGTGAAATCGTAAAAAAATCTAGGGATCCCTTCGACCATTGTGGGACGTGGAAAGTTCTCGTTTCCTGTTGTAAAATGCCTCTCTTGCATTGCTCCATCCCAGCATACCTCCTCCTCCCACTCCATCCCCTAAATCTAGGTAGAAAAAAAACCTGTAGTCACAAATTTTAACAGTGTGCGCATCCTTCTCTATATATATATCTGTACCATACCAGAGGAAAACCAACCATTTTCCGTCAAGTGAATTCCTAAATCTGCACGAGATTACTGCCCTCTGGAAACAGCGTTTTTTGGGGGACAAAACTCGCATTCCAACAGTTTCCCTTTTCCGTGTCGGTCTATACGCAACGCTTTTTCTACTCGACTTAAGTGATTTTTTTTGTGTATGCGCAAGTGTTTGTGTTAAGTTCGTGATGGCTAACTACGAAAATTCTCAGCTCCAATGGATGGACGGTAAGTAAACAGTATATTTGTTTTCCTCTCCCTTCAACTTAATTGGCTTATGTCACATTCTTGAACAGGCATCAGCAGCATTAAGAACGCGTTACATTGTTCTTAACAGCAATCATAAATACTTAATAAACAAGTTAATTGTTATTATTAGTATTTTTTTAAATTATTTATTATTACGGATTACGGAAATATTATTTAATGCATTTATTTAATAATAATTTTGTGTTAAATTAAGTAAAATTCACTCAAATGCAACGTTATGCTTGTGATTTACACTTTTCTATAATCTACAAATTTATATTATGGGAAATACTTATAAATATTTTATTTATTTATAGAGCACACTTATTATGTTTTGAATACAAAGATTGACTTTATATATTTTTTTACCGCGTATAATGTAGACGCGTGAACTGTAGTTTATGTGGAAATACAATATTTTTTAAAATTCACTTTGATTTTAGGAAGGTTGCTGTTAATATCGCCAAGAAAATAAATGAACAACATTTGGAATTTGATCTTTCCTCTCAAAATATTTTGTTAGATTAATAATATTCAATGCATAATTTTTTAGCTTCTTTGGGAGACTTCCAAGGAGGTCCGGATTTGCCGATGGCTTCTGCCAAAGAGCAAACTCTGTTGTGGCAGCAGAGCTGCTACATGGGTGACTCTGGAATACATTCTGGAGCCACCACCGAAGCCCCGTCTCTCGCCGGTAAAGAAGATGAAGCTGATTTCCATGGACCACCGGATTTGCCCATGGCTTCAGCCAAGGAGCAAACTCTGATGTGGCAACAGAACAATTATGTGATCGAGTCTGGGATTCAAACCGGAGCGCCGTCCCTTTCTGGCAAAGAGGACGATGACATGGATATGTTCAACATGAATCAAGGATACACTCCTAATTACACGCAAGAACAAGTGAAAGGTAATTTGTTTATGATAATAGAAGCGATTTTTATATTAATGGTTTTTAAATATTTGCAGAGATCAACACTCAGCTGAATCAAACTCGCGGACAAAGAGTGAGAGCCGCGATGTTCCCAGAAACTCTTGATGAAGGTATGGAAATACCTTCCACGCAGCAATTTGATTCAGGAAATCAAACAGCTGTAGAACGCTTGGCGGAGCCGAGTCAAATGTTGAGGCACGCTGTGGTCAATTTGATTAATTACCAAGATGACGCGGATTTGGCTACAAGAGCCATCCCCGAGTTGATTAAATTGCTTAACGATGAAGATCAAGTTGTGGTCTCTCAAGCGGCGATGATGGTCCACCAATTATCGAAGAAAGAGGCCTCAAGGCATGCTATTATGAACAGTCCGCAAATGGTCGCAGCTTTGGTGAGGGCTATCTCCAATTCCAACGATTTGGAGACTACGAAAGGCGCGGTGGGAACTTTGCAAAAGTTATCGCATCACAGACAAGGACTTTTGTCTTTGTTCAAAAGCGGAGGAATTCCCACTTTGGTGAAATTGTTGAGTTCACCTGTGGAAAGCGTCCTGTTTTATGCGATCACCACTTTGCATAATCTGTTGTTGCACCAGGAAGGATCTAAAGTCGCTGTGCGTTTGGCCGGAGGGTTACAGAAAATGGTAGCCCTTCTGCAAAGGGATAACGTTAAATTTTTGGCAATCGTAACCGATTGCTTGCAAATTTTAGCTTACGGCAATCAAGAGAGTAAATTGATCATTTTGGCCTCTCAAGGACCTATGGAGTTGGTTCGCATATTACGGACCTATCATTACGAGAAGTTGCTTTGGACTACTTCGAGAGTGTTAAAGGTAAATTAATTAATTGATTTATATAAATGTTGCTCAATATTTATTTTTTTTTAGGTTTTGTCTGTGTGCAGCAGCACTAAGCCCGCTATCGTCGATGCCGGCGGAATGCAAGCACTGGCTATGCATTTGGGAGGTCAGAGCCATCGATTGGTTTTGAATTGCTTGTGGACTTTGAGGAATCTTTCCGATGCCGCGACTAAGGTTGATGGCATGGAAGGTCTTCTGCAAGCGTTAGTTCAAGCATTACATTCTGACGATGTTAATATTGTTATTTGCGCCGCTGGAATCCTATCCAACATGACGTGTAACAATCAAAGAAATAAGACTGTTGTTTGTCAAGTCGGAGGAGTGGATGCCTTGGTCCACATAATAGCTCAAGCTGGGAATCGCGAAGAGATCATTGAGCCAGCTGTGTGCGCTTTGCGTCATTTGACTTCTCGCCATGCAGAATCCGATATGGCTCAAAACGCAGTTCGCTTGAACAATGGTATACAGGTGATCGTTAAATTGCTGAACCCTCCGTCTCGTTGGCCATTGATCAAAGCTGTGATTGGTTTGATGAGGAATTTAGCACTTCTTCCAGCAAATCATGAACCTCTCAGAGAGCACGGTGCGTTGCACCATTTGATCCAATTGATGGTTGGAGCCTTCGAAGATATTCAACGAGTAAGTTCAGTTAAACCGATCTGAAAAGTATTGGATTTATTTATGATTATTTCAGAGGAACAGCACCGGGTTCCAGGGAACCTACTCTGATGGAGTCCGGATGGAAGAGATCGTGGAAGGAACTGTGGGAGTGCTGCAGATCGTATCAAAGGATTCCCAAAACCGCGCAATAATCAGACAGCAAATGGTCATACCAATTCTGGTGCAACTTCTATTTAGCGAAATAGAGAATATCCAGCGTGTTGCTGCTGGTGTACTCTCCGAAATTTCATTGGATAAGGAAGGTGCAGAGATCATCCAGCGAGAAGGAGGCACCGCTCCTCTCACCGAGATCCTACACTCCATCAACGGAGGTAAATAATTACATAATTACAAGTTTCATAGATTTTAACACTACTTTATTCTTCAGGTCACATGAATCAGCAACCTATGAGTAACACGCAAACTATTGCAACATACGGAGGTGGAGGCAGTGTGACCTCCAACTTCGAAGCAATGGATATCGGCAATTCCAACGAACCAGAGCTAAACTTCGATTACATCGCTTCTTTGCCATCGCCACCTCAAGATAACAACCACATGGCTGCTTGGTACGACGCTGATTTATAAATTTTATTTTTTTCACATTTTTATATCTCCATATAGTTTTTAAAATAATCTTTATACACCTAGATCTTAAGGAAATGTTTCTTTTTAATACTTTTAATAATTCTCAATAAATGTTTCAAGTATTAATTTTCCTCATAGCAATCACAACAAAACAAACAATAGAGTAATAGTTTCAGTAAAATTGGTTGCATCTTGCGCTAGTAACTGAAGCAATTATTATTTAAATATCCTTAAATATGATTCGTAAGTAGTTGTACCAATAAAACTATAACATATTCAAAATAGAACTGTAGTTTCTTCGAAGGGTTATGCGTCTTATTTTTTTAAATTTCAGTTAACGCATTTCAAGCAAGATTAAATTTTACATCTTATACTAGTACAAATTATTTTTTGTAACATTTAGTAGTCCGATGTTGCTTGGAGAATTATGATTCAATAGTATAAATGACATTGATTTTGTTCACCTATTAAATTAATTAATTAAGAAATTTTTAATTGTATTAATTTTAAATAGTTAATTAACGTGACTTTTTAAAAAATACGTTTATGCTTTATTTGTATATAACTTGAGTTAACGAGGTTGCAGAAATGCGAAAAAATGATATATTAATTATTATTAACTGTACGTAGTTACAGCGAGCATGTTAGTCAATTTGCATCAAATCTGTTAAAAATCGAAACATAATTGTAGTTTCCTAATACAGATTTGCACCGTAGTTTAGTAGTCTTTTATAATTGCAGTAATAAATCTCTGGACGAATTTAAATGTAATTGTCAACAGAAATGCAATGTATAATTGTAATTGAATAGAGGTCCGATGTTACTGGGATAAAATCATACTATGTTAAAGTGCATAAAAACTACTTCTACAAAAATATAAATCTTACATAAACCATAGTAACTACTTTGGCCTCACTTTTTGTTATTATAAATATTATAATATTTTAAATACAATTTAAGCCAATACAAAAAGTTGAAACTTCAAGAGTTTAGGAAAGTAAATAAAAATATTAAATGTATTGATCATTTCGAAACTAGTAGTTCTTATTCGATTAGAATAGAAGTAGAAAATTGAAAAATGGTAGAAAGTCTGGAAATAACTGTCATATTATGAAGGCTTATTCATTATACTATTTATAGTCAGGCTATTATAGGAAGTCATAATTAATCGAGAACTAGTTTTATACTAGTTTGAATCTATTATGAAAGTTCCAACATCGATATTTTGATTTAAAAATTATTGCGAGATTTTGTTATGACAAATGTGTCGAAGTTGCACCATCTTCAGTTTTTATATAATTTCGGTATAGTGATGCAAGCAAATAATATAATTCAACAAACTGAATTATGACAAATTTTATGAAAAAATAGAGCATAATAGTTTGGGAAGATATAATAGTGATCCAGAATAAAATAATTGTTATGCGTTTTTGAGATGAAAATAGAAACTGTTAAATACTCTAGCATACTTATGCATTCTAGCATTAAACGTAAAACATTCTAAATTCGTTCTGCTTCATTTTATAACTAAACACTTGCGCACACTTTGTATTCATTTTCTTATCCATTATTCATTGTTATTTTAATTATAATATTTCACAGAATTTTCAGTCAAAAAGAGAAATTTTTGTATTCAAATACCGTTGTATTTCAGAGACTAACATAGAATTCTTAATATATCTGAAGAGATTCAATGAAATTTTGTTTTTATTTTTTGAAAATACTACATTTTTACTAATTTATAGACGCTTCATAATTGTAATTGTATTTAATTTTTGATGTCATACAATGAGTTAAGTGGCAATTCCTGTAACTCCCACCGTGTTTATGTAAAGTCTGCATCATCTGCATTTTTTTTAAATTATTCTCAATAGAAATATTGTTACAGTTAAAGTTTTTAATGTTTATAATGTTTCAATTATATTTTTGTTATTTCGTACAGGAGTTTATTTTTTCTTGTACTAAAAACATCTTAGCCTCGCTTTACAAAGTATGTCTGGTTCGTACATGTTTTTGTTTATATCAATGAACACACATGTTATTGCTTATGAAAATATACTATTAATACACTTTTTTACAGAATAACTTTATATTATTCGCAGTTTTAACCATTATAAATGATATTTTATGAAGTAAAAGAAGTAGTCAAAACAAATAGTCATACTTGTCTAGACGCAATGAAGGTAGTGCTGTGATAAAATGTAATAATGTTATCATAAATATACATAGAATGTTCATGTTAGGCCTTCTAGCAGTAAAGCCAGATAAAGCCCTCGGAAGATTAAGATTTCAGTTATTTTTAAAGCGTAAGTCAATAAACTCAATGGAAAGTATAATTGACCGGTAAATCTTCGTTTCTGCGTGTTTGCATGAAAAGGAAAAATGCAGAATTGCAGCATAATGGATAAGGATTATCTGAGTAGAGCTATTCTCTGTAATCTAATGAAATGAGAGAACCATGGGACTATTATTATAGATTCTTCTATTTATTTTTAAACCCAAGAATGTAGGCAACTGTAAATAGAGTGTAGGGTGTAATACGACCATCGAAGTGGGGGAGGTGCGAGCGTCGGAGGTGGTGATGCGCGAGCAGTAGACATCGGTAGTTGTTGGTCTAAGTTGATTGCTGTTGGTCCTGTTGTAGAGTGAAGCTGAGTCAAAGGAAAACAGCATCGTTTGTTTACACTTGCGAGACGAAGAAGGCTCAGACATCTCGAAGGCCTAAAGATGGTGTCCGGTGGCATGACATGTGTGAAATACCTGCTTTTCTGCTTCAACCTCATCTTTGCGGTAAGTGCAATATGGGTCACACCGATGACATATATCATTATTTTCTTTATGTCTTCAGATCTCCGGGGTTGCGATCTTCACTGTGGGTATGATCATACACACCGTGTATCATCACTACTCGTACTTCATAGAGCCCAGCTTTGAGTCAGCTCCGGTCGTCCTGATCATCGTAGGAGTCATCGTCGCTGTGGTAGCTTTCTTCGGCTGCTGCGGCGCCGTCAAAGAGAACCACTGCATGATCATTACCGTAAGTGCAACAACATTGCACAATGTGTTTCAATTATCGTTTACCATCTCTTCGGTTTCAGTTTGCCGCATTGTTGCTGATCATCTTCACGATTGAATTAGCTGCAGGTCTGGCCGGTTACGCTCGTCGCATGGAAGTTGGAGATATGCTGGAGAACCAATTCAATTCGAGCATGCAAAACTACTACGTCCGCAAGGACGTCGAAAAGTCCTGGAACATTTTGCAACATGAGGTAAAAAAGAAACAACATAAATTCCGTCCGATTATTTACAAAATAATAACGATAATTCGCTCTTTGTGTGTCGTCTCCGTTGCCCCAGTTTCACATATTGTTTCGCATTATTCATTAGCCGCATTATATTGATTTCTGTTTAAATAATTAATCGTGTCCGACTCGCCACATGCTGCACACATCAAATCATTCCTCAAACATCTTAATCATCGATCGCGTTAAGCCTTCTCTTGTTCATCAATTAACTTTGTTATGATTCATTGAAGATGAAATGCTGCGGAATGAACGGACCCGAGGATTGGCGCGCCGTCATCCACAATGATACTCTGCCGCACACTTGCTGCCCGGACACCCAAAACGATGGCACCTGCACCATAATGACCCTAAACAAGTACACCAAGTCCTGCATGCAGAGTCTCGAGGATACTCTCCTCACTTATTCCGCTATTATAGGAGGCGTAGGATGCGGTGTGGCCGTAATTCAGGTAAGATCATCTTTCTAATTGCTGCACCAATTGTGTTATTTATTATCGTTGTCATTCTGTAATTACCGGAGCGCAACTCGTTTGGAAATTATACACATTCGCGGAAAGTTTTCTATAATTGAAGTTGAAGCACGAAAGCTAACGTCATAATATACAAATGTATTATTGATGACATTAATAACGTATCGATCTTTTTTAAATATAATACAACTTATTACAACATATTATTTATACGAGGTAACAAAGTTTATTCCAAGGGTATTAAAAATATGATTAGACCTTCCATTAAAAACATATTTAAAGGACGCTCGTCGTTAGCTCAACCAGAATTACTACATAATTATAATAATGATTAATTTATATCATTATTACAATTTTCTCTTTCATTTAATCATATAATAAATATATTTTAATATATGTAAGTCTACATATTAATGAAATAAAAAATGACTGAATTTATAAACTGAGCGTACAAAAGATTTCAATTTATTAATGTATTATTATATAAATAGTTTTACCATTTCTAATTCTGTTGAAAAAACGGTAATTTTGTTTGTGTTCAATGAAAAACTGGACATAGGTTTTAGATATAAAATGCAGCGTGCATTGAATCATCGAATTGGAGTGTGGAAATGGGTCATCCTATATATAAGACAAAGAAATGAGTCATCCGTTTCTAAAAGAAAAAATGAAACGTAATATTGAAAGAACAAATTTGACAATAATTTTGATCAATATTTTGTTGATTGTATAAAACAATTCGTTATGTTAAATTATTACATTTTAAGAAATTTAAAAAAAATTAACTTCAGCGACATTGATCTAAATATGTAGCTGAAAATTAATATTGCTTAATATCCTGATGAAGATTGACTAGAAAAATCTAAATTGTTTCGTAAATGATGCGAATTATGCAAATCGGTGCAATAACGTTATACATTTGAATGCCAAGTGCAAATTGTCCTCTATGCAATTGTCTCCAGAGGTATTTCTACTGATTAGGTCTACTTCAATTGTGCCTTTGTTACAACTGCTTAGGCGCAGTATCTTTGTTGATTGAAGTTCATTGCATATTACGCAATAATACTTAAACCGGCTTTCTCTCAACAGTACCAAACTAAAATACGGACTGCTCTGAAAATACAAATGAAAGATAACCGATGATTCTGCAAAGCGTAACAAATGTTATAGCGAAAAATGATGTAATCATAAATTATATAAACAGTTTTAGAGAAAAAAAAAATGTATATGTATAAAACAAATGATCTAAAGACCTTCGCAACATTAACTGACACGTTCCGCTTGGAATTAACGCATCGGGAAAATTAAGACCAATTGGATTAATTTACGTGAATTAGGGTTATGCCGTTTTTGTTTTGTATTTGTTACCAGTATGTTAACTCACGTTGTTCTTGTTTCAGTTAATTGGAGTGGTATTCGCCTGTTGTCTGGCCTGCAGCATCCGCAAGGAATACGAAACCGTCTAAGCGCGTTGACGATCTTAAATTTTCTTTATTATTTGTGATTTATTTCTATATTTTATATGATTATTTTTTATTATTGTATGTTTTGTTGAGTTTCTCTAATTTATTTTCTTATTTCTCTGACTGATTTTCTGATCTATTAAGTTGTGTTCTCATTATTTACTTTTTGGTTGTTCTTGGTTGATGGTACGTTCACACATGTTTATAAGTTAAGTTTAGGACGTATGAGTCAATGATTTTGATAATACCAGTTTTTACATGTAATGTTTATGTATGCGCATCTCGTGTCGGTGTTTCTCAACCGGGATAAGAAAAGGATAAGTTTTCGGTTCGTTGACAAAACAAAAATGAATACGCATAAGAATTGAAGTTATTCAATACTATTTTTTATCGATCTATATTTATTTCGTTGGAAATAATAAAAAAACATGTTCGTGGGATCATTAATTTACTATGTTGAAATATTTTTTCGGAATTTCCCGAGACTTTGGTTGGGAAGCACTGTGTTTAGGTAAATAGACAATTCGGATATGTACTCACAATTGTAAGCAAGTAAATAATGTAGTTACATATGCGGTGTGTGTTCGACTGAACTTATTTACACTTTTCGATTTATATTTATTAATTATATATATATAATAACGTGTACCAAATATTAGGGCAATACATGTATGTAGATTTACTCGTTTTACCTTTACACAGATTCTATTGGAGAAGAAGTATAACCAAAAATTAAATATAAGTGGAGAGACCATTATTTCTTTTCCAACATCCGCATCTCGATCGTTGTTGCAAAGGAAATATTTCAATGTTTAGATTAAATATTCTATAATATATATGTATGTTATAAAATATAAATAATACACACGAATTTTCTTTTTCGTTCTTGATCTGGACAACCTTTCAGACTGTAACTTGTTCTGCGGGTTGAAACAGATCGTATTCTTTGTGGGTCTTCTTGTGTGCGGATAATTGACCGGATTGGGTATACCTGTTACCGCAAATGCTGCAGGCGTAGGGCTTTTCCCCGGTGTGCGTCCTCATGTGGCTCTTCAAAGTCCTGGAATCGCCGAATCCTTTTCCACACACCAAACAAATGTGATCCTTTATACCCAAATGAGTTTTCTTGTGTGCTGCTAAATTACTTGATGTATGATACCTCTTTGAACATTGATCACATCCATATGGTTTTTCACCTAAAAATCAGATATTTTGTAACGTATGTAACAATATTACATACATAAATTATAATACCTGTATGTGATCTCATATGAATGTTTATGTCTGCAGCTCTTGCAGCCCTCTTCCCGCATATCGAACACTGAAACTTCTTCTCCCCCGTATGGGTCATGGTGTGTGAAGCCAATGCGCTTTTGCTGATGAAAGTCTTCGGGCACGAGGTGCAAATATAAGGTCTCTCCTGTGTATGCGTCCTAGTATGAATCTTCAGATATGATGAAGTTGCGAAGGCGGATCCGCAAACCGTGCAAACGTAAGGCTTTTCCCCTGAATGGACTCGTTTGTGAGCGGTTAGCACGAAAGAATGAGCGAATCTTTTCCCGCATTCCGTGCACTCGTAGTTCCTCTCTCCGGTGTGGATCTTCTTGTGGGCGACCAACCCATGCGGATCGGCGAATGCTTTTCCGCAAATACTGCATATTATGGGCTTTTCCCCCGTATGTCTACGCATATGAATCTTGAATAATTGCTATTAATAATATTAATAGTAAATAGTTGATGCTTAAATACAGCTAAATGTCCAGGCTCAAAAAATCGCTTTCCACATGTATTGCACAGATGCTTCTTGTCACCTCCATGTATCCTCTTGTGCTTGATTAAGCTTCCTCGCAGAGAAAACGTTTTGCTGCAAATTTTGCAAGCGTAAGGCCGGTAATTCGTGTGCGTCCTCATGTGAACATTCAATTGCTTAGCCACTAAAACCTGGCATGTAAATATAAATATATGAAGGATAATATAGGAAAATAAAACAATTACAGAGAAACTCCTTGTTGCAAAGTTTGCAAACATATTTTCTTCCATGCATTATTGAGTGTGTCTTCAGTGCACTCGAAGATTTAAATACCCTCTGACAGTCTGGACATTTATACCCCTCATCCAAAATAACTTTGACCTCTTCCACATCCTCATCTTCTTCTGCAGAATTATTGCCTTCTCTAACATCTTCATCAATTGCCTTTACTTCTTCTGGTTCTTCAATATTGGTGATAATAGAAGACTTTAATAGAGATTCAGATTTGATGCATTTCTCTCTGAAGCTATTCGCTGCATTCAATTGTTCTAAACAATCTAAGCAAATGTAACTAGGATACCCATCATCACTCAATACCTACAAATAACAATTTAATAACCAGAATCTAGTAATCTACATATTTATTTTATTACCTTAACTTGGGTTATAGAATATAAAATATCATCGATATTATCCTTGTAAAGGATACACAGCTCCTGATCTTCCTTGATAATTAAACACGTCCTGCATAATTTATCAATATTGGTAATTAACAAAATTTCTTCAGACATTGTTTTTCAGGTTAAAAGCCAAACATTTATGAAAGGTGTAAATAAACATAGCTTATGTCAGATCACTTTGCTGAACTTCTTCTTAGATGGCGCAAGCAGTGTATATTGTGATATAATTTGATACAAAATATTTATATTACATAAATTAATTAATATATTTAATCGACTTTGCAATATCATCATAAAATCCGATTCATACTTGCCAAGTATCGCATATTAAACTATTTATTTACGGTTTAATTAATTATAATATTATTATTTAATTTTAATTCCTTTGAGAATGTAAAGGAAAAATGTTTCTCAAAATTAATGGGATAATGATAGTTAAGGATAAAATAAATTACGAATTGTTTGGGTTAAGCGTTATATAAAAATATATTTAATTTTTATTTTTAAAAAAATATATATAATATGTAAAATATTTATATAAGATTTTTTTTATCGAGATTGACTAGACAAAATATTAACCCCTTAAAATTCTAAGTATTTTTTTCGTTTTCGTCAATTAAGAACTAAGTATTCGTATATGTACAGATACATGCGGATATTACAGTAATAGCACGAAATAATAAGATTATGTTACGTTATTAATCACCGTGAAACTAATTAAAGACAAATACAAAATTATATAAAAATAAAAACAATAATACATTGAGCTTTTACTTGGTGTGCGTGTGTGTTTGTTTCATTCACAAATTAGAGAGTTATAAATATATATTTATATATAATACACGATTAGATCTAAAATTAGATTTGTTTATAATTATGTATAGAAAATAAATATGCTCGAGTGATGGGGAAAGACAAATAATAAAAATTGTTTTGATTAGATGAAGCAAAATTAAAGAAACCGGTGGAGCGCCTTATATCCATCATGCGACATTTGACACCTGTCGGATTTAATGTGTCATGCGTTGTTGGTTTTTGGAAGATATCGAATTTGTTACCCTTTTCTTCTCTTGAAGAGGGCCCGACATCGGATTAGTTTACTTTTTGTTTGATACAGTTTTTTTTTTGTACTCTCATCTCTTCTCTTTCTTAACTAACAAAATAGAAGGAGTCCTTAATTCGTGGCTTAACGTAATTTTCCGTACAAATTATTAATGAAATTTTTCGAATGCAAATCGGATTAAGACACGTCACCGGGATTCTTTAATGCACCATTAGACACCGTGTATTCGTCCTCCCGCCTTCGCTTCATCTCTTCCTTCGCGGCGAGCGGAAAATGCATTCTAATCGGTTTATCCTTGAGGGCGCATTTGATTCATCTAATCACAAACTTAATCATAACTAACATGATGAATATATATGGCTTACATAAATATCAATTAATCGTAATGTAATCATTATAATAATAATCTTTAAGAGCTACGGAAATAAAATCGAGTTGTACTTAAACTTATACATTTAGCAACAAAATTGTGTGATTCCAATGGACGGCAAGATTTTCGATATCACCTAAATATAGAGCAATTCAAAAAACAACTTTAGCTCAAAGTTGAGATTCTCATCAAATCTTCAAATTTGATGATTATTCCGGTGGAGATCCGTTGCTATCCTCCGTGTGGTTTCCGCTGGAATCGGAGTCTCTGCATTGGGGGCAGCAACCCTCGGATCCGCCTCCGCAAAGGATGAACATCTTTCCGCAACGGCTGCACTCCTCCTGCGGATCTCCTGCAACAAATTAAAAAAGAAGAAAATACGTTAGCAGGTCGAAATGTCATATATTTATATAATGTATATCGTAGTGCGTTCATTTGAATACGTGACTCATGGGTGGCAATTTGCGCAACATGTTTTTCTTTCTTTCATTGAATCACAAATTGTACGGCTGTCGGGACACAAAAAGCCAGTGCACAATTGCACCTTGTAACGAGGCTTCTCATAAGAAGCGGACACGTAATGCGACAGTATTTACAGTTTCCTCGAGAGCCGATCGGAAAAATCGGAATGGTAATAAAGAAAGACAGAAGGAGAAGGATTTCGAATCGCACCTCTCCTGCTACGGCGACGGCCAATTTAGAAAGCAAATTTCCTTTGTTACCAGACACTTATCCATTAAAAACTTCAATCATTATTTATCACTTGATAAAAAAGTATGTTATAAAATTAAAAAAGAAAAGACATTTTTAACATTTCTCTTCTAAGATAAAATCGTATTTATAACGTGAATTACTGAAGATTTAAAGTTATACCAAATTTGTATTTTAACTGTTGAAGACATAGCCTTTGCTTATCGGGTATCTTTTATGGTAGCGCATTAATATAATACCCGTTATTCTAATTAAACATGTTATCGGTGTATTAACATAAAGTCTCCGATCCATAACCAAACGTGCATCAAACGACACCTTCTATAATTTTGATTACTCTTCATTATCACTAATTACTGTTAAAATTTATCTTTATTTATAACAGCAATTAAACTAATAATATAAAATTAATCTTTTTTGATTCCTAGTGATAAAAACTATAAAGATTTGCAAAATTTTCCAGTGTAAACATAAAAATTAAATGAATTAAAAACTAATAATGATGAAAGTAATTACATTTAATTAGCAATTAATAATCACGTCATTTTTAAATTGATGCCTCCAATTAAATATTTAGTGGAAGTGACATTTGGTAACCGAAGATATACCATTTTTCAAAATACATTCAATCATATTTCCTAAATGCTCTTTTAATTCAAGGTAGGAACTGCAATTAGTTATTTTCTTCGAGATAATTGGCGTTTCCTGTTTATTCTCTTTATTATTTATTATTTTTTTCCATGTAAAATTGCAAGCACAAGGATAGAAATAAATCATGTAATCAATTATTGAACTAAAATTTAAATGAAACTAAAGACTTTCACTTCGATTTATTTTAAGCACACTTTATATTAAACCTTTCCATTAATTCTAATATTAATTAATATGCAAATAATTTGATTAAAAAAATCTTAATTTTTTTTGTTCTAATTTTATGAAATAGTAATATTTTATAATATCATAACTGCTTATTAAAGTAAAAATTGTTTTCGTTTATCAAACGCTTATTATCTAATTACCGAGCATTTTTCATCAATTAATTGTAATCTGTTGCAATCATAAAGTAATTGTAAATGCGGACTAATGAAATAATGAGGAAATAATTTATTTTCATATTTTGATATCAATAACAATTTTTCATCTTAATTAAAATTACTTTAAAATTTAATTATTTTTAGGTAAATATATCGTGCAAGGGTTTTCTATTGTAATTTAGTAAATTTCGACTACCCAAAACTGAGCACGAAGAAAAATAATGCAGGCAAACCCTGAATAAATTTCATATGGTTTCATGGTCGTTTATTTTCTCATTGTATATTTTTTTTATCCATCAACCTCCTCATTCCTCTTCCATTCTGGTCGGCCGTTTACAATTGTAAATCGTGTTGCGTTTTCAACCCCGAAACCTAATTATAATTTCAAATTTCCTATAAACTAATGCGGTATAAATTGGGATGATGGCTCGGACTGCTCATCATCATCATCCACATCCCTGGGGCCAGAATTATAGACACACATAGAAAAATGCGGCGCCTCGTGATCACAACACAAACCCAACATAATGTCACTTAATTACTGTAACGTGGGAAACGTCGTAACGCCAGGTAGCGAAATCAATTGCGAACGGTCTGACCCAGAAAAGGGATGGTTTCTACGTTTTTTTTTTTGCTGTTTTGTTGATTTTTTTTAGGGGCGGTAAATTAAGGAGATAAAGACGGAACGGACTGTATGGGTTTTCGTCGGCTCAGTAGATGCATTCGTCCGGCTGCGAGGTTTCATTCAAGTTTTAGTTCTTCGTTGCCTAATGAATTTCATGCTGCATAGTCTTTTAAAGACCAATAAAACTCGTTCCATTTCCTGTCCAGCTTGCGTTTTACTGGCGCTCGCTTAACGGACGTGAATTGAACTTTATTTATTTTTTATTTTAAATATTTTAAGTCGAGTAATGCTCAGCTTTGATTCTGTAACAACAATATACCTTGAACTATTATTTTTAACAAAATGCAACAATTACAACATTAATTAATTTAAAAATAAATGATCACATCTTTCTCTATATTTTGAATTAATAAACGCAATTTCTTCACGAAGTTAATATTTTGTATTAATTATTGACTACAATTTTGAGGCTGTAACATTCATTAGAAAATAATAAGTTAATATGGTTTGATATTTTTACATAATAATTATTTATAAATGGGATTATCTATTCTCATTACTAATTAGATATAGGTGTAAAAAAGGTTAATTAAAATAATGGCAACTTCTGCATTGGAAAATATGATGTAGAATTGAAAGTTATAAACTTACCTTCGTGTGTTTTCATGTGAGCCCTAAGGTTGCAGGCGAGTGCGAACTTCTTGTTGCAGAGATCGCAGGCGTGCGGTTTGTCGCCTGGAAAAAGTGAAGAAAGCATGCAATTAGTGGAATCCTTCGAGATTCGAACCGTCCAAGAAAATATATCCCTATTGTGAGTCCCCTTGCTCGAAGTTGGGTCCGTGTCATATTATAAAGTCGAGCAGTTTTTGTCGCGTTTCGCAAAGGCCAAAAACCCCGATCCGATTCGCATCCATCCATCCCTAGCACGAAAAAGCCGTCCGACGTCTCCTCTGCAGACGAAACGTATAAATTTCATTTCATCGCACACAAACATATTCGTATATAGAGACACACACACATGCACACAAATGCGAACACATCCAAAAACCAAAACAATAAGCGAAGCCGAATACAGGGGACCAAAACGAGAAGTTGGAGAAGAGCGCAACGGAGCATCAGACTCTTTTCAGCAGCTCACGAAAATCCTCGGGCCAATTATTTTATACGTAGCGAATTTCTAAAAATCCTTCGAGGTTTCTTCTCGGTTCTCTTCACTTCTTCAGCATTCTACCATCAACCGCACCACCGATGTCCAATTAAAATTTTGTTCCGATCGATCACACACATGCACACACTGAGATGCTATGCTTGTACGTATGTGTATGTTCTCTAAACCGGCCCTCATCGATCATAAATAATTAAGAACTCTCATCGGCGACATATCATTATAAGATCGAGGTGCAGGAACAACAACAATACAAAAAAAAGGATATTTTATACGTTACTTCAGGAAAAGTCCCCATAAGAACGGAAATTATTCATCCATTCTCTAATTAATTTGTCATAAACCTTTTAATAAAATTGACATAATTCAACAATGATTTAAAAAAATGTGTACGTTTTTTTTTTATGTAATTATTAATCTTGTTATAATTATATATAAGATTTCTGCGGAATTTTCATTGAGCTATACAAAGTATTACGTTTGTCGTAAACGTGTAAGTTAAATATGTTACAAGCGTTGGTGGTCTGTTGTGAAATGCACGCTTGAAGTGTTTATTCATTTATGAAGCTAATTTCATACGATTTTACAAGGGTGTCATAAATGGTATATAGTAGTTAAAACGGTGTATCAAAAAAGAAGCTTGTTCAACAAACGTTACTAACATTATGACTGCTGTAAATATTAAGTCACCAAAATAAAAGCAGTAATTTGTTTTATGTAAATAATGTTTTTAACTACTAATTCAAAATTAATAATAATTTAAAATTTTGTTTTATTAATTATATTTGGGAGGTTTATTTGGAATGGAATGGTTATGAAATTATTAAAATCCGGTCCTGGCTTTTCGGATTGCAATAAACAATCGGCAATAGGAAAATAAACTAGGATGGTTGATTAAACGCGATTGGTTTATTGCTATTTGGTATTCTTTTTTCTTTCTCGTTCTTCTTGGTGCACCGTTCTCGGTCGGTGCAATAAAATTGCATTAGCACAATTGTGGCGGTGGCGACGGCGGCGGAAGAGGCAGGAGGCGGCATGAGGCACAAGAGAGAGGCGCGCGCGACGTTTTGTTCTACCAGATTCGATTTAAGATAATAAATTCAAGAGCAAACAAGCCCACTTGTTACCGAGCCGACTCTACAAATCTGCACACAAATGAAAAACAAACAAACTTGCATGCACATACATACGTACACCATACACACGCACATGCCGCTTCGAGCCAGGACTACTACTCTCGCTCTAATCAATGAAACCAATTCAGTACCATCTAACAACTATTCAAAAACAGTAAGATACCACCACAACATGGTTGCTTAGCTACTAAAATAGAAATAGGATGTTTCCTATTGATTATCTTACAAACTATCCCCCACTTTGCAAAAAAGTTTATAAATTAAGATTTTCAAGAATTGACAAACACGTTTTACCTATTTATAAAAAAAAAACGTTGTGGTTATATAAAAGTAATCTTTGAAGATTAGCTTTTTTCTATGTATTTCGTAAAGAACATATGTGATTGGTAGCTTTAGAAAATTGAGCGGATTTATGGGATTCCTCAAATTACAAATGTATTCGAGAGGAACTGAACAACGAAAGAAAGAAAAAAGGAGAAAGGTAGAGATGGTTTGCGTGCGGCTGGTTATGCCGTTTCGTGTTTATTTTTCATAATTTATAATATAATATAACATTTGCCGGCTGTGGGATTCGGTTTGGGGTTGCGTGGTGGAAGGCAGCTCTTCAGCATCAGCTCTTGCGGCCGGAGAAGTACATATACACGCTCACACTCACGCATACATGCATGTATACGTATCATACACATGCACACAGAGAGATATACTTCGAAGGAGAAGGATCAGAGCCATAATGTCATTCGCTAAATTAAGTGGCACGGTTGTTTATGGACTGTCAATGTAAGTCATAGCCTGCTAACGAGCTGCGGGCATATATTTTCCCAACACCTCATTTTGCATATACAGTGTGACTCAACGGAGAAGAACCAACCGCATATATATATATATACTTGTAGCTTGTATTACAAATACTATATGATGTTACATCTGGTAGTTGAAATTTATAGAAATAGTGCAATTTTGAGTTATTTAATAATAATAATATGTATTGTATCAATTCAGTTTAAGTCTATTGGTTTAGATGTTTGTTATGCAAATAATGGGAATTAGTATCTGTTTGGTAATAAATGTTGGATGAACCGTGTCCGATTCGCTGCGGTACTAAAGAGGAGACAAGGAATGGATGGACATTCATTCAGCTGCTCTGCATATAATAAGTATGAGAGAATATTGTAAGTTCCAGATAGTTCACCGCGGCGGCAGTTCGGAATTAATTGGGCCTTTGTTTGGCTTTGGAAACGGATGAGAAAACGAAGAAGCAGTAGCAGCAGCAGCAGAAGAAGTAAGAGGAGGAGGAGACAAGAAGACTATGAAGTAGACGAAGAAGAAGAAGAAAAGTCTCCTCCGGTTTGACGGTGATAGATACGTGACGTCATGCGCCCGGTGGTCCATCGGAGGCGATTTGAATAGAATGGTGGAAGCTGCACGGAGCACAACTAAATCACGGCCAGGTTGGAGGGAGCATATATACACACACAAAGCAGATACAGAAGAGGCCGAGCCGACGAGAGAGCTAAATCTGAAATTCCCACACACAAATTGATATCTTCTGTGTTGGTTCTGTGCGGAAAGGAAGAATGGTACTGCATGGCATGGCGTGGTATGGCATGGATGGAGGAAGGAGTGTGGGGCGATGCGAGGGAATAAAAAATTAAATGTAGATCCGTGGTGGATTTATCCTCTGCGTGGCGGTGATTTAGAATGGCAGTCGGCCGACTGGTTTATTCGGCTCATTAGGCGGGGGCCGGTGGCTTAATTAACATCTCTTTCTCGCGTCTTATCTCATCCCCAAAGGTACCGGGGCTACAAGAGGTACCGGAGGTACCAGAGGCACTCGAGACTATCCGATATCACCTTCAGACACGCAAACACCTCCTCCGAGAGTGCTGGAGGAGACACAATCCTACGATGACGAACCAACACTTTCTTAATCTTTCCATTCTATTCTAGCCTCGTTGCTATATTTTTTTTCTTTCCTTCTCTCTTCGCCTCATCTCCTTTCTTCCATCTGGGAAGCTCTCTCGAGCGTGTTAGTCCCTTCGACAAGAGGACTTCGGCTCTCTCGAAGATCCGAGTTGCTCGAGCGTGTTGAGCCCGTATATATACGTATGCATCGTATCGATATCATCATCATCATCGTCATCATCGACCGATGATAAGTGAGAATGCCTTTGCGGTGAACCGACCGTGGCGTATCTTTCTCTCTTAACCCGAAGAACGGGACCAACGACCACACCATCAATATTTCATAAAATCCTCACTCTATTAATGCAGACAACGAACGAAAAAAAAAAGGAAGAAATAATAAAAGAAACACTTCTCAAGACCATATTGGAATTCCGCATCCAATAACGACTTTGGTTGACACAAAAAACGAATTCCAATCATCTTTCTTTATTTTACGTTCTTTCAGGAAGCAATTGACTATAGCATTCACAATAATCTATTATATTTTGTTACTCAATTATTATGTCATTAATTAAATGATAGGATGTTACTCTAAATTATAATATAAAATAGGATATAAAAATGGTATCGGTTTTGCAAAGGCCGCATAAAATTTATAATGCAAAGAGACTCTTAAAATCTCATAAAATCTAAAAGGTAGTTCGAAACGCTTGAGTTGTTGTGCTATTATCAATGAGATTGATTGCTGCAACGTTTGTGTGGCATTCAAAACCTGTCTCGGTGTCCGCCGATATATTTCTTAATAACTACTCGAGTAACGACTCTTAATATACAGAACATGTTTATAAACAATACGATTCAATTCATAGTTAAATTTTGCATCTCTTCGAAAATTATTTAATGTATGAAAGAATAAAAAAAAATAAATTAAGTTGAATTATTTAATAGATGAATAAAAATAATTGTGTCGATGTAAGACAGGTATTGGAGACACGTTTTTATGTGTAATATTTGTTCGATAGGAACGCGATCGGCGAGAATGAGGAGAGGCAATAAAAGAAGACGATGGAGACAAGGAAAGAAACAAATCGGAAAACCGGACGAGTAAAGGAATACGCCGAGATCTCGTCCTTTTTCATCTTCATTGAACTTGTATCAATGGATTAAAAAGAAGGAGAGTATTGTAAATGAGCTGACGATATCGGATTTCCAATGGACGAGTCACCACTACCACCACCGCATGCATCGCCTCACGTTCCTCCTCATATCGAGCACACATGAGAATTGTCACTCTCCCATACACCTCAAATTCCAAGCAAGAATAAGAAGAAGAAGATGATGATGATGAAGTGGATACAAAAAAGAAACAAGAAGAGAAAAGAAAGAGGGTTTCTTTAATGTGAAGTAAATTGAAACTAACAGACGACGCACTGAATCAATAATGCATGCAATCAATTTAATGAGTACCATGAAATAATTCTCAGATTAATTATATCAAAAAAAAATTTAAAAAAATAAATAAAACATCAATTTCATATTCTATTAATTATAAGTTATTAATAGATATTAAAATATATATTTTTGATTTCTTTAAATTTAATTACAGGAAATTGGGAAATACCACAACATTCATTGGAAAGACTTAGAATAACTAATAAACATATGAGTTATTCTAATTAGCGTACATGATTGAAATGAGAAAATAAATATTAACATTACATCATTTCACAAGATAAAATAACTTTATTCAAAATTATTTCTATAAATCGTAAAAAAAAATAAAATAATTTTGTATTACTTTAATATGATTAATTAATAATTTTAAATTATATAAGTGCTTTAAAATTTCTTTTCATCTCCGATCTTCGATAAATTAATTAAGTGCAAAGAACACTGGTGGGATGGAAGTAATTAAAGACAATTTTTCAATTACATTTTGAATGTATCTTAAACGACGCATGATTTATGTCCGCATTCATTTTTCAAATTTATCAATTAATTTTAATTATTTAGGACCAATTAAATCTCGTCACGTTATCTACGCGTTCTCTCCTACCTCCACAAAATAACACGTAATTATTTTTATACACTCATATCTAAATGACAAATACAATTTTAAAAAATATTGCAATTCTTAATAACATTTTATTAATATTTCATAAATATATAATGTTATTAATATTCATAAAATAACTGGTTGACTACTAAAAAGTATTGCACATTTTTTTTGTTGCCTTAATGAATTAATTCTAATGAAGTATTAATATTTCTCGAGAGATATGAATTAATTAATGCAAAAATAAAGTAAAATAAATAAATTCTCAGGTGTATCGAAGCTGTGGGTCATTAGTTACTGCAGTAGCCAGAAAATCAACATACCAATTAAGACTTATTAAAAGAGCGATACATCGTTGTCAATTTTTTTGCTCCTCTTGCATAAGTATATTTCGTTTCCATAAAAGGTTATGGAACGTGCATGAGCCGGCTATTTTTCATTATTCAAGAATGCATTTATACGACCATTCATAATAAATTTAAAAAAATAACATACACACAAAACAAATAATTGAGAAGAAGATTGTTCGAGTTTCTAAACACTGTTGAATCCAAGTTTGGACGCACATCTCATCTCGCGTAATTACAGGAAACACGCTGCGTATAATAATAGCATGTTCTCTATTAAATCCAAATATATATAAAAAAAATCACTTACATAATAATATTAGTTATTTTTTTAATAAGAATTATTTAGTATTTCTTAAATGCAATAATTGTTTGTATTTAAATTTTGATTGTAATTTTGAATGTAAATAAAAGCTCTTGCATTTACATAGTTTTCAAATAAAATTTAATTGAGGAGTGAGAAAAATGAAGGTCTCGAAATAAGATTTCGGTTTTTACGACGAGGAATGAAGGAGATATTCCCTCATTTCGTAATGAAGATTTCCAACAAAGCATAAAGTTTTTATGATGATTATGCATATTGATACAGTTATTGGTACCGATTCGAAGACGGTGAATAAATAGAGCCATAACGGGGAGATTGGGATTGGGATTCGGAATGCTAATGAAAATAGATTAAGGATTTAATTAGAGCGAGCGAGAGAGATGGGATTGCTTGCATATCATCCACGGTTTTATTATTATCATCATCATCATTATCATCATTTTTTCTTTTCTGTGGCCGCAGCATAAATTATCGGATTTATTGCAGCGCGTTCACGTTTTATCATCGAACCAACGAGATGACTTTGGTGCACCAAATGCTTTCTCTCTTTATCTCATTATTAATGCTATCTCCTCCAACCCAGAGCCACGAAACCTACACTCGTGTCTTCCGTCATTAAAACTGAACCAGATGATGACGCGGATGATCATGATGACGATGAAGGAGCGAGCGGTGAGGACGAGGAAGAGGTGGCCGCACCGTGCAGAGAGAACAGAGTTGATTGACACTCACTTAATTATCATTTATCTGCTGCGGCTTAATGAATTCATAAAGTTTTTTTATTATTGCTCCTCATCTCGCAGCCTTTTGGTAAATGTTCCAAAAAATGCTGGTGACGACCGTTTAGGAAGGCGAAACAAATTTGATGTTTCCGACACCATCGAACGAGACTGGAGAAAGCCTTTAGATTCCAGATTTTATTGGACTCCGAAATAGAGTTGTATACGTAATAAACGGATTGTGTTTTACGTCAATAGATCTTAATCATCAAATTAACGCACATAAATTAATTAACGAATTTGACTCATAAAAAACAACAATTTCGTTTCGCACTAAATTATAATTGTATAAAATACGTACAATTTATTTGCAATTCAGATTGAAATTAATTATATAAAAATAATTTGAATATAACTAATTAATGCAATTAATTCAATGTTTAAGTCAATTTAAAAGGAAAGTGGAACTTATTTTAGTTTTTACAATTATAGTAGTTTCCACTATGGAAATTTTTATTTTAATTGCAGGATAATAGCACAACGCAGGTGTTAATCAAATCTTAAAGGTTGATTCAGAATTATGGATTATTCAAAGCTGCTTTTGAGTAAATTAATGGATAAAACATTTATAACTCACTCAAGCCAAACTAATTATAAGCTATTGTTTCCACTCTTTTTTTGCAATTTCATAGAACACTAACAATTTTATAGGATTTTCTACTTTAATCCAAAAGCTTTATTTAATATTTCAATTTAGAGATTTTTTTTAACGGAATTCTTTTAACTATTAATAAATCATTATTAATTCTGAGCTTAATTAATTTCTAAATCATTAGGGACCAGTTTCCTCTGATAATTATATGCATATTTTTACAACGCATTTGCTCCAAATTTAAAAGTTTCAACAGAATCATCAATAAAACTGTCTGGAATTATTTTTTTTACTTAAAAATAGTTTTGTTAATCACGGATTTTTAAATCAGTAATTAATTACAGTTTTTATGCTCGCTTCGATCGTTGGACAGAATTTGAAAAAAAAAAAACTATCGGATTAGTTTATAAGTTTGCCCTACTTATTAATTAATTAATAGATTCGTATACGTAAGACTTTGTAATTAAGACAAAAATGAAATTATTTAATGTAATGTTAATTTTTTTTTTTTGAATCTTCTTATAATTATCGGAAAGGTTCGAAGCGGAGCTCGCGTTTGTATAATTAATTAAAGCCGGCTTCCGAATGGAAATAAATCAGGTCGGAAAAGCTATTAAAGGTATAGCATTTAATAGAAATATCTCGAAGTCCGTTATTAAAAAAAAAAAGAAGTTTACTCGAGGATAAGATAACAATTTACATAGGGAGATATTTATTTTTTTTAATTATGAATGGGTTTCTCCAAGTAATTTCATAAGGTTGTAACCAATGATTTATTTAAAATGTAATGATCGAAATAGTTAAGTTCTTTGAGTATTTTCATAATCGTTAACGGGAAAGAAGCAATGTTGTTCGATTGCAGCGAGGCTCTAAATGCATGATGCTTGTTAATATGCGGATGGTATTTTGTATTTTTTGAAATAACAAAGAACTAAAAAAGGGAATTTCTGCACGTTTATTTGATCTTGTACATTAATTATACTATATCAACTTTATATATTAGATTTTAAATAAAGACGAAGTTATACATTTATAAATATATTTTATTGTTATTTTTTTTTAAAGAAATATTGAATCTAAAATATAATTTTGTAAAATCTATTAATAAAAGCTATTTTGGATTCAGGTCTGTTGTTATTGCTTTTTAAATTCGATAATTGTGAGTAAATTATTGTGTATTTATTTGGCACTGTGTTTTATGATTGATCAATTATGTGTTAACCGCATGACCTGGAGACCAATTCCAAGGCCAAAAATTACATGCGTTTCTGTATTTTTTTGGAAGGGCGTAAAAGATAATTTGGGGTGTTCTTTGTGAAAAAAAATATATTATAAAAATAGAGGAGTGCGTGCATCATTAGAGGCGCGAGTCGGCGTCAGGTTTTTTTCTTTTCCTCCTCAACAGACACAGACGGTCTTGCACCAAATTATACCTGATGGCATCGTGACCATACCAAGAAAAAAAAAACCGCAACCAAAGTTACGCAGACGCGAATAGTTTCCATCCAATTCTTTCTTTCCTCCACTCATAATATGCGACTCTGTTTATATAGAGAAATATAATTCGGGGTGTAGCAGGAGGAATGCAGTCGCAGCTCCTGCAAAGATAACGTGCCAGAAGCTATTGAGTCGTTGGCACCCGTTTCGGATGCCATTCTTTATATACATATATACACACACACACAAGTTCGTCCTTTTTCTCTGCTCCTTCGCCATTCGAAAATTCGCTGCAGCCTTGAGTCCTTTTTGTTAAATTGTTGTTAAATGTTGTGCTGCTGCTTTTGCTGATGTTGGATTTCGTACACGTGTAATAAATCTGGCGGTGTACGCAATCCTCCCCCTGATTTGCATAGAACAAGGTCCGTATCTGTGGACATTAAGGTCTTAATTGAGCCTCGCGTGACCATATCTCTTATTTGTCCGAGGCGGCTATATTTATGGGACCAAAAGACAGATACACTCGAAGAAGAAGGCGCACAGTTACAGTTCGTTGTTTGCTTCTGCTGCTGCTGCTTGTTGTTGTTGTTATTGCTGTTGTTTTTTCCTTCGTATATTCCTACCTCTCATTACGGTCGCACATCAATCCCGACGACTCAATCGTTTTCCTTCTTCGAACCCATAAATCTCCATTAAATAATTACACATACATGGCTTTCAATCAAAGCAACTACAGTACTGATATCAAAACAACAACTACAAACAAATACCAGCTTTCATCAAAACTTCACTAATTCAACATTGACATCTAAATCTCAAATATACAACTCATAATATTTCTTGTCTTTCCAATTAATTACAGTATAGTTAATAAAATATTCATATATAAATCAATTAATGAAATAAAATGAATGAAAAAATCTTTTTTTAGAATTCATTAACAAATTATATTTTTATCTCAAGAATCTTCCCGATATCGCAATTTTTACAAATATTAACATAATTCGTGGAAAAAAGATTCGTGTTAAGTGGAATTATTTAATATGCAAATTTGTGTACCTTATTGTTTCCAGAAATAACCTGAGGTCTTCCGAAATTCTTAGTACTATTTCTTCTATTTTCTTAAAATATTAAGGTCGAAAAAATAGCATTTTGCAATTATTATGTAATTATTTTATGTCGCTTAACAATTTAAAAATACTGGACGTATGTTATTGCAGATCTTTAGGAATTTTAATGGAAGAAATATTTACTCATTATTAAATATTTAATAATTATTTAATCTGTTAAATAATAAATTGATTCAATTCGCATTGCTACTTAATGTTTACTTATTGATTGTGTTGAAAATTATAAGCACCTCATTTGCGCATTATATTACACTTGAGGAATTTTAATGTTTTATAAGTAAATTTAATATTCACAAAAAAAAAGTATAATTATATAATTAGTTATTTATAAAATAATGAAACTTGTGTATATTTATTTTTGCGATAATTAATAATCAGCGCATTAGAGAAATGAGGCATTAAATATTTTACATACTTGTTATAAAATGATACAGCATTTACCTGTCATATCGAGCGGATATCCGGGAGATTTATCTCAAATAACAGCGTGCGTACTCTGAGAAGAGAAACACTTCATGCTCAATCCTTAATTAACAATTTCTTCTGCTAATCCGATACTATTAGGTTTCGCACTCAAAACTGTATTAATTTAATCTCGCATTTGCGCTGCGAATGCAAATGGTTGTTATTTTGTGTAATAGTTTGTGGATTTGCAAGAAACGCATTTTGAATGATTAGAACGTAGTAGTTTATTTAGTATCGATCTAAGGAGCAAGAAAAGACATTTGAAAGTCAAATGTGCTTAATTCATTACGTGCTCGACTTGGCAAGTTATAATGATTTCATACGAATCGCAGTTGGATTTATGAGGATTCGTCAAAGGATGGACATGCGATGAAGTAGATACGCTCACAAATCGGACAGCTCTTAACGAAAGCGAATTATTAATAAGGTTTTCACGTGTTATTACTTATATAACTATAAAAAAAGATTGTTACATTTATTATAATTATCTATTTATTTTATTCATAGAATTAGAATTTCTTTAATATAAAATTATAATTAAAATTAGACGTTTTTCAATGAGTTCACTTGCTTTTTATGTAATATTATTTTGTTGTTATTTAATGTAAGTAATATTAATAAATGAAATTTAATCAATGTTAAATCTATAATAATGACAAACTAAAAAAGTTCAAGGTTGGTTTGATACGCTAATTGCTTGTCTTCAGTGTTTACAATGGTGTTAAATTGTTTGGTTTGTAGGTGTTGTGGATCTAATGTTAATTTTTTAATTAATATTGAAGATTTTCTTTTGGTTTATTCTGGTGGTAAAGTAAACGTAATGAAAGGAACAAAAATAAAATTAAATTTTAAAAAAAGTGGACAGCTTTGGTCGTAAATGCGGAGTGGAGTGTTTATAAATAAATGTACCCTTGGAATGTCGACCCATGCCGACTAATTGCATGATAAATTGATAATATTAAAACTCCATATACTAATTAATTATAATTTAAAGTGCGGCTCGTAAACGCTTTTATTATTCCAATTTATATGTGAGTGCGTACGAGTATGGATGGATGTGATGGAAGTATGGAATGGGAGAGGTTCTTCTTCTTCTGGTCCGGTTATTAACCAGACAATGACTTAAAAGGATAATTAAAGGAATCTCGAAAATGATATTTAATCGAGGCGCCGACAATGCCTTTCCGATATCAGCGGGACGCGCGAGTCCTTTTCATCACTCCTTTTTATTTTTTATTTTTTTGTATGCAGTTCTTCTTCTATTATTAATTCCATTATTATTTTGGTTTGGTTTGGTTTTGTGTCTCTGTATGGTGGCAATGCCATTTTCGCCCCTATTGTCGACGCGCTGATTGCATGGGGCACCGTTACGTAATCCCATTGTTGGCGGTGCCGCGGCATATGGATCCGGCGGGTTCGCCTACTGTTTCTTTTTGTCCTCCGACCGAAAGGGGAAACCAAACAAAGAAATCCTTCGGATCCTCCCGTGATTTATTAACGCGGCTTTCTCTCCAGAACACGCCGTATTGAAGTGTATGCATATGTTTGCATGTACGGGTTTCGGTTGTATGGACGCGTCTTTCGCGCAATTACAAAACCCGCATGCGACCTCATCATCCATCCGTCCCATCCATTTGACAACAACAAGAAGAAGAGACTACTGCATCATCATATGTGACGATGATGATTTTGTGGCGCGGCATCAAGAATTGTTGGTGGTGGAGGAGGTTGAGGAAAGGCTATGCATACGAAACGGTCGCAGCAACTGTTGCGTATGGTCCGTGTATATCCGTATGTAATCAGTGGTCTTGAGGAGAACGGACACCTTCTGTCCGTTCTTGCAACGGTCGCTATTCAGGTGGAACATGTGCGCACCCTACAGGTGCACCATCGGACCCCATCCACCTGCCCGATCGACCCTAAACCGATCATCAGACGACACGACAAACGCACCACCACCATTACCATTACCACTTCCAGCTAAAACCACCATTCCCATTACACGCGTCTCCTCTCCTACATTACATTGCATAACCCGTGTTCGTATGTCCCTTGCATCAATTATCCTACAAGTTTTCGCTCTCTTCTTCCTTTTTCAAGACTTCAACAATTTCCACTTAACAAGAATACGAACACAACACAATTACACAATTTAAACTAATACACGTACTTCGCGCAAAAAAAAACAACTAACAATTTTAACTTGCCGCAATTACCTCGCAAATGCCTCTTACATTAAACCAACAATTGCTTCTTGGAACAAAATTCGTATTTGGGTCATCCACATCTTCATTACTTCTTCAAATACCAATATCCTCAATAGCTTCTTTAATTAACATCAAAATATCATAATTGAATTGTAATTAATTATTTACATTTGATAGCAATTAACACTTAACTCCTTTACTTATCATAATTAAATATTTAAAAATGCATAATAACTTTTTAATTGAATTGAAAACGTATTACAGAACGTAATACGTTTTCAATTCGATATCTTCTGCTCTGCTTAAACGTCGACGGTAATTAACATTGCTTTTCGAGTGCGAGCATTAAGATCGATGCGATGCAACGAAAAATGATCGAATACTTTGCTCCGTACTTATAATTACTAGCTTTAATCACAAACATTATTCGAAGGCAACTACCATTTTCGGTTTGCCGATGCTAATCTTCATTTGGTTTATTTTTTTTAAATGTATAGTCGTCATTAAATATTCAAGGTCGTAAAGGTAAATCTCCCCAAAAAAGAAAGAAAGAAATAAAAATGGGAAAAAGAAAACGCGCTCGCAAACCGCAAACAACGCGGAATGGCAATTATAAGCGGTAATACATCATTTTAAAGATACCTATCTTCATCTGCAAGGAGAATCGATTTATTTTACATGCTCGAAAAGATATATCCACTCGTATACAGAGTGATCCAATAAATGTATCTTAAAGCTGTTATTTTTTGTGTATGTTTGCATTGTAAAATTATTGTAATGCTATGCGGAACGTAAGGATAATGGAATCGCATTCTGGATTTTAATTAAAATTCGATTCATTAAAGAGATATTTTTGTCGCGTTTACGATAATGATGTAAACATAAATTAATCCTTGTCATTATCATACATTGAAATATTTTCTAATATTCTAATTTATCGTCGATGCATTCATTAATATTAAAACGTTCTTGCATTTATTTCTATTTTTTTTTGCATTTATTTAATTATTCATAGATCATACACAAATTCCACAATTGTGAGTCGATGATTGCATTCGCGTTGGTGATCCAGGAAATTGACGTGGATCCTTCATTATGCTCGAAGTAATTCGCTCGGATGTTGATAAACGAGGCTCGTGGCATGCAGGAGGCATGAATATATGAATGTCAAAATGTGCCATTAAAACGGTCTTAGTCATATTGAATTTATTAATTATGTATCGAGATCAATATATAAATGTTTTAATACTAATAATGCCGACGCGTGTTCACATTTTACAGATTAATTATTTTATTCACTTTGACATTTATATATTTATAATCGTTATTGCGTATAGAAACGATAGCGAAAACGCCTCAATTTTCTGCAATAATCTCCGCTTCGATTATGGACGATTTATCGACGATAATTGGCATTTTGGTGTACGAACGATACCGGAGATTCCACGAATGTTTGCGAGCGACGACGGAAAGGAGAGAAAGACACGCATATTTAGAAATTTAATCACGACAATGTTTCTGTACCAATGGTCAAGGATTTAATTATTTATGGTTGAGGGATTATGTATCACAGGTGTGTTCTTTAGTTTATGATTTGTTTCCTATTGTTGTCAAGAGATTTCTTTCCATATCTGCTTTAAAGACAGAAAGTCATTAGTTGTTTTTAATAAAACTAAAAAAAAATACAAATTCAATTACATGATTATCTCAATATATTAATATCAAGTGGATTTAAGAATATAATGCCTTTAATGAAGATTGAAGTTTTTTTTTTGTTAATCCAATAAATGATTATGACACAGGTAGCTCAATAGATTTATTACGTAAAGGCAACGGAAATGTAGACACGAATAATTTTTTGTTCAATTTTTGAAACAGGTGACACACCCTGTAGGTGATTCGTGCACCTGCGAAAACGCACTTAGGAAGACCATTTAGTGATAGGACCTTTAATAATGTGGAAGAAAACATTAAAATAACGGCCAATATCCACCCTCCTTCGCAACGCTCCCGGCTAATTGAAACGAGGAAGGTGTTTTTGCCAGAACAAAAATTACGAAGTGGCTTTACTGAGAAGAGATTTGGATAAGAAATAAGAATGCTTTATGAATCAATCAAATGTTGGATATAAACTCGTGGAATTCATTAAGAACAATAATATGAATCCGGAGATCTGATGTTATTGTTATTGCGGGTTTTCCGTGCTCGCGGTGTCTCTTCGGATGCCGTGTCGCTGATGATGGTAGTAGCTTTATAGTTGGCGTGTCCACATGTGATTACTCTCGTGCTGGTACTGCCTATACCCATAGGTATATATGTATGTATAAATGCACCGACGACATATTTAGATGAAACCATAAACGGAAAAACGAGACACTCTATCATCACCTCATCCATACATAGTTACTTCGCGTCCAAAGCTTCGCTTTACTCTCTTTCTTTCCACACTTTTAATACCTTGTATATATCGCCTTTTTAGCCAATTGAAAAAAGCCGTAAACACATGTTTTTCGATATACAATTTTACGTTTCTCCACATTCCATTATTGATTTTATTCATCTAAACTCTATAACGTAATAGATTATTAATAAACACATCGAAAACATTAAATATGTTTATATATTAATAACATTCTTATTATATTTGAATTTTGACAGCTGTCACTTTTCTACTCATTTATTTGTAATATAACGGTTTGATGACAGCTGTCATTAAAAAAATAATAGTTAAGAAGAAAACTGAGGTAACTGAACTAGTTTATAGTGTATAGTTTTGTGATGGATAAAAAAGGGTATACGTAAATTGCAGTGATTGTTAGGGGGTCCTGGCAAGATGTTGCGTATTCTTTTCTCAGGTGCAATTATGTAGATTGATTTTGCAACAATCTTTTGTGCTGTACGGTGGAAGCTTTAAAAGGCATTATTGGCCGAGGAACGTTTTTGAACAGAGATGGATGGTAATAATAATGAGAGCTTATGGTTAAAGCTCGGATTTGATTGTCCGTTGCGGGGATAGTGGATGTTCGTAGGCAGGGGGCGCTGTCAGCGCACTTCCTGCGCCAAGTGGATACATAATGATGCGACTGATTGATTGGTCCGCTACCAGTACATGCTATTAGCGGTTATCTCATCGGCATCGGCTCTACCGGTGGTCCCATCCGATCACCGGATCACTACTAACTCCTCTCGTTAACTACTCACTTGTTGTTGTTGTTGTTACTGTTGCCGTAGTTGTTCTTGTACCTCCCGAAAATGCGCGTAATAAAAAGAGTACAGAGATGGAACAAGATCAAGACCGAGAGCATATACCCAACTCCACGAAGAAGATTGATGGAAACCATCTACTCAAGATCTACTCCTAATTGAAATATTAATTAGTAAAAACGCATTAATACTCAACTTTATTACCTCTATTAATTAGTTGATACTCTCCACAAAATTAATTAAAAAGAATAATCAAAAAATAAAGAAAATTTCACCATTAGAATATAAATATTAAACAAAGTAACAAACCATTTCGTTACAGACATTTATACGAAATTTAACGACTCGTTAATTGAAAACGTATATATATACATACATATTTTGCAGCAAATAAATACTTGTTGTTTTCTAATTTGAAAACGGTAGAACTCGATGCATGTTATATGCAAATAATACATACATGTATGCAAATGATAGAAAAGTTTTCATAAATTCACTCGAGTTACGTACTCTTTCTTAGCGAAACGTATTTTCTCAGTATACTCAGTTCGTTTCGTAATTACAATTAATCGATATTTAAGGAAAACCAATTTGCCTTCATCATTTTTAACAACTAAAAAATAAACTAGAAACGCATATGAAAAATAATAAATTAAACATTTTTTTCTCTTAAGGTCATAGTTCAGTAATTTGTTTTGATTGAATTATACTTTATTTATATTTCCTTGCATCGTGTAAAGTAATACTTATAAATATACCATAAACTTCTGTCGATTCATTGATTATTAATTATCATTACTATAATAAAAAAAAATATATTCTATTGTATAACAATATTTCTGAAATAAATAACTTTATTACTATAATTATTTATTAATTTACACCATAAATTAAAATTTCTATAATTTAGATTATAAATTAAATATTTGTACTTGAGTGTGAATTATAATTTTAAATTTGGTAGTTTATTTATAAACCGTTGATTTATTACCTTATAAATAGCTTAACTTATTTTGCAATTATTATTTTTTTTTGTAAAATTAATTAAAGCTTGAAATATATGAAACATGTAATCCAATACAGATTTGAAAGCACCTTAATTCACAATTCTAGTGTTGATTTTAGGTATGTGTATGATATTTGTGCTGAGTATAGGAAATATTAATTTGTAATGTGGTCCTAATATTTCCTTCTTTCAGATCCTTTCTATTCGAAAGGTATACTCTCGTGCGAATCGTCGTCGGGAACTGTCGCTATCAGAGCAACTAATTCTTCATCATTCGTAAACCTTTAATTGGAACCGATTTCCGACATATTCTGAAGCGCTTCGCAGATTCCTCACCTCTCTTATCTCGCGGATTTCTTCGCGGTGTATCGAAGAGGCAGCACCATTACAATACCTAATCATAAACAAATCTCGCTCGCTCCTTGCACACCTTCAATTCCTGCCGTTGTTTAAATAGGCTCTACATATTCCGTTTTGCCGATTTGGTCCGTTGCCGTTGCACTTTCATCATGCTCTATTAGTGATATCAGTAGTAACGACCTTTCTGCAATTATTTTCCATACCTCCTCTCAGGCCATTCTAACGGCACATAAAAGCCTTCCGACGCCGCCTCCCCCGTTCCCTCAATCCACGCATATTTATCCCGAAATAGAAAACCTTTAAAATCTTCCCTAATCCAAATTACGTGGAAAAGACGCAAACAATGCTAACTTATTCACTTTCTATTGGAAGCTCGGAAAACAGAAAAAGCTAGTAATACAACAAAGGCCATTCAAAATTAGTTCCCTCGCGTTTTGAATGGGATCCCAGCACATCGTCTCGGATAAATGTAAATGCAAGGTCATACACACTCGCACTCCAACTAATAAATACTTTCCCGAATTAATCGTTTCACTTCTGCTTTCATTAATGAAACCAAAGATTATTTTAACAACGTTGAGTTACATAAAAATGTATTAATCATAATTGACGCATCGTGATGTTGGAAAAATGATGCAGCAAATATAATTCTGCAAAGTTGAAAAATTATTAGTATCGTACATACTATAATTGGTCGTGTGTTGCGTCACGTCGCTGTTCAGGTTCTCTGAATTTTATGGTAATTTCATAATTGCGACGATCATTAATGAAATACGAGGTATTTTTAATTGTGATTACCAATAAAGTATTGATAATAAGTGGTTGTAATGTGAAAGAATAATGTTTATTTGAGGTGATGGAAAAAATGTTGGTGCTGAAGAAATCTAATAAGATTTTAGAAAATTGTAGGATGCATGAGTCAATATTACACTTTATGCGAATATTGCATGTGCTGTCATGTAATTATCACTTCCACTTGGACTGCAATCTTTGTGCACGTCGATATATATTTAATAATTGTTTTGTGACGAATAAATAAATATAACTTAGTATTTCCAGATTAAATTAAACATTAATTATTAAAGATAATTAAATGAATAAATATTAGTTATTTGAAATCAATTGATTATAAAGTATTAGTATTTTCAGTATACCTGAAGACTTTTAAGGGATCAGTATGATGACGGTTGATGGCAAGTGATTATAGTAGAATCCTGCTAGCCTAAGGAAACTAAACTTGATGCTTAGTTGAAAACAAAGAAAGAAAAATGTGAAAAGCATAGACGAAGTAAAAATCTTGAGCAAATCGCGTGAGCCTGATTAGGTTCAGGAATTCGGACGAGGCTGCAGGGGGTGCCGAAACCAATTTCGGAAGGAATTCGGGACCGACTTTTTTGGTCGTTTGTTGCCATTCGCACTTTTGTTGGTCTCGTTTGCCGATGTTTTTGTTGCTGTTGTTTCGGGGGGGTTACGCGCGCCTCTCGTATGCATGTGTGAGTGTGCTCTGCGTGTAACCAGTAATTACAGATTATGGCCATTACGGCTATAGCGAGCGAAGAGAGCGTAGAAGAGCGAACAAGCGAACGATATGAGCGAGATTGCAGCCGCCGTCGAGTGGCAGCGGCGGCCATTCGTCCGGGAGGACAACCGGTAATTACACACATACACACACACACGTACAGCTCGTGCATGTGTGTATGAGTGTGTACGTACACAAGCGGGGACGAGTATGAGTACGACGATGATGATGATGATGGGGCCCTAATCAGCCCGCAGGGCCCAAACTCGGGAGAGCAACTGCTTCTGCTTCTTCTTCTGCTGGTGCTGCTTCTGCTGTTGCCCAGCTCCTGCTACCGTTTCGAAACCAATTAAAATTCACCTCCACAAATAACAATTTTCATGCGGCTCGCACAGCACACACACACGCATACTCCTGCAACCATTTTCATATAATTCAAGCCTTTCACGTTAACAGCACTAAACCAAAGATCACTTTCATTACTTTTAATGAATGTCTTAGGTACTGAACCTTCGATTACTGTAATTTTCAATATTACATACTTTTACGATACAGGTCCTCTTTTTCTTCATCCTTTATTTTCAACCTAATGCATTCTACGCTTAATCCAAAAACATTTCAAATCATCAACTTTATTTATAATTATAATATTTAAACTTAATTAGTAATTTGTAATATTACAAATTAATCCAAATTTAAATAAAATCATATTTTTTTTTGCAATTCTTGCAAAGGATTAGAAGATTCAATTGAATAGATAAAACCAAAAATGTAATTTAAATTATTAATTTTTGATCAAATTATATTATATCACAAATCAATTAAACATAACTTTATTTTCCTTTGGGAGTTCCTATTAAATGGCAATACAAGGTCTTGTCACTCTTACCTTCAGGTAAAGTACATTTACTTTCTATCTATATATTAAAATAACTTTTGATCCACAATCTGTTTAGAATATTCTTAAAAACTCACATAATTAATAAGCATTATATAACAGAAAATATTTTACAGTAAATATACATTCTCAATAAAAAAAATATATTAGTGAAATCAAATATTAAAGTTTTACTTTAAACGAGTAGAAAATTTTATTAAAATAGGAAACAGTTCTAATCGATTTTCATTTAATGTATGCACGTTTGCTTAAGTAAATTTTGCAGGAAATGTTTAAAGAAAAACAAGTTTAATAATTATTATTATTTGTATTATTATTATTAATATTCAGTTTAATAACAGCTACTTAAGTGAAGCATGAAATGTGCACGATGCACACGCTCCAGTATTCGGCTTTTTGTTGATAAGCCGAGCCTTGTATTTTGTTTACAGAACGTGCCGTGGTGAGTTTAATTAGTCAATAACTTGAATAACTTCTTTACACAAACACGAAATAAAGAAGCAAATGGTAAACACATTTCTATAACGGATCAACATACTCGAGATTGCTTTGCTCTGTGGCTAGAGAGTCTTATTTACACTTGGAATATACCACAAGAAATGTCGCATCTTTTAAAATTTGAGCTTTGATTAATTCGAATTATTGATTGTTTAAAGTTTAAACTGTTCTGTATTGGGATTAATTGGTCCCCGAGGAAGATATAATTTAATGCTGGTAAAATTGCAGAGAATCGCATAGCACGTAAATAATATTAGACAAGTTTACGTTGCGGTAACGGTAAGTGAGGAATGGTCGAGGAAAAGGATAATAACTTTATGTACCACCTACCAATGTGATGCTAATCACGAACTGAAGAATGAGCATTTATCTAATGTCTTAATAAGTCATGGAAAGTTACGCCGCATCGGCTCACCACCAAATTTGGTAGTTCATATAGTTGCGATAGCATTTTTCGATTGCTACGTCGTGTGGTTTATGGTTGGACTACCCATGATGAAGCATTTCTTCGCGGAGTGGCGCATCGTTAATTGTGGATGGTAACAGTTTGCGAGTCGAGTGGGATGAGGAGTGCGTTTGGAGGGTTGTTGCTGAAGGAGGAGGTGGAGAAGATCTGGTTTTGTGGAGCGAGATGGAATCGAGCGGCTCGTATGTAGCTGCATGGGAATCGAAAACCCGTAATGATATATTAATAGCCGAGAGAGCTACTAGTATGTAAAATAGCTTTATAATCTATATGGAGCGCTGGATATATATATTATTCCGCCCGAGGGTTACCACCATTCAAGACAAGCGGCGAATCTCGGAATGATCCAATTTCGTCTTCGCTTTTTTTTCTGGTTACCTCTCTTTCGGATGCTCCGCTCATCCTCTCTAATAATATTGATGCATTCCCCAAAAATTACCACACAAAGAAGCAAGTCCTCTAGTCATCTAACCGTAGGCTTATAGATGAGTTGCATGCCTTCACCAGCAGCTCTTCATCCACGCATGCAACGACCACGATGATGATGATGATGATACCGACTTATGGTATGCTATGATCTTTTCTGTTATGCTACTATGAATAGGCGACTACCACGGGGCAAACAACTACCGTTCGATCCCAACGCAAATCTAATTATCCTCGCCCACGGCCCATGCCTTATTTTCCAGGATTTTACGCTATCATTTTTCTTTAGCGCCCAACAAACAATTATCCAACAATGCCAAATCGGTCACGGCTTCACGAAAACAGATCGATATCAACTTTTCAACCATACACTCAAACCAATGTTATATAAGCAAGCAGACACAACAAATAAATCAAAAATAAACACTGATCTAATTGTTACAATACATTTTTTATTAAAATTTAACTTTGATTTATATTAATTATAGCAAATATATCATGCTGATAATTCATGTGGATACTAATAAATCAGTTGCAATAAACAAAACACTGCGATTGCTGCATACTTAATACAATGTAAGCAGGCTTTAAAAACTAATTAATTATCTTGTTTTATTTTAAAATATTTATTGTTTTTAATAAAAAAGATAATTATTAATTTAATTATTTCATGTAATAGTTGTTTTCATTACTTTTTTTTAATTATATACTAGATTTTAAAAGACGACTAAAGTCCATGAAATAAATGGAAAACTATTAATTATTTGAATTTAATCATTTAGATTTTAATACAATATATTTAATTACAGAAATTAATTAATAATTGTTTAATTAATTTATTACAAATTTAATTATTTAATATGAAAATTATAATTTCTTAAAATGAATTTCATTACGAAATAAAATATTTTTAGAACTATAAATAAACTGTATATAGTTTAAATAAGATTCAGATTAAGAGTGTCGTAAGCTACACACACATTCTGCATGTACGACAACGACAATATTATCATCGGAGTTATCTAGAATAAGTTATGTAAATCCCAATTGGATGACTCAATTAAATTTGATTAATTGTTTTGTGGCTGGATGTGCGTGTGTATAGCACCTACATTGTATTATACATAAGGTTAAGCAACTACAAAAATGAATAATTTAAAAGTTTTATTTTAGTTTTTTTGTAATTCTAAGTTTAAGAAGTTAATAAAAGCATTTTTAAATTTTGCATAATTTTCTAATGGATTATATTTCAATTGGGAACATTTAAAAATCGTGATGAAATATTAAGTTAAGCAATATTTAAAAGCATTCTTAAATTGCAGTTTCGGAAGTTCAAACATATTTATTGTAGAATTACATAAGTTTCAAATGATTTGTATTAGAATTTAAAAAAATTAATGATTTTTGCATTGAATATATGATGCTGATGATCTATTGTGTTGGAATAATATTGCATATGTTTTGAAGAAGTTGATGAAATATTGATGCATCGATTGTGAAGAATGCCCGAGTCGGATTTTGATTAATTTCAATACGCGAGCTTGATAATTATGCATTGATAATAATGCAGAACGCATCTTACCGGCCCCGAACACCCTGTATATCACAGACCATATATCAAAGGAAAAGAATATATGATATTCAGCTCGATAGCAGATCGAAAAAAGGTCCGTTCTCTCGATCCGCTCCTCTCCACGATTTCCTCTCTTTTTAATCGGCGAATAATTTGGATCCAATAATTACAGCGTGCGCGACGGACGGCTTCTGCATCTACCAGAAAGAGCTGTAGCTGCTGCTGCTGCTTCTGCCGTTCGTTGGCGAGGAGCGAGAAGCGAGGTGTATGTGTGTATAGTTGATCTGATAATGCCGGTTATAAATATACGGTTCGCGTGATCCTCGGACTGTAATCTCGGACTTCATTCAGGAATCCTTTTTCCAAAACCACCGGCAGTCTTCTTCAGCTACCGAACGGCCCCTGCGGCCCACACGTAATTAAATTTGTTTTTTTTTCCTCCAAAGACGGGACCCGTCCGTCTTCCTCTCTCTGGCTCTCTTCCACCACCGTATGCAACTATGAATAATATGCACAGATCTCGGAAAACGATTGTGCATTAATCCTCAGTCCTTCTTTACTTATAACTTTTTTTTTCCGCCTAGGATTATTAATTGCTCCGTTCCCATGCCACCTTTTATTTCATTCGAAAGGGACCGCATTCCCCCATTCACTCAGGTCCTTTTTCTCATTTAATTATTTTGTTTGTTTTTTTTTATTCAATTCAAGTAAAACCAATTGTTTTGGTTTCAGAAGTTAATTGAAATCCGTTTTAATTAATTTTCCTAATCAGCCGCTCTCGTTCTACCAAGGAAATGACTTTGCCTTTTGCCATCTCCAGTTTTATTTAAAAAAATCTACATTAATTAATAATTGCATTCAAACATTCTGCTTTCAACAATAATATCAAATTAATTATTTTCCATGATGACTTCTTCATTATTTATTCAAAACAATCTTGCAATTTATTTAAAAAAAAAATCAAATTTAATTATAAATAATGACTACTTTATAAATAATTAATCCAGAAATGCCCAAAAAAATAATTCGATTTGAATTAACTTATTTTGTATGTCCCCTAAATTTGTACTTATTTTTGTATCTGAAAGAAAAAAAGGAAAAATCTACAAAATTTTGAAAATAAAATAATCCGTTTATGTAATTTCGCCAAATTTATTTACAAAAAAAAAAAATAATATATATATTTATAGATTTATATAAAAAATAGAGCAAATAATATAATATTTATATACAATAAATTTCTATACATATAAATATAATTATATAATATTTAATAAATACATTATTCATCGGAGGCCGGGGTTAATTCTAATTAACAACTATCATGACAATATTTGTATGTGCTTCATCATCTATTTTTTTTTTTTTGCAACGAATACACAATTTTAGTTCAGCAGAGAATAAAAAAGAATTTAGTATTAAATTCAAATGAAATAATTTATATCGTGAAATAAAATTAATTAAATATTAATATTTTTTTTAGTTATGTGATCATAAAAGTATTTCTTAAATTTGAATTCTTCGATGTGAATTTGTAAAATCTTTAGAAATAAAATCTGCTTCTGAAACTAGGATTTCCTATGATTCATGCATATACATATTCATTACATAAAATGGTCAAGGTGTAATGTTAGTTGTTTTTTTTTTGTTGTATTTCTAATTTCACATTGAAGAATCAGCGTATTTAAATCGCATGCAGCATTTGCAAACGTTTCCATAGATTACGAAACAGCGCTCAGCCGGAAGTCGATTAATTGCATCGAACCATTGACATTCCGCGTCCGATCGATTGCGGACAACAATTTTAGTTTTTGTTACATGATTTAGTCATTTCACGATAAAAATCATTTTCGATTCGATGAATTCGTAGGAGAAACCATAATGTTCTTAAGATTTGGTTCTTTTTTATTCTCTGCTTATAATAATAAGAATAATAGTTCTGGAAAATCCAGGTCGGTTTCGAACAAACGGAAAACAACAACATCAACAAAAAAAGAACATATACTAAGTATAATAATAAGGTGAGATACAAATGAAGGCGGGAATGGGGGTAAAGGATTAACATATTTATTGTAAATCACAGAAAAATAAATAGAGAAGGAGTATAAGGATAAATGAAAATAAAAGTAGAAAATGTATTTACATATTATTTTGCGCGTTAATTGATTGGTTTTTTGTTCGTGGAGTGTGGAAAGAGAAAGAGATTGTTTTCATGTGCGTGTGGGAGGCAACAACAGCAGCGGCGGCGGCAGCAGCAGCAACAACAGGTATTCATCATAATAAAGTTATTTTAATTAATTTATGCCAATTAAGAGGAACAACAATCAAACACGCATTTGCAAATGTCGGACGGATTTGCATAATGGACGGAAGTCTCAGATATTTTGCGCAGAAATTGTGGATGATAGTGGCAACAGAACAACAAACAACAACAACAAAATGGCCGGTAGCGGCGACGCGTCTCTGGACCATTCCTCAACCCTGTTTCCTGTTTTTGGGCTTACCTGTATGCAGGAAGAGGTGGTTCTTAAGGTTGGTGTGCTTGGAGAACCCTCGGGAACATATGTGACACTTGAAGGGCCACGATCCGGAGTGGACGTACATGTGAGACCTCAGATCCCCGGGAGTCGGGAAGGATTTGCTGCAGAGGTTGCACTTGTGCGGCTTATCCTGAAAAAAGAGAAGAAAAATCATTAGCAAAACGAAGACGCATCATTCCCAACGATTCAATTCAGTGGGCGAGGGAGGAGTGACGGATTTATGAACCCTTTTCTAAGTAAGCGCGAACGGAGAAGAAGGGACCCGCTGAACCTTGAAGCGCCTTCGAGCCAACTTTCTCACGACCCTTGCAGCCACCGAACCGTTTCCCCCCAGTGCCCCACATAATCAAGATACAAACTGATACACCGCGTATGGGGAGAGACCAATTACCAAGACAATGAGCATTAATTATATCCACAAGAAACCAAGAAAACGGTATTATGCCATCTTCTGTCCCGTACAAAACCAAACCGAAATCGTTGTTATTTATTTTACTTTTTTTTCCGAAATAGGCGTAACGAAGAGTCAAAATATTTTCAGATCATTACGTAACGACCATCTGGACGGATGTGCGATATTAAAATGCAATTTTGCGCAGCCCAAGAGCTCCGGGCTCTTCCAGTCCGTGTGTCCGTCTTACATTGGTATTGGCACGTCTACAGTGACACGTGATGGACAAGCTACAAGAAACTGGATGGAAAACGCGATTGATCTCCGCTGATATTATACAACCATCAAGAGAAATAACTAATAATTCACTTCGAACATTATCTAAAATCACCTTTTTTTTCGTATCGTACGGCTCCGGCTTCTGCTGCGAGCGATCGATATAGATGGGAGAGCGAAGGAGAAGGATGGAAGACTGATTGTAAATGGTTGCAACAATAATAAATACATTAGGCATACGACTGCGGCCGCAGGAAACGACAAAATAAGCGCAGGATGCTTGACGTGAAAGGTTTTTGAAATTCACCCTAGAAGACTTCAGCTCTGTACGTTTTTTGGTTTACTAACTCTACGATTTATATTTACTGATTTTCAACAACATTCAACAACAGAAATAGTTGATCTACCGTTGATATCTCTAGGTGAATTTATCAAATTAATAATTAATAAAATATTATTTTCTATTCAATAATAAAATAATTAAATTAGTTGCTAGATAAAAAATACTAATTACATCTTAATTATTAATTAAGACAAGTATATTTGGGTTTACTAAATTAATAGCATAAAGGCGTTATTTTCATATGAGTGGGCGGATTGGGGGAAGATCAAGTGAAATAAAAAATAGAATACAAACAATATTGTTTTTTTTTAACTTTCGTGAACACGCCTATTGTTCGGTTATGTTTTTTTTGTTTGTTCTTTCGTCCTTTTTTTTTTTCGTGTGTGTAATTGATAAGTTATAATGTATGTGTGATCGATATCAAAAGAAGAACGGGCGTCTTGGAAGGACCGGAAGTCGTGGCACCTGTTGCAGGGAGAAACGACTTTCTGCCTTTCCCACACACTCGCACTCACACTTAAATGCATACCATCCATAACAAAATGCATTGAAACAGACTGAAGAGTATGGCGCGTTTCTTACGTTGCCCCAACGACAAAACCGAAGGAACGAGACAATTACAATTATCCTACATGCTGTAACGAACAAACAAAATTCATCGTAATTGCAGCCCGACGAAATAAAAAAGGTAAAATAAATGTAGCAAGCAAAAGGAGAAGCGAAGGCAAAAATATATAGGAGGAATACATATTAATTACATTAATTGCGTGTAATTTTGCACACGCGTTCCATTGACTCAATAACAGAATAACGTAAATACGAGATGCATATTGATTTTGCAGTTTCGCTCGCTTCGTGCATGCGTTTCACTCAAGAATTAAAATCAAAGCTCGGCAAGAGAAAGAACGGTAAAAATAATAATGAAAAGGATGATGCAAGGAGGAACAAACAAAAATTAGTTCCATCCTCCTCGCTCGTTGTGAATGAACGTGGGGACTTTAATTTGACCTGCAGGTAGATCGTTGTAGACCCACAATGGGAGATCGGATCAGGTGGCTGAGACCATTAATGGCCCTTACGAGGTGAAAATTAGGGTGGAAGTACAGACCGAACAATGCGAATGGCTTTTCGGAATCTTTGCGGCGGTTTCCACAACACAAAAAAAAAACAACGAAATCGGAAATTACACTTAATTGTAACAAAACATTCAACATAGTTCAATTATAAATATATTTAATAATACATAAAATTTTGAACATTTTTTTAATAACTTTACACCTTGAAATCATGTAAGGACACCATGAATTATATATTCATTATTTTTTTAACTCAGTCAATCAAATATATTGTAATAACATCTAATTATTATCAATTAACATAATTAATAATTATTCAGTGTTCACAGCTAAAATGAATAATAATTTTAATCATAAGACTGATTACGCATTTTTATTGTAAATCTATATATTTTAGGTATTTGGGTTCGTTGTCTGTCCTATCGTTGAAATCTCTCATAAATCTTGCATTTATGTAAGCAATTGAAAAACAACATACGTTGTACGTGTGTTCACATTTTTTTCTTCTCTAAGGTAACGAGTTTTTTTTACTGTAATTAATTAAGATCAAATTGTTGTTTTAATTGAGAGCCAAGAGTCCGCCGCAAAAAAAAATTGTACACTCGTCGCATTTATCCCAGGCACAACGGAAAATATTCAAATTAATTGAGCAATATAAATAAGTTGACGCGATAATTGCAGTATATAAGTAATCATAACGTGCAATAAATAGCGACAAGAAAAGGTATAAAGTGGAGAAAACACACACAACGATACTTGCAGTCTCTTTTTTTTTTACTTTTTATTGAATTAGCCTTTGCAAATTATTCGACTTTAAATCGAATTTATTTTGTAATTACTCGCATTCGTTTTACCTTTATTGACTGTACTGCTCAATGCCTGCTGAATTTAATTGGGTGCATAAAGTCAGCTTCTTACGTCTTCTAGCGTTAAAGTCTCCATATGTAAAGTCTCAATTATAATTGAATTTTCTGTTAATACTTATTTTATTTCGGTTTTAAATATTAAAAGCTTTACTATAATACTTTACAGAATTATAGAAATAAATTATTTACGTTTTTCAGTTCTTCTGCAATCTGCCATATTTCGGTTATTTCCATAAGGATGTAAGGAAACGCCCTTAATCTATTCGAAACGGCTGATAAAAGCCCTTGACGTTTTAATAGCTTGAATAAATAATACGAAAAAAATGGGGTGGAAAATCAAGGAAGCCAACTGTTTCTTCCCCTCTTCTTATATATATACATATTTTTTTAACATGTACATATTTTACGGCGCTGATCCTTCCACTTGATTCCGGACCCTAATCAAAACAAAAAAGTGCTTTCTTAAGGTTACAAAGTGGCATAAAGCACCTTGCAGTCTATAGGTAGCAGGTGCTCCTCTCTCACGAGGAAGGAGGGTAGTTCTCTATAGACCATGTGTTGCGTCTCTATATCTCATACGACTCCCCTTTTTTTTATTATGTATACTGTCATTCTTGCTCACGTACATGCATTCACATCATTCCTTTTTTTCTACGACTTCGTCGTATTAGTAGTGATTAGTGTAAACACAATACTTAATGCCCTTTTTCCGCCCTCCACTCGACATCGACCACAACATGTGCAAGATTTATGTCCCAGATGACAGCGGAATCAAAGATAAATATTAATATCGAGACGGATACAACGAGAACCGGGAGATTTAGTTGTCAAAATTTTAATTCCTACCTGGACACATGGACCAAAAAAAATTGATGGAAACTTCTTTGAATTACGTCTTCTACTATAATTTAAAACTTTTTTTAAAAGTTTTAACCCATCTATTTTAGCATTTTTTACATTGAACGCATCGGGTTCGTCGCTTACTAGCATTGATGTCTCTTGTAAATTTCTACTTTTTACATCATTATTAAGTTGGTTATATAATAACAATCATTTATTTAATATAGAAAAATGTATATTAAATTACTTAATAGAATGTTTACCCCTTTTTTCATTATTTTAGAAAAAGTTATGATTTTTTATATTTTGATCATTAGTATTTCACGGTAATTCTTCTTAAAACATAATATTATAAGTAAGTGAGTTTTACGTTGGGGTTTCCGGTGATGCATTGCCGAAGGACAACGTTTCGAAGGAAACAATTATCGTCGTGCGATGGAGATGTCAAAAAATTAATTTCTCGGTTTCCCAAGCGAGTGAGTGTTAATAACACAACAAACAAACAGAAAACAAAAAAAAAATGAATGAGTCGAGGGATGCGTTCAACTACCTGAAGAAGTAATAAGTCAGTCTTACCTTGATGTGGGTCATGCGGTGGTAATAGAGATTGGAGGAGGCTGTGAACCGCTTCAAGCAGACCGGACACTGATGGGGCTTTTCGCCGCTGTGGATGCGCCTGTGGGTGTTCAATGATGACGAGGTGCTGAAGCCCTTTCCGCACACCATGCAGACGTGGGGTTTTTCACCTGCAGCAAATGCGAGTTGATTGTTTATATTCTGTTCCTTTGTTTGTTTCTTGTTGAAGATGTTGATATTCATTACCTGTGTGCGTTCTCATGTGTCTTTTGAGGAGAGACGGCCGATCGAAGGCTTTCGTGCAGACGGAGCACGGGAGCAGAGTTCGTTCCCTGGGTCGCGCTCTCGGTGTCGGATTTGGAGTGTGGTTGTCGGGGAGGTCGCCTTGGGAGCTCGCGGCTGAGCTATCACCGGAAACGGATTTCCCTTCATCTTCGGCGCTCGGTGGAGAACCGGACAAGGCACGCGACAGCAAGGACATTGATAGATCGAGCGGGGAATCTATCGTATAAACAAATTAAACCAATTAAACATGTTACATTGATCGAAATGGTATATTGTACCTTCTAGGATGGAATCCATGGTTTGGCGGTAGAGAGAGGCGCGCATCCTGACGAAGAACAGTTCCTCGGGTCGCTCCGGAAGGTAGTAGACTATGAGCTCGGTGTCCGGAGGTATAGGTTTGACGGCCTCGTAGACGGGCTCTCCTCTGACTTTGGTTGCAACCAGGTTTACCGCTGGGCTGAACGTGGGCGACACACGCACGAATCGCACCCAGTTGCAGTGACGTACCTTACGCAATCCGCTGGTTGAGATCTCATCGTAACATCCAAAGCGGTGTCGTATCTGAAGAAACAAACAACCCAAAACGACATTTCAATTAGAGAGATTCAACTTTTAAGAAATTAACTCGTTTAATTACTATTATTATATCATATTATAATAAGCACTAGGTGTGTTAGATTATGATGATAGTCATTTACAACTACCAGTAATATTTAATTTCTGATTATCCAATATTTGCAAAATGATCCTAAAGATCAACATAATTAAAAACATAATATTTACAAAGATTTATCGGGTTCGTCGTCTGATCTAGTATTAAATTTTGCCAGAAATATCAATTATTTATTTATTTTAATAGCAATTTTTAATAGTAATTATTAATTTTTATTAAATAAATAATTACTTAAAAAATATTTTTAGAAATATGTAAATAAAATTTTTATTTATACTAAAATAATTGCATCTTCATTATATTATAGAATTTACAATTCGTTTTCTTACATAGAATGTCTTTACATAATTCGGGTTTGTTGTCTATTCTTCGTTAAAGTCTCTCGCAAATTTCATCTTATTTTATAAGTTTTGGTTTTTTGATTTAATTTAATTAGTTTGTATGATTTTGACAAAACATTTAATATTATATAATGTTTCTTCGAAGCGCAAATTTTACCAGCTTACCAGCGAATTGATTCGAATCGAATGTGGTCAATTTTTAGGCTGTGGGAAAGAATATCGGTTGAGGCTGGTGTAAGAAGGACTAGAACATGTAGGTGTGGCAGGCGTACGACGGAGGCGTAATAAATTCGCGCCCGCTTAATGTAGTTATTAATTTATCGTTCCGTTCCTCATCTTGTTCTCCTCCTCGACTACCTCATCCACCTCATACTCTTCTTCGTGCCTCGATGCGAGGTCGTGTTGTACGTGTGATGGCTTGGATGATAAATCGCACGAGGTGTTCCCGTGTAATTCGGGACCGCTTGCGGTGCTATTAGAGCGCGCCAAACAATCGGCCCCAACGAAGAGTGCCCATCCTGGGGACGCCTCGAGGCCCTGGGCGCCGTCCTCTACACCACTGATCCACATCCATATTTTATAATACCCACATCCACTGCCACCGACCGCTTCTTCTTATTCTTATTCTTCATCTTCTCCGGACCCGGCCGTAATTTATGTCTCGGTGCATCTAATCATTTTTATAATGAATGGGCCTGGCGTGAATAGTTTAATTGAAATATGCCCTTACTAAACTTAAAACCATTTATTCATTCACATGGACAAAAGGAGAAGAGACGCAAAAGAAAATTACAACCAAGGCTACGATCGTCAAGGGTCAATACCTTTCCCATCACACAATAGCTAACATTTCAACTTAAAATTTACTTTTACTACGATAATTAAATAAAATATATTTATAAATATTAGATGAAATAAAATAACAAAAAGGACTTCAATATGTTCAACTAATAATACTTATAAGCTCCGAAGCAGAAAATCATTAATAACTTAGGAAGTCTGTATATGGCTTTGTTAATCAATAAAGACTGCGTTTATCTCGTTTCAGTGAACGTTTCTACTCTTGAAAGCGACGTGCGTTCGAGCAAGTACAAGATATAATAGTATAATTATTGGACGTGCTCAAGTTAATTGGAAATAAGTAATTGTGAATATAGTCTGGCATAAACGGGAACGATTTCATGCTGCGTGAGAAGCAATTCTGCACAGCATCGGAAACGAGGCTATGACATCGAGCTCGTTACTGGACTCGCCTTCGTCCACCACCAGATCCTCTTCTTCAATCGAGTGATTCCGTAACGTTAATTTCTCCCATTGCACCCTCTTTCTCTGCGTACATATTTATATGCATGTGACACGCCCGTAGGTGTCGATGTGCCTCTCGAAAGTGGAGAAAATATGAGAAAGTTATATCGAACGCAATTTATTGTCATAATTTGTTATTTATTAGTTTCGCACCAATAAAAGTAATTGCGAATCTCAACCATATATAGTTAGTCAATCTAGTTTTTATAGATAAAATTGCCATACATCAATTTATTTCTTATATAATAAATAAATCTGTTATATAATTGATTGATTAGAGGTCAGTTTTTATTTTTAAGGGTTGAAGGTGGTAATTATTTAGCTATGAGGGTGATTAAGGTTGGTGGTGTCTGCGGGCATTTGTCCGTATGAAAATAGTTTTAAATTTTAATTTGATAAAAAGATTGATTTCGCAGTTACAAATTGCACCGTTCCGGAATGGCATTCGCGTTGTCCGGTAGCCGCGCGCGGCATCCTTCTGTCGGGACGAAGACACACAAAAGGACCGCGCGTAATGCATGCGACGAGACCATGAAAACCGTCGCTCTACACAATGCACAAAGAGAGCCGCTCTACACAACGCACACACATGCACACACCTATACATACTTGTGTGTGTACAGTTGTATACAAACGCATATACCATACCCATACATACATACGGGCATCGTCCCAGGGCATTTAAAAGACACCGAGAGAAGACTAAGATCTGGTGGTGGTGGTGGTGATGATGCTAGCCGTGATGAAGAAGCAGTTGTCCAGGAGGAGTACACTTCTTCTCCTCCATAAGGCCTTTAATGGGGATCCTTACTGTTTACCACTCGCAAACAAATGTTAATCAATAATGATTCAGCCGCCGACAATTTTCAAAGGCTTTGCACATTCTGATAGCAACATTTACAATTATCTACATAATTTATGCAATTATATAAAAAATTATAAAATTCAATCAACTTTTCTCAAATAAACTAATTTTATTCAAATAGATTGCAATATTTATATTAAAATATCTAAATATTGTCAATAAAAATAATTTAGCAAATTTTAATTATAATTTAATTATTATTTTTTCTATAAAGTGTATTTTTTTAAATAACACTATAAAAATAAAATAATTAATTAAAAGCACAATTGTAAACGATTATAAATATAATCAAGTAATTTTATTATAATTAATGATTTTTTGTAATGTGATGTAATATTTATGTGAAATTTAATGATTTAAAGTTTTGTTGTTTAAATAATTTCTATAAAAAGAATCTGTTAGATTTTTATTTAAGAAGTAGATTTAAGTGTGATGAATGTGTAACAAATCGTTTCGTGTTTATCGCATTGTATTTCCAATTGAAGAAAATGTATAATATCCACTGATGATTGAAAATGTATGAAACCTCTAGAATTTTTTGTTGATGCTGTTCTTGCTGTTAGCTCGACCAACGGAATTTCCTTCTTTTCCTCTCTTCGAGTCCACATTCTACATGTGTGCTAAAATTACATGTAATCTAAATTTCAGATAGAAATGCATTTCAAATTAGAAATCCGCATATTATCCATCTCCATCTAACTATCCCCATCCCGTTCCTCCGCATTCGCTCACCCATTTCCATCTCGTCTTGTGCACATCGAATGCAAAACGCTATGCATAATCAAGCTGGAAAGCCGTGGAGCAGCCACAACCTCAGTATTTAAATTATAAATAAATTTCGAACGCAATGTTTACAGTTTCATGAAAAAAAAAATAAAAATAAAAATAAAAACAGAAGATTACGGCGAGCACGTTCACTGTGTGTCTTTAATTAAGATCCGATGTTTTCGCCGATATTAATTAGAGGTAAATGATGGAAACATGAAATTAATTAATATTTTTCTGGTTTTTGCTTGATTTAAATTTACAAGTGCATAACGCGACTCGCGTGTTAAACATCATTTTGTCTCTTGAATCTGAAAGCTATTTCCTATATTTTTGTAACTGTATTTATGCATTAATTAAAATATTTTGGTAGAAGTTCAAGTTGATGTAGGTTCAGATCAAGTCCATAGAGTCTTGAGTCTGAACGCAGCATCGTTTAGTATGTTTCGTAACAGAATAATTTTAATGGAAAAACGTCTGCGTAAAAAACGAAAGATCGTTTAGAGATTGAAAGTCCAATTTGCATAATTAATGAAACCGTCGATTTCCGAATTCACATAATTTACCCGGACCACTAAAGAATATTGAAAACGGTATTCTAATCGACAGACGTAGAAATATCTTCGTATTCGTTTTTTTTTTTTAGTTTGTTTAGTATTAATTAAGCAATTAGAGTGGTAGGGAAAAAACTGGGTTAATACTTTTATTTTGTTTTTGTTGATCAACAGGTACACAAGTTGCCTCTTTGGGTAATGAAATGATGGAGCTGAGCAATGAAAATGTGCGTGGAAAAATAAAGTGAGCAGGGACCGGCGCGAGATTTATGGGACTGGTGACTTCTCTGCAAAAGGCTGTGTAACTTATCAATCTTCATTCGAGTTTTTCCATGCCTCCGACTTTACATACGTTCCTCAGGTGATTTATGTTACTTGTTACTCTAAATAAAGAAAAGATACCAAATCCTAAACGGTTTATAATAATAAAAATATATAATGTAATAATTTTTAAAATATTTTATTATTCTTTGTGTTATAATTAAAAGAAACAAATCGAGAAACCTATCTCACTGGTAAGATTGAAAGGTAAGATTAGCGAGATGGACGTATTTCGGAATCTGTTTGAAGGAATTTAGTGCAAATTGTGGATAATAAATCAATTCCGTGTGGGCAATAAATTAAATCAGGTTTATTGAACCGCGCGTTGTCCATCTCTAATATTCCGCGGCATGCAGAGAAAGGATTGCACGTGCCTCGTTACCAGTGTGTGAGTCTGCATTTATGTATATGTGTGAGTGTGTATGTCTTCTTGTACGGAGGTAAAGAGCACGCGAACCACGATTACGTGATTCCGAATCACTTCAATGGTTGTTATGCTTTACTTACTCCCGAACAACAACAACAACACTCTTCTTCTTCTTCATCACCGTCATCTTCTTCTCGCTGCTTCTGCTGCTGTTATACTTCTTCCTCTCCGCAGCAGCTCTTTTTCATCTTCCTCGTTCACGAAAATTCCTTTCATCATGATGATCACGATGATGATGATGGTGATCGTAGTCGGGGGCCGTTGACTCGTAAATAATACAATTTTTACCGCCCCCCGTGCATTAAAATTCCTCCCGGACTTTCGGTCGCGGTAGCTGCCGCACAAATTAAATGGAAATTACAGTGAATTACCTGACCGTGATCAAACTTCTCTCTTTGCACGATTCTCAACTCTCTGCTCTTCTGAAGTGGAGAAGGCATATTCATCCATTTCTCTCTCTCTCTCTCTTTCTCCCTTCGATATCCAATCAGGATCGCATCGTGCGAACGAAATAACAGGCGTTAAACGGCTCGGGAAATTAAACACGTTATCAACGTGATTTGGAAAACTTGCTTTTAAAGACGGGCGTTAACTAAGTGCCGTGCAAAATTGTAATCTCGGATCACCTCGAACCACGCCATTTGAATTCAATGCTCACACAATATCGAGGAGCCTCGATGTAATCTCGTTAAAGTCATGATTAGTTCGTCATCAACTTAATTCGACGATCAGATTCTATATAGGTAATAGCGACTAAGTGTTTTCAATAAACTTTCCATTAAGCTTTAAATATAACTTGCAATTTTGAACATAATCAAAGATTTTTAATTACTTGTTTATAATAATTACAACATTCTATAATACTATTTTTATAAATAATGAAAAATGTAAATTTATTAGAGTTATAAAAAAAAATGGGGTTATCGGAATAAGTGAATGTAAGAAGTTTTAGTGAGACAAACAAAAAATCTGTATAATCATCATCGGGTAAATGAGAATTGCCTAATCTTCATCTGAGATTGGCCGTACCAATTCCATCGGTTTTAATGGAAAGTTACTTTGGAAGCTTGTTCCACTCATCCCGTTCGACTGCTGCTCATTTCAATCTTATCTTTAATCGAATTTACTATCTAAGTGTATGTTATTAAACAAATATTTTTTTGGTTCCTGTGTGAGTATGTATGTTGATCCTGCCTGCGTATGGTTGTGTGTATATGTGGAAAGATCTTGTGGAGTTTGGGCTAGAATTAAAATTCCATTTCGGTCGGCGGTAGCTGCTGGGGGAATTAATGTAAATTACAGTGAATTACCGGGCCGATGGTGCGATCAACTTTATTTTATATCGAGGGGAGAGACAGTTTGATTATTCAATCGTATATAAGTAGTCAGGTCACGTAATGGTCAGAGGATCATCAGGTAGCCGAGCCTCCCCTGATTAAATGCTAAAACCGGCCGATCTCATCCTCGTCGTCTTCGTCCTCGCTTTCGGTGTGCGTCCGAGCGATTTTTCTCCCATCCTCGGTAGCAGCATAACAGCAACAACAACAAGAAGATGGAGAAAAGAAGTCGCAGATGATGGGACAGGGTTTGGAGGAAGAGGTTGCAGCGGCAACAATTTCGGATGTTATTATCCGATACAGATCTATATGCGCCTCTCGATTTATTACCCTCCTCGGACTACTGCTTGACCAACAGATAACACACTTATAGATGCGACGCACCGTTAGGGGGAATTGATTGAAAGGAAATTACTTGTACATTCCTCATCCTCGTCCGTTGCGCTCTTCTTGCCGTTGTTGTTTATTCCTCGTGCTCTTGTTTCGACGCTTCGACTCTCCTGCGATTGCCATCGTAACCATCCTCCTCCATTCTCTTCCTCCTCCTCCTTCTCCTCCTAGCTCTCTTTCAAATGTCACAATATGATGAAACGATTTGCACCACGGCAATCTTATATTTATGCCCTCCATACGTGTATTCAGACACACATACACATACGCTCGCTACTCGTTGGGATCGAATCAAATTCATGATCTTATTTAATGCATTTATTCTCGAGCACATAAATTTGAGACTCCATCCACCAAGAATATTTCATACTGGAGCGTTCAAAATCGTCCATAAAACAGAACGGTGATCCGATCTGCATGCTTCGTACGCACGACGATCCCATATACCAAAGCGACTAATACATTCCAACTTGTTTCAGGTATTGTACCGAGCAGGTGTTTTCGATGGAAATGAAGCGGATCAAATTTAGCTGATGCTTCTTAAGTATATGCAAGAGATGGCACGAGTTCTTTGACGTGAGGAATTGCTCTGGGCGCTTCAATTAACCTCCTAGAAGACGTCGACCACTGCAGGCTGCACTAACTAAGGGTACCCAGATATACAATTTAAATTTATTCCTAGATAATATAAATTTACATTAGATCAATTAATTATTTAACTTTATTTTTCTTTGTTTTGATTTCATAAAATATAAGCCACGATTATGAAAGCGTTTGATTTATATCAACCAGCCACAATGAATTAAGTCGCTTTTACACCTGTTTGGCTTCGATTAGAGGGGAACGCAGAGGTGACGAACTTGAACCTATTACCGTTTCGACTTCTTTCATCATATTCGGTTACCAGACCGTGCAATTAACATATGTAAATGTGTCTCTTTACTATACTTCTATATGGTAATCGAAGAGAGTCGTAAAAATTCTAAGATTTTTCACTGCGGATGTACGCGTCTGTGTTTTGAAACTTTCCCTTCGATATTTACATATAAACCTGTTTAAATATATTTAATTCCTTTTAAATTTAGTTTAATTTGTCTAGCCGTTGACCCAAATTCGTAAAACTGTTATTTTTTAATTTAATCGATAGAGGATTGCATACAAACTTGCTTTGGAATCTGCTTTTGTTTTTTATTTCCATAATTTGAAACCAAATAAGTTTTAAGGATAACTTTATCCAACTGGAAATACTTAAATATTTATTTTATGAAATTTATATTATAAGCAACTAAAACTTATAAGGAAATTATATTATGAATTGATTCTATTGGAAATGGTTATTGAGTCTTCATTGAAATGGAATTCGATAATAATATCGCGTATCTTGCGACAACACTTTTTCATCCATTGGTTATGACTTTTTTTGGTCTTTTTTAGTTAAATGACGGCAAGTGAGCGGAGATCATAATTTTGCGATTATCTCTTCAGGTGACTGCGTTTCTTAATATATCCGATTACAGTCGTGGATAATTGCAAGAGCGATAAATTCACACATGCAGAGCGAGATCTGTTATTAGGCGTACTGAATTAAAGATTCTGTACTGACGACGATGCTATGCATATTGCCGACGGGTTACGCATTCTTTTTATTGGCGGCAATTGCGATCGATTGAAATGAGAGGATAACGTATGATGACACATGGATGGGGCAATTGGCCGAGGCTGAAGGAGGAAGGAATGCGCGGAGCGGCGGATCTAATTACTTCGGTACCAAAAATGTTTAATAATTTTCGTGGTATGCCGACACACTCGGTGCACTGGAAAGAAGAAGTAAAGGAAGATGAGGAGAGCAGTGCGAGCGAGAGAGAGAGAGGAGGAAGGAGCGCACGAAGACGAAGAAGAAAAAAAGATGATGATGATGGAGTGTAGAAGTGTAGAGCGTGGAAGGAAGAGGTGGAGAGGTGAACGGAGGCTGGAGAAGACCCCCGGGGGGCTCTAAATAGAGCGAAATGTGATTACGCTCGGTCGTTACCGAAGGAATCGGTAGCATGCATATAAGTATAATGTATAAGAAGAGGTGGCCTCCGGGTATACTCCGGTATATATGTAGCGGTTATAATCACGCTCCGGCTTGGGTGTGGCCGCAGCCGTGAGGCTATAACGTTATGAGCTACCGCCGTTCGCAACCACCAACCAAACCATACCTAACTGAGGAGTTCTGCGGCCGAAGAAATGGAAAACAAAGAGCGCCCGAGAAAGGGAGAACAATACGGGAGGAAGAAGGGAAAGGATGCAAAAAAAGTGCGCGCAGGGACGAAGAAGAAGTAGATGAAGTAGAATGAGAAGAGGACGATGAAGAAGAAGAAGAAGGAAAACAGTCAAAAGAGAAGAGAAGGAGAAAATCTGAGTACGATTTAAAAGTGTATATGGTCAAACTGAGACAATGCGTCCTCTCGCCCGGAATAAATCAAGAGAGCGAGAGAGCAGCGGCAAACGCTAACAGGACGCGCCTGATGCCTCTTGACAGCATAATGCTAACCTGAATAATGGAATACCGACTTAAATTGTAGCAGCGGCACGGCACAATCGAAATTCTACACACACACACTCTCTCTGCCCCTCTTTGAAGACATGTGTGAAGGAAGAGGACGGCACCAAAGAGAAGAGACTTATCAGATTCCAAACGGGGCTTCAATTTTACCAACTCAAATACCATATTATACGCACTCCTCTTCTTCGATGCTCCTCTTACGGTCACAATGTACGTTCTTGTACCCCTCTTCCATCCACCTCCTCATCTTCGTCCACTGTCATTTCACATCCTTGACCTTAACATATCAATCATCTCTTTGTGCTCCTGCTGCTGGTGCTTCTACTGTTAGCTCCGATCCATTACAAACTTCAATCGCGGCATCAATTACTTAGCCACCACCTCTATCACAACAACAAACACATCTCAAAGCCATTCATAGATGAATAGAAACACAACCGGACGATGCTTAATACTTTGTTCTTCGATACATTTGAAAATAAAATTAGACATAAGCCATTACCTCCACAAGATTTATTCTCTTCAGAAGTGCTCCATTTCTTGTTATACGCTGCTTCTTTAAAATATTCCCATATGGATCTCTTCGGCCTCCGGCCTTTTTACAGTTTTACTCTCATCTCATCTGACGCACTACTTTTAAAACAAATTATATGCGACCATTAATCAACCTACACATGACATCATCCAGAATATTAAATTATCATTTTTTCTTCATCAATTCATCCAACAACACTTGGATCTAGTTTTTTTTAAACTTTAATTTAATCAAATAATTTACTACAACAACATATTTTTTCTTAAAATATTAATTTATAAAATATCATGAATATATAATAAATTTTAAACAATAAACACGTTTCTTCTATCTTTTTTTTTGTTAAATCATTAGTAAAAGAAAGTGCACTTTCATTAATGAAATGCAAATGAGAAATATTTTTTTTTTTGGTTACAATCTTGTTTTTCAGTTGTTCAATTTATAAAACTATATAAAATGTCTTCATTAGAAAGTGGTATTATATTCAAAGTTTATGCATATAATGATAAAAAGCAAAATCTTAAAAATTGATATTAATAAGTGGGATGAATTAAATTAAGAGCAAGCTAGAGGCAATATGTAGAAATGCGTTAGCATTAATTTACAGGATGAAGTAATCCAATTACAGTAGAATTTCTAAGAGTTTGCTGTCGCCGATTCCTTCTTTATTTCCTTTTTTGTAACTTCGCCGACTGGAATGGTTATGATGGTGGTGGTTCGAAGAACATAATTGTTCATATTTTTGCTAATTTATTGCACCTTTTATTGCGGCGATCGAAGAGCGGACATGAAGATGGAGAGTTTACGAGACAGCAATTAGCTTAATTTTTTGGGTGAATGTGGTGTGAGAAGGGTGCGTGAGTTTCGGATCAGGAGAGGAGAGTAAAATCTTCTGGTTTATTTGGGCAATGAAGAGGCGCAATGAGTTTACATATAATAACAATATTTTTTTCTTGTCCTGTCCTCTCGATTGGGACGGGATCGAATGTGAGTGAAAAAATCACACAAACATACTCACGCAGGTGCCCCCCGTCGGGTCGTACACGTTTCCAGGTGATCATAAAGCCAACGGATATTACCTGTGCGATGCGAGATCATTATAAATATAAGAAGAAGGAGGAAGAAAGAAGAAAAAAAACGGTCTGGTTTATGTATCTGGATCGGTCTCTTCGTGGCCGTGTGCAATGTGCACCACTCTCGTCTTCGTCCGTCCGTCCACATCGTGTGGTCATCTCACTCGACCACGTGGTTTTCTGGAACCTAGGTATCATCTCTCTCTCTCTCTCTTGCTCTACGCATCCAAAATGCACCTGTTCTTGGCGCCCGCCGCTTTATTATCCACTTTAATTGAGAGAAGGGGACTCTCCTTCTCGATTAACAGCTCATCCGTGAAGGATTTTTAATCTAGGATGGCGCCCGTACAATGTTTCCGACATAATCGAATGCAAAAAACGAAAACTAAATTGAGAGCAGCTCCAGGATCATGAACATACTGAACACCTTTTATTTTTTTCCAGAACTCTCATGTAGATCTCTTCAAAAACCTATTCAAAAGAAACTTCAATCTCTACGTACAGACTAAGCAGGTGACCAAATAAGCTAAATTAGTTTTCTAAAAACTTCATTTCCTGGATCATCAAATGCCGATGATTACAATTACTTAAAACAACCCCTATCAACTTTATATAGCACTTCAGAAAATACTAGGTGCCCAGTTTATTCACAAATATTTTTTAAGCTAAGATGGTGCCCGTATCTTTCATTACTTAATCAAATGCAGAAGAACATAAGGAAGTTATCAAAATGTCAGTGCTACAATTTGTAAGATTTTTTTACTGAAAATATTCTAATAAATATCAACTTGATTTCAGGATATATTGAATGCAAAGATGTATAGCAAATAATGTGTGCGTGCGCGTAAGGATATGGAAAGGGGATTTATCGTGATGTAGTAAAACTTATTGAGTTATCTAAGATCAGAAAGATTAACAGATATTACCATCGTTGTAATCATTGTGATGAAAGATAACTCGTTTTTAATTGAAACGTTAGGCACTGAATACCATAGATTATTACACGATCATTAATCCGACTTACTTTGATTACCTTCCCAGAAAATTGATTCGACGAGGCAGAAAAATGCCAACTACTTAGAAGAACTTAATCGGCTTCATGAAATTGATTCATACACTCGCGTACACCTATAAACTATAAGCCAGGACTATATTAAACGTATTTATATAATCCAATGTAATCTGTAAACTATTCTAAATTACTAACAGAATATTGATTTGTATTATCAATTATAGTAACTATAAAAGTATTGTTGTAGTTGAAAATGTAAATCACAGTTATTATTGGTATAAATTGTTGCAGAACATTGTTGGTTGCTGATGGTCGCTTGATTGCGTTTCTTTTAATCTTTACTTTGGTTAATGCTTGTATCACCAGAATTTCTGACGAGTTCATTATTGCAGGCGGTGCGGTGTTGGCCTATAAAAACAGTGGGATAGACGGACGGACGGACGCAATTACGGCCCCGTAAAACCCATACTTTATTAAAGAATAAATTAAATCTATATCAAAGCTGGTTATGGGCCTCTCCACCCGGACTCTCTTTAATGCCTCCGACCGACTTAACATATAAACTTATTTTATTACGAATAATCAAATTCTTTTTCCTCCGGTTAGGCTTCAGCCATCCAAAAGGAACGCAACAGAACAAACGATAAACCAAATGAAACAAAAGGACGACGAGGATGGAAGAGAAACAAAAACGAGCATAACGAACGAGGACAGATCGAAGATGGAGAAGAGACAAAAAAAAGTGGAGGATCAGAAGGACGAAGTACATCGAAAACGATCCAATGCCATTATGAAAAATTCATAAAATCCGCGCAGCTCGGAATACATTTCGTGTGTTTTCTACTTAAGCACGTTCAATCGCTATAAAAGATATCGCCTCTTCGATATCAAAGATCTTTCACACCGAAGTATTTTTAGTATTGAAATGATCTTTATATACAAATTACGACCGTAAATAATAATATGTTTATTACTTAGTGATGTCCTTAAATTTTTGTTAATGCACAAAAAACGTGGTACACGTCCAACAGTTGTAATTATTTTCGGATTTAGATTGGATACGTAGGATAATTTAGTACGCCCGGGGCTGCTCCGATGGAGGTTTCGTAAATAGACGTGAGGAGCGAGAAGACAAAGAGGAACACGTAACGTAGAAAATTGGTTTAAGCTGCTGCTAATATTCTCGACGAAAGAGATTTTAAACTGTGAAGAGCAGAAGGATGATGAAGAAACGAGCGAGGCATTCCAAACCCATATGGCCTCAGCCAAACCATAAGTTGATGTAATAATTACACCATTTACTATCACAACCAAAACATTTGGTACCATTCATATAATTTACTTGAAACTTATCATTTAATTGATAATAATATATTTTTAAATGAGAAGAGCCTGGACAAAATATTTGCGAGCTAGATTGCAATCTGCAAGAATGCGAATCGCTTGGAAATGAGTTTCCTTTGCGGTTTTTCAAAGTGTAGATGCGTTTCGGGGCACTAAATTTTCGGATACTAATAGGGTTTTAGGGGCACTAATTGAGATCTTATCGGGCGACATTTCGGGACCGGCTCGAACAATTTTTATTTTATTTTTTCGCTGCCTCGCTTTATTTGCTCCGACGATTTAACGAACCGAAGTATTTTTCAAACGTTCTTAATCAGAGATTAAAACGATTTTGATTTACTGAACAATTTTTAGAATTCTCTGTTGGTTTAATAATTATATACATATACATATATAGTCATATCAGTTTGTAAAATTAGTTAGATAATGCTTTTTATATAATGGTGAAAGTAAAGTAAGAAAGAGGAAATTAATGAAACTTTTATTAAGTACTCGAAGCAGTTAAATAATTTTTAAAGTATTGAATTCCTTTCCAAATAAAACGTAAGTTTTTGATTAGATAATATTATTTCTTTTGATTTAATGGTAAAAGTGAGATTGAGAAAATTAATTAAACTTTTATTGAGTACTTTGAGAAGTCGAAAGAGTTCAGTAATTGTTGTGTGTTAAAGTACTGTAAATGCGTTTTTCGTACAAGAAAATAAAGACCTCTTGGAACGTAATAAAATGGCAATAGTACGCGATTGTAAACCTTTCTAATAGTGTTTTTAGTTCAGAGCGATGATGAAATGCATTCGGATTTAAGTGGAAGGCTTTTTGCGTTCGGCTCGAGGAGCGAAGAGGAACATCGGTTGAGGTGATAAGTTATCGGAACTGGAGCTTTCTATTGTTTCCACTTCTTGCAGTTCGATGATGTTTGAGATGATTCTACTGAAGCTGATGATGATGATGATGAAATGTGAATGGTTTTAATTGGAGAGGAAGTGATTGTGGCTCGCGCGACGTTTGCTCGTTTTGTCTCTTTTACTCATTTCGGTGAAGGTGCGCGTGTCAGGTGTAAATTAGAGGCGTAGCCTGAGGGGGGAATGTGGATTAATTGCGAGATCTAGCGGTAGCCGCGACCTAGGCCAGGCCAAGAGACCCAGGTCTCGGACCCTGCGGACGGTGAGGAGGACGAGGAGGAGAAGGAGGCTACCGCATCCACATAAATATAATATAACGTGTAATTACTCGGCCATTATGCAGGATATTGTAAAATAATCGCTGTTATTTATGATTCTCATTTGCTCAGCTTTATTAGTTTAGATCTAATTTTAGTAGCAGCGGATGCGAGATCTCCTGCCCGCTGCTGCTGCCTACCAACCTACCAGTCTACCAACCAACCTATCAACCTTCCTACTACCACTGCTTCTTCCCCTGCTACCAAGTTCTCTGAGGCCGCACGCTACTACAACTATTACTACTACCTCTTCTTCCTCGAGCGCACTACTCTCTCATTATAAATATTTTCTTAATTATCTCTGGCACGTGCGTTCGCATCTAGTTTGCCGTTGTTTCGTCGAGAATTCCATAGGAAACGGTCAATTATTTTGATCGCCGATCGATCCACATTCACGCACCGGCATCAGGTACACACAGATACACACGAGAGCGTCGTACACAGGATACATCATTTATTATATAAATGATCCTCCTGCCGGTCGTGGTCTCTCCTCATCCTTTCTCCACGCGCGGCCCGAGCCAGGAAACAACGCGACAAACTAAACGCGAGCTCTCACCGTTATCATATCATCTCATTATCTCTGCCTACGTAAATCATAGCGTAATCGTATCCTTATTATATGCAAGGAATGAAGTGTGCTAACACTTCACAAAAAAAAATAACATAAACATACAAAAAATGAATCCAGGAAAAGGAAAAACTTTACCACTATTTCGGAAAACATTCCAATTTCACAATATTAACGACATCCTTATTATATCTTAATCCTATATTTTTTATGTATCAATCAGGACAACACAACCCAACCTTATTTACAATCTATTCTGTTTGTACCTTAATTGATTAAACGTTTCCGCCGGATGCTTACCATTACTATATAAGTACGAACATTGGAATTCAAAACTAATTAAAGTCATACGCTTATTTTAATACATAATTCCAATATTCTGTTACATATTAGTTTAATATCATCAAGTCTATCAAAATAAAAAATATCATTCAAATTCATATTTTCAAAATTTTAATAATTTTCGTTTAAGAAAAAATATTAAAAAATTCATATTTTAATTCGTTTGCTACTAATTCATTTCAAAATTTCATAACTGAATTAATTAATTGAAATATTTTCACCTTTCTAATAAACAGTTCATTTTTTAAATTATTATTTCCTTTTCTTTTCTGTGTTAAAATTGTAAATAAAATATAATTTTAAATCGTTTATGGCTTCATCTCGGAACCGATACGAATTATTTTAAATATTTATTTACTTTTTTTGATAACCATCATCCGGTGTAATTATAAGGATCATTTACTAATTAGTTGGAAAAAATGCTCTTGGATGACCATTAACTTGTTACATTAATATGTAAATGTTCTTCGAGAGGGAGGAATGTATGCTCCTTTATGGTCCTCTTAATATCGTCGGACTCTTGTTATTTTCTCCGGACCAGATCTGTTAATGGTGAAGGAGCTGATTAAAACGAATATAGCAACTAATGAGATTTATCGGTGCACGAATCGCCTCCTTTTTCTGTTACAGATGACTATTTCCATCACAACTTAAGAAATAAATAATTGTTTTTTGCTTACAGATTAATTGAATTTCCCTTAAAAAACATTAATCAACTTCGAAAATAATGAATTCGTTAAGTAATAAATAACGAAAGATAAATAATGTAATTTTATGTTATAAAATATGAAGATTATCTAAGTTAAACGTTTTCTTGTTAATTTTAATTATTTGCTGTTAAAACGTGCAGTAAATTAATTGAATAATAACAATTATCGCCTAATTATCCGCACTTCGAGCACACGCCAAGATGTTATCATCGCTATATGTTGTTTTTTTTCTTTATTGCGTACCTCTTAGGTAATAAGTAAAGTGGGTAAACGCGTATTGCATTAGGGGATATAATTGGAGTCAAGTTGGCATAACGGAGCATAACGCACAAGCAGGTGAGTTAATCACAGATTTTATTTACATGGACGAGTTATTATCACCTGGTTTAGCAAAGTGTTGCTTGTCCGAAGGGAGGTCGTGCTTCGTCGACCGTGTAATGCCACTGCCGTCCGCTTTAACACCCCTCGATGACACCCCAAACCAATTATTGCGTTAAAAGAGCTTAAGGTCGATTCGATCCATCCGATGATTCGATTCCATTTCCGCCCACGCATCGGCATGAAGAACCTCCATCATTCTCTTGAGTTTAATGCCTTTTCGGGTTTGGCATTTCGAATGGATGTTGATCGATCGTGCTGTTGGCGAACGCGAGAGGTTAAGTACGTGGCGGACTCCCCATTAGGGGCTAATCGACCACGAAAATAAAATGGAGAAGGGAAAAAGCCGTCCGCACGAAGACCATCATTATTATTATTATTATGCAAGAGTCGGGGGACGAAAAATTAGCCTCACGTACGGGCTAAAAAGTTATTAAAAGAAGCCCCCTTCAGACCCGACGGGTGTTCCTCCGGCAGACATTTTCTGAAACAACGAACACAACTAATCGCGCTTGATTTATCTTTCGGATTTCCAAAGGAAACGTGATCCTGAAGAAACTCTTCCTCTCTCTCCATCCGAATCGATTCACTTGTATTCCTTTTATTTATAGTCGCTGCCTACTTAACATGTCTATACCGAATAGATGTTGCAACAAGTTTGGTACATTTTCGAGATAAACATCTCTACTAATCGTTTCAATCATTTCCCCCAAAGAACAAAACGCACTTAAATCCGTAACAACTTTAAAATACAAACTAAAAAAAAAACGATTTTCCAAGAATTGTCAGCAATTAAAACTATAGAAAAATGCTGAAAGGAAATGACAAAGTAACGAGGAATGCAAAAATGCTTCCTTCTTATTGGATCGAACAAACGGATAATTAATTACCATTACGCAATAAAATGAACATTTATGTCTGCTATGTGCAAATATATGTTGCATCTAATAGACGTCTCATAAAAACAGCAAAGAGGAAACGCTATGCAAGATATCAAAATAATTTTATAATTATCCGTTATTATTAATATTATTATTTTTCGCTCCACTTTCTATACAATATTCAAAATTGAAGACATTCAATACAATGAAGAAGAAAAAAAAAATATACATTCCAAATACTTTCAAAACTTTCATTGATCGATATTCAAATTGTACACATAAATAATTGTTAATTCACATAATTACAAACTCTTTTCATTAAGTTCTATAAATCGATACTTTTACTACTTTTTTAGAAATTCCAAATTTATTACATATTAAGTTTCATGTAATTATTTTTTATAATTTGAATTACTTTCAAAACTTATTTTATGTACAATTAAAAGCGTAATCATTAATACACTTTCACAAATATATTCGATCTATTTTCTTATGAATTTTACAAATTTTATTGCAAACAAAAAAATAATGTTAACTGTTCATAAAACAGCTTGTAACAGTAAGCAACATATGTCAAATATTTTAATGGGATTTAACACGATTTGCAAAAAAATAATTCTAAATATTTGCATGTGATTAAAAAAGCTAGTTTAATAGAGAAATTTTGTAACTAAAATACATCTATGATTAATAGAGCGTTACCTTAATACGTTTTTAATGAATTCATGATGGTTTTATGAAATACAAAATAATTAATAACAGAAATTGAAAACTGAAGAAACACGAGCGGAGATTATCCGGAGATAATCTGGATCCGCCGTTTTTTTTTTTTCGGACGCCCACGGACAGAAATCTCCAGCATCCTTAGATCGTATATCTTAATGAGCGGTGTCTGTAATGTACGGGATAGATTTTGTAGCTGCGACTTACAAAACCAGAAAGAACGAGCAGCATGTCGATGAAGAAAAAAATTTGTAATACGAGCAGAACGCGGTTTCTAGTTTACTAATCGAAATATGGTAAGGAGAGAAGAAAAAAAAATAGATATATATATAATATGAACGGCGTCGTCCAAAAATTGGCTCGAGGCTAACCAACAACAACTTCTTTCAGAGATCAACGATCTCGCGGTATCGATGTGTTTTGCTCTAGATCCTTGCTTCCTTTTTTTTCGTATGCGCCTTCATCCACGAGAATCTTGTAAGGTGAGCGTCGATGTGTTTTGCAAAAGTGGAATCCCCCCAACAACAACAAAAAAAAAGAGAGCACTTGTCTCGAAGATTAAGGAGAAACTATTTTGCATTAATTTATAGAAGATTTTGATTTTTAAAATCAATTAGAAATTGATGAATGATGAATAAAATATTTAATTTCCATTCATTTCAATTGAAAATCATTTAGTTTTACTATTTTTATTAATTAATAAATGTCGATTCAAGTAAATATAATTCTGAAGTAAGCATATATCTGCTGTGATTGTTTAAACACGATTTCACTATAACTCGCACATAATTTTATAACCAGGAAGAATCTTTCGGTTTTTATGTTGCCTTTATTGAAATTAATTAGTTTCATTTAGATGCAAAACATAATTATATAATTGTGCAAACGAATCGATTAGGAATAGTAGATAAATAGTAGTAAAAGTCTGTAAATTAAGTTGGATCATCGTCGGTGGTAAATGTCCTTTCTTTCGCTAAATTCTTTACGCCGGTTAATCCGCAATGAACATAATCATAAAAAGTAATGTTTTAATAGGCGTTTGTAGGTAGTTATGAAAAGGCTTAGGTAGCGGAGGTTGGGAGCAAATGAAGGAGCGTACTTGAAGAGGAGAAAAGAGCAGAGAGAGAGAGAGATGAAGGGGAAAAAAAAGGAAGATGAAATTTATTATTATGGATGCATTGACAGTTTGAAGAGCGTTAATCTCGTGATATGTGTGTATGAAGAGTGGAGCTGGAGAATCGGAGAGTGCGTAGGCATTTTCTTCTCTCCCATCACACGGTATGTGTGTGTGTATTCATTAAGTGCACTACTTATTCCATGCATTATTCATATCCTCAGCTCTTTTAATAGCGAGCAAGCAAGCGATGCCAACAAGCCCAACAAGAGAACCAGCAAACAGCACCACAACCATCACCAGCAGCAGCAGCAGCAGCCGTAGCAAAGCATCCCATCATACCGCATACACATTTTGGTCTATAAAGAAAAGGCCAGTAACACAAAAGTTAATCAATGTTGGACGGTTCGCTTACCTTGGTCCATAAATGAAAATCAAATCAGAATGTAAATCAGAGATGGTCCAATTAAGTGTTTCCTTTTACGTTGGACAATACAAAGCGAACTAGTTATGATGCGTGCATCATACATGTTTTTACCTCCGCTTTTTTCTCTCCGTCTTTCAATTTGGAAATAGATTAAAACGTAATTAATGAAAACATAACTGTAACATCTCTGCAATGCTTTTCAATTCAAAGCAGCCATTTAACTTATTGAAACTTCCCATGGACATATCAAATATTAATATCTTCATTTATGCAATTTAATTAATAATTATTAATTTAATATTAAAATATATTTTTTTTACTTAAAACTGAAACGATTATTATTTACAGGAAACGCGAATGAAGACATTAATACAATAAACAGAATAGTCAATAATATTATATTTAACTGCGTTCGATCCCCTCGAATCTTATCTTGCATAATTGGAAACTATTTCTTAATTAATAATTGTTGACTTTCGGATTCGGTCTTTTATTTTTTTCATTAATTACACTCGATTTGTACGAAGAAAAAGAAAAAAAACTAAACACGAATCGTTTCTTAATTATTGAAATATCGATGATAAAATCACGATTTCTTACCAAAAAAAATATCTAATTATTTTGTACTAATTTATAATTATTTTTAATTAAACTAACATTTATTTTTTTTATTATATTTTTATAATAATTATTAGAAAATATTAGTTTTAAAAGAAAATAAATTATAATTATAATAAATATTTAATTGCAATAAAGTGTAAAGATTTCTTGGAAGGTAGTAGTAGTAAACTGCAATTTTGCAAAGTTATTTTGAACTCAATGTGGTAATATGAAAAACAGTTACATAGTTGAAATAACTTTGAAATTAAATTGTTGCTGAGAGATATAATTGAAGCTGTCTTTAAATATTGTTTATTTGTAATTGTAATAATAATAAATAAGGATAAATCAATACCATTTTAAGAGTAAATTTATGCATGGTCTTTGTATTTTGCTATAAGGCAATTTGAAGTAAATGAACGATAAACTGGAGACTAGTTTGTAAGAACCAGATCCAAATACTGAGGTGTTGAAGTACGAGGAGTTCTGGGAATATGAAAGAAATGGAGGCATGAAACATTGGGTGTACCAATGATACAATGATAAATCGGTTTTATTTTCTGCGTGTTATGAATTGGTCTCCTGTATATGCATGCATGTATCTATGGATATAAGAAGGTATATGTATATATGTATGTGTACATGTATCGAGAGGATACTTCTTTCGCCGCGATTTGTTGGCGTTGCCTTCTTTGGTTTGACGCACCGGAGACTGGCAATTACCGCGGTCCCCGACCATCATCATCTATCGCAGCACACTTAATTAGCCGGTAAATTGCTTCGTTATATATTTATTCCAAAGCGTGGATTAAGCGGGGCCCCGTATTTGCATAACTCGATGTTCCCTCGACTGGTTTTCGAGTCCGACTCGGCGGCGGTACCGGCGGTACCATATCCATCCCTCCCTCCCCGCTCTGAAACCATGGTGATGGTACCCTCGATACCGCAGCATCTCTCTCTCGGTCTATCTTCACCTCTCAACACGCTCTACCCAGATTTTCCTCTATCCACCGGTAATGATAACGATAGTCGTAATAATGATAGTATGCATTTTCTCGGACTCTCCGTACGCGTCATTACATCCATTTAATTATCCAACATAAATTCAACATCCTATGTTACCTTCTCTTTTATTTCACTTTGTTACATTTTTTTTGTTGTTGTTGTTGTCGTCGTTGATGTTGCACGGTATTTTATAATTATAATCTGCATCCATTTAAATTGCATCTGCTACATACCACTTACCGAACTACTCCTCCAGTTCTTCGGTTCGTTTTTGGGGTCGAAGAATGGCTTGTTTATCGCTGAAGACCCAGATAAGATACGCGTTTTCAGTTTACTTTTGCCTCCGCACTGATACCGATCCCATTTACATCCACCGGTCGTAGATGCTGCGGTTTCAAAACCAATTCCATTTTTACACAATCTCGCAAAAGATACGTAAAATACACACAAGCTTCCTGGTCGAGCAGAAACACTGATACATACAAATTTCTTTTGTTGATTGCTTATAATTTTATGCTGCTAGGTGAAAACCGGAGGCACTTATCTAAAGCATTCTTTTGCTAATTTAACATCGGGTATCTTTATTTTAATACTGTATCATTCCAACAACAACAATATTTTTTTAAGTAACTTCTCAATTCTCAATTTAAAGACAGAAATTTCTCTTCGATTAAATTTCATATTTCCTTTAATTTCTATTTAATATTCGGTGTAGAAAAATATAGTTTCCTTATTTTTATTTGGGATTTGGATGGAAGTGAGGTGAAGAACCTATCACGATATACGGCATAAGAAGCGAAAGAGAAGTAATGCGGAACGGGAGATGCATGTAGGTTACATGCAGGAACTAAAGTATTAGTAAACTAGCCCCAGGAAATGTGCCGCATTCTAGAGCTTTGTATGTTTGAGCATGTGCATATGCGTGCGTTTGTGTGAGCATGGATGTGGATGCTGAGTGTATACAGGGTGTTGACTGTTAGAGAGCAGTACCGGAATCCTGAAAGGTATCGGGCATATCGGTCTCGAAAATTGGTGCCGGAATGCAGTGCAGCTGCATGGAAAATCGGTATAATAACAGTGCGAGGATCTGGCTAGGAAGTGTACTATAGTTGTAGTACTGCACAGTTAGCCAAACGCCTCGGGGACCTTAATTGGCCGCTCCCCTTAACACATCGAAGAAGTTCGCACCTTCATCTCGCATTTCCTCTTTTCGCTTTCCCCGTTTCACGAAAAACTCCAATTTTCACATCGTTGCTAGCTGCACACCTCGAAGAACAATCAGATGGTACCGCGAGGATGGCGAGACGCGGAGGCACGGTGTTCATGGGATTCCGTTCGTGTTTTTCCAAGTTGTTGCTCGGAGATTCGTTCTTTCTTTCTTCCTTTCTTTTTTTTCCATCTTCCTCTCGACTTCTTATTCTTCTTGTTCTTCCGCGTGGGTCTCCGTCTCTGTCACGGCCTGACGTCTTCGGTTCATCCTATCCTCGTCGGACGGTGATGAAACGCGCGGCGCGTGCACAAGCACTCTTAATTACCTCATAGACATCTAATGGATTTCGTACGTGCGCCTCCCGAGAACGCGACACCTCTCGCCTTTTTTATCCATCTTGAGGCTTTGTTCCAGCTACCTCCGTCGTCGCGATCTTCATTATCATAATGTGATTCCCAAGAAATCGCTGCCAAGCAATTAGCCTTCTTCTCGCTTTCGTCCACCCTAAATCCACATTAAATCTACTTCTTCTATTTGCATAAATTCGACATGCATGAACCTTATCATATATTTTAAGGTGTCAAAATTCGCATCTTCCTTTCAACTCTGAGCTCATTCAAAATGACAGTAAATAACTAAAAAAATATCACAGTTATTCAAAATATTTTCATTTTTACAATTCTTATTTGATTATTCGATATTGAAATAACTGTATTGCAATATTATCCAATAAATCTTCGAATTGAATAAATAATATTAATAAATCAATATGCGAACTCATTTTCACTAATTTGGAACTTATATCATCGATAATACGTATCCTATTTATCTGTAGATAAATCTTCGGTTTTACTTCTAGACAAACCAGCGTCTTCTATCTAAATACAAGGTAATAAATTATTGAGTATCCGATACCGATTTCGTTAGCTCCATTCGGTTGCAACAGCTAAGGAAGTCTGTCCCATAACATTTCGCCTTCCCGCGTTAAAAGAGATTAGATAGAGATTAGCCGATCAAAATTTATTGGTCACTCGCTTTCGAATCAAAAAAAAAAACAACTTTATTCAATGTTAATGCGTCCGGTCGAAATTATTAAAAAGCAGATCGACAATGAGGATAAGGTAATATGGATTTGGAGCACGTGCAGGCAGACATTCCACCAATTAGTCGGTATTGCAAAGGAAGGAAAGGAGTAGTCCTCGTCGTCGGGATGGAATTAGTAAGGATAATTGTGAAATGGATTTGTTTTCGATGTGCACTAATGTGGAACGCTCGCATTAAAATTGCATCTCGGCCAGGTGTAAGGCTTCGGTTGTATCCATTTGCGTATAGCTCTGTGTCTACCGTACATGTATGGTATTCTTAGGTGTGTGTGTGTTATTCTAATGTTAGACCACCGTCGCGTTGCGACCTTTGCGAGGAGCGGCCTTTCCGCCTCTTTCACCGCGCGCGAGCCACAAAAGAACGGATAGATAGAACGGCAGAACGGCCTCCGGGCTTCCATCCACTGACCATTTGCCGAAGAGAGTGTGCTCAACACGAGTCCGCGCACTTTTACGCAACGCGGAAGAACGTCGTTTGGTCTGCATCGTAGACCATCACCGTCGTCGAACGATATACACTTCTTTCGGCGCGCGTCAAATCATCAGGAGAAAGAAAGAAGTGTGCGTAAACTGCACTTTCTCATCATACCATCTCGACGATGATGTTTTGATCATCTTCATCATCATCATCATCGGGTTTCGATTTCCGAAACAATTGCAAGTGAAAAGTGAAACTTTTATGCTAATTCCATTCAATTGATCCCGAACTTACCATCTCACATGCTTCCCATTCCACAATTGTTTACGCTAATTCGTGTGAGTTGGAATCATTCTAATCAACCTCGAAATCCCGATCAATTAAAAAAAAACCGTTGTTGATTGTTCAATACAAAGAATAAAATACACAACTCTTCTTTTCATTACACAATATATAAACAATATCATTATTACATTCATTCATTAAATTTATAACATTTTATTGCCTATCAATTTATTAAATTTATTAATATAATAATTTATTTCCAATTCAATCGATTTAAATATTATTTAAATAAAAGCAAATTACTCAATATAAACAACTTTATTTATTCATTGATTCTTAATTTAATATCTTATAAAATTGTTCAATTTTTATTATTATTTCCTTAATTAAATATTTATAATAATTATTTAATTAAATAATTCAATCAATAATTAATATTACTGTTAATATATTAAATACAATCATAATAGAATTTTTTATGGATAAGCTAATTTATTTCAATTGAAAATTAGATTCCAAAAAGCTATTGACCTGTGACTTCCTGCCATTAAAATCAATAAAAAAATAATGTTTAAAGGAAATTTAGCAGATTGTAAATAAAGATAATTCAAACCTAAAATCTATAATAATTAAGAAAATATTATAACAAATTTAAAAAATATAATTTCAATTGCTTTGTAACGCCATTATTGTCAAAAGTTATGATGAGTACGTGTACAAATTGAGAGAATGATCGATTCGCAGTATTTTCATCGAAGTGTAATTATTTAATTAAATTAACAATTAATTAACGCGGATTCTACGTAATCACACGAGTTATTGGAAAAGGAAAATTTAAAAAAAAATCACATATATCATAACGTAATTAAGAGTGAGAATTAATTGCATTTCTCCAAATACGGTTTATAGGCACGTGTTAATTTATGCGTGCAACCGATTCGTATTGTTGCAATTATTTCTAAGATTGTTACAAAAGCGATTAATTATTATTTATAGATTAGAATCTGTCGTTACGGCGTTTTTTTTTAATGTAATTATTAGGTGTAAATTTCGATTTAATTAAATAATTGTATTAGAGTAATATTAATATAATATTTACTTGTTTTATGATATTTGAAAGGTTTATGTAATGTGTGTATCGCCAACGTTGTAGGATTGGAATCAATGAAACGGAGGTGATTCACAGCGAATAGAATTCGTGATTTTCCAATTGATTTCGATTCAAAGTAAATCGTTTACCTGACCTGAAACTGAACTTTAATGCCCATGGGTGTATTCGACTAAGTGTAACGCGATTGCAACAAAATTACGCAAATTGTATAATGTACGTGCAATACAAATAAACTCTATTATAGTTCAATAGGCAATTTGTAGCTCGAGAATAATGTTTGTTTAACTATTAGGAATAATAAATTTTCAAATATATTATTTAATCGTGGAAAAATAACTTTATTTAAGTTGAGGTTGCAGAAACTGTAAGAAATTGATTTCTGTAGCTGTTGCATAATGAATGTTTGAACGTAATCCGTACGATATATTTTCAGACCACAAGGATTTCTCTGGTTTTTCACCGTCGTTTCCAGCGAAGCGTTTTGTTTCAAAACATCGTCTTGGATCTTCGACCACCGATGGTTTTTCTTGTCGCCCATTCATCTTTGATTGATCGAGTTGTGAGTGGACGAAGTGGTAAGAAAAACACAATCAGGGAATTAGTCAATCCGATTGTGCAGCTGATAATGGTCGCATATAAATAGTGTCCGTCCGTGCGTCATCGCGCGCTAATAGTTATATAATAATGGCAATAATCAATCAATTTATTTCCAATTGAAATGTGTCTCCATTGAAGCTCTACCAACCATTAAGGACGATGATGGGGATAAAAATAAAAATAAATATAGAGAGCGACACGAGAGGCGCAATCTGTTTACAATTTTCTTGCCTCGACAGCAAATTGCTCCATCATCGTTTTGTTCTCGTCGCTTTTTTCTAAAGTGAATCTATCACAGGAAACAATCATTACCTTACGCGCATTTCCCTGACTAATTACAAATTGAAACTTTTATGTTTTAAGCAGTCACGAAAAAATAGCTTTTTTTATGATCCAAAGTTAATAAAAAGTAAACCGGAGGATTGTAAATCACGCTCGATCAGATTACAACCTTTATTACACAATACTATCTTTAACTGCAGAATTCCAAAATCGATGCTTCGATGCGATAAAACGCCAACACTCCGTCGGATCATCGTGAGTGAGTTAGGTAACAGGAAGATTTTGACATCTCGTAAAAGAGGAAAAATCAAATGGTCGACTCTTATCTTCGATCTCGTTCCTCCTTCATAGAAGAACTTAATGCTTTTACTTAGAATGTTGTTAATTCGCGAAGAAAAAAACGGTATATGCGTTTTGTTTTTTAGAAAGGAAAAACGCTAAGAGACAAATGAAAAATCCAGGTACTGCTAGGTAATATTTTAAGGAAGCTTTCTTGCTGCTGCTGCACGTGATGTAAGACTTTTTACTTGAAAGATTCCATTCTGCATCAAAGATATCATTAACTTCTTTCGTGTATCAAAATTGTCAATCATTTCGCAATATTTCTTACAAATCAATAATTTTTATAATAATTTTAATTTATAATATTTTCTCTAAAAGTTTAAAATTAAAATCTATAAATGATGATGAAACAATCATTATTACGTTTTAAACATTATTTTCAAAAAAAATGTGTTCATTGATGTGTGATGTTAATTGCAATAAACACGAACAGCAGAAATTGCAATTAAAAACTCAAATGGAAATGAATGTAAAATGTGGATTTCCTCGGATAATTAATCGTAAAATGCAAATAATCTGTGTGTTCTCTATTAATTAAAGAACACTGATTAAAACACGGGGAATGCTAAGGTAATATATTTTTACGCTACTTGTTGTTTATGAATCTCCAATCGTGTTAATTAGAATAAGTTTTGAAAACATAAGCTTTGCAATTTTCTATTTTTTTTATGTAATTTTTATATTAAAAATCAGAATTTGCTTATAACCAGTTAGAGTTTTATTAATTAATTAATTATGAAATTGGTCAATTAAATCTGCAGTGAATGAATTCTTAAGAAACGATTATTGAAACTTTTATAAATTATGTTTCAGTTTTAATTTAATAATAAAATTCATATTCGAATATTGTTAACTAGTAGTTGAAAATGTTCGGAACTACATTGTGCTTGGGTAATACTTGTTTGTTGCAAATTATTGAAGAATCCCGTGACTGCGATTAAGTTAGTTGTTGGTTCGATGAAACGGAATGACCAGAATTTCCATGACGAAAATCGTAATTACGAGATGATCGTATATAATAATAATTTGAAAAAAGTCGAACGACGTTGTGCGCAGACACACGTGAAGCATCGTAATTATACGGTACAGAATTCGAGGATGGATGGGCGCCGCGTCCCGCTTTACGTCGTCCGATGGATGCGTGCGGTTTACGTGATCTTAGGAGGCTCGTGTCCTCGTGTATGTGCATGTACGTACAGCAGAACTGGGATTTCTCTCCGTCGCTCGTTCCTCTTTTCTTCTGGTGTTTTTGTGATGGATAACTAGCATATAGACTACCTACCGGGGGAACTAGTTGCATTTATATTTATTTTATGATAACCTTGGGAATACATACGTTTGAGCATTTGCTTATGTCGAGTTTATAATTAAAATTATTTAACATTCATATCCACACACAAACACACACACTCTTCGAGAAATGTTAAAGACCGAAAAAAAAACAAAATACACACAAAAACTTGGCATTCCGAAGAAGAAAAACGTCGACAATAACACTAATTAATTTATTAATTAGCAGAGATTGGCTTTGTCTCAATAAAACCGAATGCGGAATTCCTGATCTCGATTGAATACAATGCGTTTCTTGATTTTGTTTGTTGGTTCCTTTTTAAGCGGTTACTGCATACTAAATATGATGAGCGAATTCTACCGGTTCTCTGAGGAATTCATTTACATCGAAGTTATCTTCCAACGGAATCCGACTATATTATTTATTATTGTCGGGAAAGCGATATTTCATAATTTGCAAAAATCTCTATTAGCAAAAGCACAAAAGAAATAGAACGAGGAGTGCATAAGAATCAGGAAGAGCTACTATATCAATTGTACTATTTATTACTAACATTTCTTGCAACAAACAAAAAAAAAACGAAGAACATACACTTTATTGGCCGTTCTCTATTAAAAGGCCATAGCTTCTAGGCTTTCGAGCGATTATTCACGAAACGATTCCATTTATCCAGCTGAAGTGAGTGTAAAACGAGACACGGTCCGTGTTCGAAATGCAATCGATTCGAGCAGACAATCATTAAAAAAAAATATGTAAAATATATATCAATTTATCGATGGGTTTCTGCGATGGAATGAATGGTAACAATTAATTTATGCACGGGGATCGCAAGAGAGAGGCGAATTCGCTCGTTTTCAATAATATAAAAAAAATGGAGATTTCCTGGTTTAATTAATCAGTTAATCGTTTCATTAAGATTTTGATCGTGTTTCTTTAATTAATTCACTGCAATGATTGATGTAGATTCATATCAATTCAAAAATAAAATAAGAGTACAAAATTTAAATATTTCAAATTTATTATTATTATTTAAAAAAATATTTCTAATTTTTAAGATTATAATTATTATATAATAGTAACTAATAAAATTGAATTATCTTTGTTAAATGATTTATGCAAGTTTTATATGTCAATTATTTATGAACTTCGAAATCGTAAATACTTAAATTATATGACAATTCTCAGATATGTCTTTATATCTTCCGATTTATATTTTATAATTCAGCTATTTCTCAATGATTTTTTTTTATAACTTTATGGCAATAAAAACGTGTCTGCATCAAAAATATAAAGATTTATTTATTTCCTCAAACATTTCAAGTCTTTTTAATAGTTGAAAGTTTAAAGTATTCAACAGATGAATGAAGATATGTTTTGATGTATCCATATTTAATGATGATTACGCACAGAAGACGAACAGCAACAAAATAATAAAAATAAACCGAAGAGTTGATTAGCAAATCTGTTGTGTGTTTGCATATGTAAAAGAGTTACGGTCGGCAGACCGAGAAATTTTTCTTCCTCCACTTCGTCTCGTTTGTTTTTTGTTCATCCTTCGAACCTGTGGGAAAATTTGCTCATCGTTCTTTTCTTCACCTATGAAATACCATTTAGATGCGCCATCCATTCGCACTATACGAGCTGCAGTCTTCCCATCTTTACCACATAAGAGCGCAAATGTTAATGAACTTTCCACGTAATTTATATTAGGTGTCTCGATGTTTGTTTATTTTTCTCTAGTTCGTTTTTTTTTTTCGAGACAGGATAAGTTAAGTGAAGGCACGAGCGGTTTGGCACGCTCAGAGAAAGTAATTCCATCAAATGCATACACACTCTTACTCCAGTTTTGTTTCGTTTTTTCCTCTCTTTTCATCTCGCTGCTTACATATTTTAGCAGCTAATTGCTCTTTCGATTCCGATTATAGAGAGGCCATTTTTTTTGTTAAATGAGATTCCTCTATTTTTGCATCCAGTTATTATTATTACTATTTTTTGTTGCTTTCCTTATTGATTGGTTGTGTGCAATGTACATTCCAATCGCGCCCACTTTTCACTTTTACCCTAAGACAAATTTCCTCGTTTCCCGTAATCAAAGGAAATTTGCAGCGTTACCAAGGACTTAATATTTAATTTAATCAATTCTAAACGTAATGATATTCAGATCGACGATTTGAAGTTACGCGCGTGGGCATTTGCAAAGAATAATTCTTCCCGCGGATTTACCCTGACAACTTGTAAATGATTTTGATACAATTGTAAATTAAACTATTTTTTATTATTAAATATTCTAATAGGATTATTGATGTATTTTCAAGTAAGATTGGCTAATTGTTAAATGATTAATCATTGTTGTGAGGTAGTGTAGTGAGTGACTTACATCGTCATCTTCGAGCTGTCCGAAAACTTCGAGCTTGTCCAATCTGATGGTGCCTTGGAAAGGGTAGCAAAGGGCACCTTGCGCAATGGTGCTGTTCGACCAGACGGAGACCTCCGGTTCCCGGCGCCCTATGGCGGGACCACGAAGACACAGGCTGAACTCCTGGGGGATTAGAACGCACGTTTCCATGGTATTAAGTTTTTCGTTTGTCTGTCAGTCTGTTAGGTGATTGTAGGTCTTCTTCTTCTTCTTCTGATGAGGAGAGTGTTCTTGTCAAAATCACAAATTCATAATCGACGGATGACGACCGTGCGTTTGGGGGATGGTAATTAAGGGAGGACGTCGCGACGCGGCGGGATTTTTTGAAAATACGGACGGACGTGAACGTGATCTAGTGACCGCAGCCTTGCTGTAGTGGCAGTGAACTAGCATTGACCCTCAGACACTTCTCTCGCCTTACCTTTACCTGGCGAGAGAGTCTTTTTGTCGTTTCCCCACCTCAAGATCCACGTGGATCTTCCATCTCCTTCGCTCCTCGCAACAAACGCCAATCGTTCCGTCTTCCTCTGGCTCAGAGACAGGTGTCTCAACCGCTGTAGCGAACACGCCCCTCTGCAAGACATTCCCCATGAATCGGATACACCCTTTCCAGGACAATATGATGTTCCTGCACACAATCACAAGACCAATTAATAGTGCATCCTCATCACACGTATAGATACGTAGAGAACAACCCAACATCTTCCATTAATTTCAATTACAGAACCAAAAATAATAATATTGTATTCCTTATCATATTTTCAGTAGTCGCAAGAACAAACTGCCAATTTCTTCATATCACATCATTAGTTAGAATATCCTGAAAACCATCATCATAACATTTTACGTTCCTTATTTTAAAATTACTTAATTTGTTGTTGTTGTTGTTGTTGTTGTCTTTTTTTTTGGAGGATTACTTGATGCGGGGTATGCAAATGAGGAAATCGCGTTTGCGAACAAAAGCTTAAGAGGCACATGCTCTTCAGCGATTGGTCGGAGGAGCCGGGCGGTGGGAATTTTAATAGGCGCAGGTGAACGGAAGGCTCCTCCTCTCTGGCCCCCAGCGCACTTGCAAGGACGAGCGGCAGGTGCTGCCCCGTTCCTTCTTCCTCGCACAACACGATTTTTACTGGTACACAGGTACATGTAATATGCACTTGCCTACTAGGCCTCTCCTTTGATCCTACCAATTTGATCTTCCCTCTGCAAACAGGTGCCCTTCGGAAATATTTTTAGGGCACTTTATTATTGCCTATTAATGGATAAACCTTTTGAGCTCTGCCTCCGGAGATTCATGACTTGCGACTTGCGGGATTTAATTATAGCGGTTTACTCAACCATAAGGCATTAATAGATTTACCATAATCACTTTACAATATGCGACAAAGGGCGATCTCTATACCCATTCACCTATCATTATTATTAGCAATTAATCAATAGTACGACAAATAAATCTTGTTACATAATCGAACACAAAGCGTTTGTTCAACTATTTAATGATTGATATATTTTGATTTATCTTACAATTTAAATAAATGTTTCGAAATTACGACATTAATTTGGATTCTCGAATTATCGAATTAAAGTGCATAATTAACAATTAATTTAATAAAACAAGAAAACAAGCAACAAATTAAACAATATTAATCAACCGTAATATCTATACATATTTTTAATGTAATCATAAAATATATTTTATAACTTCATAGTTATACTTTAAAATACATAATATCTAATTAGATTAGTGTATTTTTAATCTAAAAAGTTTCAAAAATATAGAAATCCCAAAAATCTAACAGGTTGATACAGCAGAACTTTTGCAGTCACAAATCTTGCAAAATTCTTCTCAAAAAAGCCTTTGATTGTCTTTAATTTTCTTACTTGTTCATCTAATTAACGTACGTTCTCATTAAAATAGTATAAATACTTAAAAACAAAAATATCTAGAATATCAAATAACATTATTTAATTTTTAAGTTGTCGAAAGATGCGCTTTACTAATTTCTAATGTAATAATTAATTATTTAAAATTTAATGCAGTTTTGGAAATAATTAAATTGAATAGTTAAAACTATAATTAACTAAGTAATTAGAATAATTATAAGAAATTCGTTAATAATAATAAAAATATATTTCCACTCGGTATGCAACCAAATACACACCATTGTATAGAATAGAAAACAGCATAACTGGTAAGCTCTCGATTTATTGCTTATTTTTAAAATATTATAATAAAATAACAGTAACTACTATAATTACATAAGTAGGCTCATTGGTTAGATCAGATAATTGTCTTTAATATGCACATACATAAATAAGCAATTAACAAAAGTAATTATCGAATAATAAAATAAAAAATAAAGAAATAAGCTATCTTGCAAATATTTAAATGTATAGGCAAACATTAAATCATTTTATTTTCTTTAGGTTGCTTATTCTGTATTTTGAAGTTCTGTGTACCGAATAAAAGCCACCTCCATATTGTTTTTAACAGAAGTGATTTACTTGTTCGTTAGTTTCAAAGTTCGTGTTTCCTTTTTGTGTCGTATGGCTCAGCGGTTTTCTGGGCCAGGGCCGAGCCCTGGAGGTCCTGGTGGTCCACCACCTCAACGGTATCCGCCTCCACAAAACACAGGAATGCGCCAGTATCCAGGCCCAAATTTTCCGGTAAATAACAATAAACAAGTAAACAATCATCAAAAACGTTACATGGTTTTGTGTTTAGCCAAGAACAGGATATACACCACCTCCGAACATGGGAACAAGTGGAGGTAGTATGATGCAACGTCCACCGCAGCAGCCATACAGCCCCATGAGAGGAGGACCTATGCCTCCACAACCCGGAGTTAAGAGGCCAGCTGATGTTCGAGGAGCAATGCAGCAAAAGGGGTATAATTTATTATAAGAAATGGAATAAGAAGATTCTAATAATTATGTTTTAGTGAATATATGCATAGTAGTAAGAAGAAAAAGAAGTTGGCTGATAAGATATTGCCTCAGAAGGTCAGAGACTTGGTGCCTGAAAGCCAGGCTTACATGGATTTATTGGCATTTGAGAGAAAATTGGATGCTACAATAATGCGTAAGAGGCTAGACATTCAAGAAGCATTGAAGAGACCTATGAAACAAAAAAGAAAACTGAGAATTTTTATTTCTAATACTTTTTATCCTAGTAAGGATGCTAGTGCTGATGGTCCAGAAGGACCTGGACAAGAAGGGTATTTATTTTAAGCAAATGAACTAAACATTGTTATTTAAATTATTTATATTTTAGTTCAGTTGCATCTTGGGAGTTGCGAGTTGAAGGTAGGTTGCTAGACGATTCTAAGAATGACCCGAATAAAGTTAAGAGAAAATTTTCATCATTCTTTAAATCTTTGGTCATTGAACTTGATAAAGAGCTCTATGGGCCTGATAATCACTTGGTCGAATGGCATCGTACTTTAACTACGCAAGAAACAGATGGTTTCCAAGTAAGATAATTTATAATTTTAGTTATTAATTATGATTGATGTGAATTTGTATTTTAGGTGAAAAGGCCAGGTGACAAAAATGTGAGATGTACAATTCTTCTATTACTTGACTATCAACCTCTTCAATTCAAACTTGATCCGAGATTGGCACGTCTTTTAGGAGTTCATACTCAAACTCGACCCGTTATTATTAGTGCACTATGGCAGTACATCAAAACGCATCGTCTCCAAGATTCGCACGAAAGGGAGTACATAGTTTGCGATAAGTACTTGGAACAAATCTTCTCTTGTAATCGTATGAAATTTGCGGAAATACCGCAGCGATTAAACCCATTGTTGCATCCTCCAGATCCAATCGTTATAAATCATGTTATTTCGGTAGAAGGAGGCGGTGATAACAAACAAACTGCATGTTATGATATCGATGTTGAAGTTGATGATACTCTCAAGACGCAAATGAATAATTTCTTGTTAAGCACCGCAAGTCAGCAGGAAATACAAGGTTTGGATTCAAAGATCCACGAGACAGTGGACACAATCAATCAATTGAAAACGAATCGCGAGTTCTTCCTGAGTTTTGCGAAAGACCCTCAACAGTTCATACACAAATGGATAGTATCGCAGACGCGTGATCTTAAAGCTATGACCGACGTGGTGGGTAATCCTGAGGAAGAGCGACGGGCGGACTTCTTCCATCAACCATGGGCGCAGGAAGCCGTATGTCGTTATTTCTACACCAAGGTCCAACAGAAGAGAGCCGAGCTGGAGCAAGCCCTTGGAATACGTAATAATTAATATTTTAATACATAAAAAAAACTAAAATAAATTGAACAGAGCGGAACATTTTCGCTTCAAATATATAATATTAATCTAGACTTATGATTAAAATTGCCATTTATTCCATAAATGTTGGGAAACAATTTATTTTTTATTAATTTTCATAGTATAATAGGGTAAGGGAATCATAAAATAATAACATAGAACATTGTGTAAAATATTTATTAAAAATTAAATATCGATATTTATCCATATAATTTTCTTCAAATACAATCTACCTGGTTTCTTTTCTGTACGTATCTTTAGCTCTCAGACATTCATTCATTCAATACTCGTGTAGATTTGCATTAGCTAACTAATTTTAGTTAAACGTCTTTTAATTTTCTTACGATATAGATATACAGCGCTTATATGTCAATGAATTCCGTTTACGATTTGCTTTTAGTTTCTCTCCAATTCCTATCGAAAATGATCGTTTGCTCTACTGAACATAACATTTTCTTTTTCTTATTATAGTTTAAAAGCCTATCAAATGACGGTATATTAACAATTTATATAGATTTCGGTAAAGTTATTTGCTACACAAGCAATTATCTAAAATAGTTTTAAAGTCAGGTACATAATGTTCACAGGCAGAAAGACTGCAGGTCGTTAGCCATATTTCAGTAATTATTATCGCAGCCGTTTCATTGGATGGTGACATATAGTGAGAGCATTACAGACACATTCGAATAATATATTATAATATTATTCATTACAAAATATTAGAAAGAAAACGTAAATATCACCGTTTGTCATTTGTTCTGTGTTAAAATATTGCAGAATTATAAGTCATTGAACTGCTGCTACATTTTACAAGTTAAATGACTGCATTTTAAGAGGAAATCATTGCTTAATCACTTATAGCTTTTTGTTTTATAACAAATGCTTTATTTATATTAATTTTTTGATAAATCGTAAAGAAAATTGTGTAAAATATTTATTAAAAATTAAATATCTTTTAGTTTCAAATAGAATCTACATTTGTTTTTGGGGGTGTATGTTCTTCGCTCGCGCTTTCATTCAATCATTGCCCGTTCATACAATACTAAATTTCATGAATTCTATTTGCCTATCATAATGTCAATTCTTTAAAAATATATCCTTTCTAATTTTTTAACAACCCTTCGTTCCTAACGTTGGCCTCATCACATCCTCAATAGAATTCATTTAAATAACAACACATTCAGTAACATAATATCTTTGGCATGTAATCTTAATTCACTAACTAATGTACATTATTTTGAAAACATAAAAAAATAATTATTCTCTTTCCTTTTCACTCCAATCTAAATCGACCGTTATTTACAATAATTAGTTGCAACATTTCGATGTCTTTTTTTTTCCTTATTATTTTTCATTATTTGTGTTTATACTTAAAAAATAGATATTTGGTTCAAAATAGTATATCGTTAAATTAAAAGAAGGAAAAAAAACAACAAAATAGTTTCTCCTTTAACTTTGGCATCCGTTTGGCGTTATTTTTTCGGTTTGGCAAGTTTTGGTGTATTCTGTTAAGTGTTGTAGCGTCTCTTTGGTTTTTATCGTCTTGAGCTCCACAATTTTACTAGGCTTAAATTTAAATATTGCATTATGTAAAATCTAGTTTAGAATATGTTTCAAATGGGGAGATCTCTTCTGGTCGCTTAGTCAATCGCTTATAGAGTTTCTGTGGCAGATGGTCGAGTTGTGACGCGTTTTCCTGCTACCCTCTTCGATCTTGATGTGAGGGTTCGTTGAATGTGATAGGGCATTTGTTCTATCGAAGTCGATAACCACGTAGCTTTTGCTGCTCTTCGGCACGCAGTCCGGCCGCGGCTTCGGTGGTTTTGGTTCATTCTTTCCCAGATCGAGTTCTATATAGTTCACTTCCTTGACTGTTACGTAGATCGAGGTGGGTGTTGTTGGTATGGTCATATCCATGGGCTTCATTTCATCAACGTTAGCATAGTTGTGCTTGTGATCTTCGCTCTCAGGATTCTCTTTGCTATCCGCATTAATGTTCACATAAAGAGAAGTGGTGGCCTCGTGCATTTCTGCGTCCAAATTTATGTACGAGGCGATGTTCTCCTCCATTGCCATTGTATTGAGATACGCGTGCTCTATGCTACTACGTTTGTTGTTGTTGTGTTCTAGGGTAGTAACAGAAATAGGACTGATTGGACCATTTGAATGGATGGATCCAGGTCTGATAGTTGGATTTAAATAGGCTTCAGGTGGGGGTCTCCTTTGTACTTGGGGTAGAAAATCACCAAAGTTAAAATCATCACTTAAGTTTCTGTCCTGTATGTAGTGCTGCATCAAATTGAACAGAAGCTCGGCTTTCCTACACTTGAATGCGTAAATACCTGGGCCTGTTGCACATCTCCTGCCACATTCGAAGGTGAATATATGAGCATCAAATCCGTATTTCCTCAAGCACCTCAGAGGCCACTTTATAGGAGGTTTTCCCCTTTGGTGTAGGATCAGCTCAGTGTCCGTGAGCTCCAGATGGCCTGGACTCATAGGAATATACCTGTCATTCACATTTGTCACTTGAAACATGTTTGGGTGGGCATCATTTATGTCCTTGCTGTTCACACAACCCATTTTATTTTGAAAACAACTGAAAAAGGCAAATTACTGTTGTTGGTAGGTAAGCCAAAGTTTTTAGAGGTACTCACCCAAGAATGAAGAAAATAAAGAATGATAACAATTGGATATTCCAAATACTACATGGTTTTTGGTCGAATTGGTTGTGAAGCTGCTTCGATCTTTGTCATCTCTTTCGGTGGTCGTTCAGCCAAGGCTCTTCTGGTTACGTTGCATTTGCGTTGTTGTCGGGAATTATTATAAAATACAATAAGATGCAGACGGGTCTGTTACGAGATGAAGTCCCTCGACGACGCCATTTTCCCAATTACAGATACATCTCGCTTGCGCCCGCGTCTTTCGTCCATCCTTGATGTCAATTAGAGAAGGATGGGAGCACTCTACACGATCATCTTCCGTGCCCTTTGGAAGAAAACGTAATTAGTCGAGGTCTTTAACTGTGGAATCTATTCTTCGAGGGGTGTCAGCCATCAGCCCACTCTATCCCGTCACGACAGCATTAATTAATCCCACTTAATTCTGTTAATTATTTTGAATTTCAGTTATAGTTCGCAAACGCGTATATATGCTACATACCAGCTTTTCTCTTCAAAACATTAAATTATTAAATAGCTACAAAAATATCACCTATAACTATCATTAATTAACATTAAGTAATTATTGTAATAAAAAAGAATAATGTTACACCTTGATAATTAATTTAGTAAAAAAAATCATATTAGACCAGTATTTATACAAAAGAAAAAAGAGAATCTAATTGGAAAATGTATAGAATTTTAAAGCTAAATACTTAAAATATAGAAATATCATAAAGGCGATCATTTTATTAATAAACTTTATAGCATTTGAATCAAAATTTGATGCACAATAGATTTCTCCTAATAATAATGTTAATTTCAATAATAAACACATATAAATACATATGAGTTCCATTAGTTAGAGTGAAGCATTCAAAATCTTATTAGACTACCGATAAAGCGCAAAAATATGATTATAAATAGAATAATTATGAGTAAATCGTTTCATAATACCATAAAGAAGTTTAACAAATAGATTGCAGAAACTTTATTACAACAAATAGCAAAATTATTAGTACTTTCCGCCTGGTAGGAAATATGAATATTAGAATCTTTCCGCTCTATGAATATTATTAAGATTGTTATAATTCAGCATTCCAAGGAATTAAATTTTTCGTCGTTAGTTGCTGAATAATTGTATTTAATCTAATAAATTAATTAAGTAATTATCAATTTGCACTTTAATTTGAGAAGTACCTGACTAGGTAATTTTTTAAATTGAATTGTGATGGATAGCACCATCTGTCCATTTATGGCTAAAGGTAATAAGATTTGTTAGTCTGACGTTTCTTTTGGAGATGTCGCTAAGAAGCGCGCAGCCGTCGGTGCGCATTGCGTGTTTCGATTTGCGTGGGGAACCAAGATGGCCGGCGTTGCTGCTGGTGACAGCAGGGAGTGATTGAACCAGCGCAGCTCAGAGAGGGCAGCCCAGCAGAAGAACCGCTCTCGTGTTTCCAACTGGAAGAGATTACCAGTGGCGGTGAGTCAGAGGTGTGTGAAGATCAGGACCAGTCTTGAGCATAGGTAATCGACGAGCGACAGACACCCTCGTCGGGTACCTTGGGAAGGAATAGCAAAGGAAAAAAAAGGAAGAGGTGAAGGTGTAGAACTTCGACATCATCCTAATGGGTTCCTCCGTTTCGTGGCACCGATGAACCGTGACTCGTGATCCGAGTGTGCCACCACGTCCAAGTATTATTAGTTGTTGTTTTTTTTGTTGGTTGTTGTTTGCGTTCTGTGCACCACGGTTTGTTTTCGTCCTGATTTCGGTGTGGAGTTAGCGGAAGTCAGTGCGCAAGATGTCCGGTGAGCGTGAGATACCGGCGGAGGACAGTATTAAGGTGGTCTGTAGGTTCAGGCCCCTGAACGACAGCGAGGAACGAGCTGGATCCAAGTTCATCGTCAAGTTTCCTTCTGGAACCGACGACAATTGCATTTCCATTGCGGTGAGTGCTTTATTCTTTTACAACCCTACTCGTCTTCTCTCCCCAACGAAAGTTGATCGATTCGAGCGCCGCGAGGTTGTCATTCTTCGCCAATTTACCACCCCCACGATACCAACAAATTGAACATCCCAAAAAATACAATTATTTTTAGACCTAAGATCCCTTCCACATTTCCACCTAATGACTAATTAAATGGAAACATGTTAATTACTTTAGTCACTGCTTGAAAAAAGCAACTTTCCGAACGACACGAATTAACATTATTTCATTTATTTAACCCAAAGTCCCATTAATCAATTAACATGAATATCATTTTAAGGGCGGAAACCCTTCAATTCATTATTAAACGAGACAAAAGTACTTGGCCCTTTTTATCGCAGCAATAATACTTCAACATCAACACATTGGCGTTAGGTTGTTGTTAGTTCTAACTACCAATTGTTGTAGTTCCTTTAACAGCTGGACGATCAATACCAATCTGCGACCGCTTTTTCCACTCTCGTCTCGTTCGCACCTATAGCCCAGCTTATCACCAATCAATACAATTCTATTTATACAGTTGATTTCACCTAATCAATCACTCCTAATTCGAATACATTTCGCATAGATTCGATAGGGCAGCATTACATAATTCACCTGATTCTAATTGACGGAGCTGGATTTCATCGTATTAATCACGTAATATGGTTCATCGATTTCGTAATTATCAACTGACGCTGCCAAAAGGCCCAACATTGTATTATTCAGTACTCGGTTGAATTGTAAACTGCATCGAATAATTTCACATTTTGACTTAAATAGTTATGATGATTAATAACACCACCCCTAGGCATCATAATCAAAACGCTTGCTTCTGTGTTTCCAAACCTACGAACCATGACCTAATTTGAAACGTTAACCATAAATGAAAAAATGTTTATAAACTTATCTATGATTATAGTTAATGAATGGTTTATAAAATTTTCTGTGAATCATTGCATTGTAATAAAATCCTTTGTTTACGTAATTTGAATTCTATTTACTTCTACAATTTAGTTACTAAACAATGTATTCAATTTGTTTAAATTGAAATTTCAATAGAAAAATAGTAAAAATTTAATTCTAAATTAAGGATCAATAACAAGAATTCTTGGTAAAGATGACAGTTAAAGTGATCTAATACAATAGTTTAATTCTCCAATTAAAAACGTTACGAATAAATTAAGAATAATTGATGTTTTTAACGCGTCTTTATTTCTCTGAATAAAATTTGGGTGTGACTTCAATTTTGTAGAAGTCACGACTAGGTTCATGTTTAGAGTAAATCTTCATTAATTCTACTTATAAGACAGGTAATTACTACTTAGAGGTTTCTTTCAAAGAGATCGACTTAATATATTTTTGAACAAATAATTAAATTTAAGAGACATGTTTTTTTTTTCAATTAAAGACAAATCTAACCTCCAGACATAATCCAAAGATGGATTAACAGATTTATGTATCTGCAAACAAGTACACATAATTTTATCCGTTTTGAAGTAGCAAAAGAATAGTTTATCAAAGGATTTAAATTTAATTTTAAGTTTATTATTTAAAGAGCATGTTAAAAATAAAATAAAAAATGAATAACCTTCCAGTTTATCGATGCTACTTAAAATATTATATTATTAACATAATTGATTTTTATTTCTATGTCGATGCAATAACGAATAATTATTATTCATTGTGTAACATACGTTTACTTTTTTTTCTTCAATCTGTTCTCCGCGTTTTTTATATATAATTCATAGGCATATGTTACATAAATCACAGATACGAAACTCTTTTGCAATGTTTCTTGGAATTTCTTCACAGAACATGCCCACACTAACGTTGGAGAATCCATCGGAATTCACAGTTTTAAGCAATTTTGTTTTTCGAAAATTCTCTACTACTCGGAGTAATTTGAAAGATCATTGTCCTGAGTCTAAATTTTGATGAACGCCGAGGGACTCGAAACGGAACAGTCTTTAATAGAAAGCGTTAATAATATAAGACAACGTTATACAGTTTAATTGGTTTGGAGTAAAATGAAGTATGCTTTTAACGATGACTTAGATCGCAGCTGAAGGCCATTCGTAGTGATTCCAACTCCTCGTTTAGAATTACTTATAGTAAATTTAACAATAATCACGGCATCTGTAGAAGTGAAAAATACGGTTTTTTGAAACTTCTTAATTAATTGCATAACCAATTTCGGTGGATAACGTCGCGTTTCGTAAAATGTATTTTACAATCGTAATATTTTAAAATCTATTTTTAGATATTAACAAATTCATGGAACCTTTACACCATGAACGTACGGAGTTTAATTTCCTGCCATTAAGTGCACTATTGCGAAACCGGAGGAAGGGGAAACTCATTAATTTGCGTTACTTTTTTTTTAACTTTTTCTCGTAGTAAATGTGATTTAAGAAAGAATAATCCACGTGGTTTTTATCATTCGTTTTGGTTACGTTGAGCGCGAAAATTTATTAATAAATTCTGACTTTTTGAACGTCTGCCAAAATCGCTTCGAAATGATGTTATGGAAAAGAAATCTTTAGAGAGATTGACAATGAATTGAGCTCATGTTTGTTGCATTATTCTTTCGAACATGTTGCAATCGAATTATCGTTGCGGAGAAAAGCTTCAAGCATATTGTATTATTTTTTTATTGCCTTGTTTAAATTACATTTTCTATTTTGTTGCATCGTCAGCAACCTTTCCTATTTCCAGGTTTTCTTTTCACTTAACACCTCGCTGCGCTTCGCTGATTAATTTATTATTGCTCTTCAGCACACACACCTAACTCTCCAGTCTGGACACGAATGCTATAGTTTTTTTTTGTATCTTATTTAATTTTTCCTTTGGCTAATTAACTCCATGCTCCTTTGACTGTAACCATTATGGTTTAGATTTCACCGTTCCCGAGCAGCGACGCTATCCAAAGCCGGACTGGTTAAATCCTTCTTTGTTTAAACCATCATCCTCTCTTCTTTCATTTGATTCATGTTTCGCGCATAATGAAGAGCGCTTCTCTTTTTTTTTGCCTTGTTTCGGGCTTATTTTCCGATGATTACGTGGGTTTTGTTCCGAGCCCACCCATCCTTTGTACTGCACATATTGTGCTTTGACGTTACCCACTTGCCTGTATCTCCGTTTCGCTCGTTTTCAACATATCTCTTTCCGCGTATGACTAATTCCCACTTTTACCAATTACTCAACACACATCGTCGAGGCTACGAACCTACTTCGAGAAATATCGAAGCACATTTACAATCCACAATGCGATCACAAGTATAAATTATAAATATACCACGAAGCAATGACCGCAATATGCTACTTTTAATGATGCCTGTCCATTTAAGAAAAACAAAGAGTTTGTTCACCTGCGTCTAATCAATATTCAAAAATCGATATGATTTGCAATTCATATATAAAATAGTTGACGAGATTTCAATCTCGAATTTTATATTTTTGCAATATCTGTATACAAATATGCAATATTTGTTCCAATTTGCAAATTGGATAGAGCTTCATGTCGCACGCGATGATTTCAGTTCCTATCCCTATATTTTTCCTCTGCGGTTTTAATTTGAAACTAATTTAAACTTTTCGTCTTTGCTATTACTTTATTATTGCTTCGAACGGATGCAAAGCATTTCCTTGTTATGTGAATGTATTTTTAAAAAATATTTTCCTTGCTTGCCTTTCGTTGGTTGCAAGTGTGTTCCATTTCCGAAGGCGCTCCGCCCTTAGAAATCAATAGTACAGGCTTGATGTGATGGCGGTGGTGGAGAATGCCCTTGACCAAAGGCGCGCCGCTGTCTGCATCCTGCACCACCCTTCTGAATTGAATTATGTATTTAATTTAAAATGCTTTGTTTTCTATTCCTAAAAAAAACAGCTAAAAAAGATGTCCCAATTGGAATTCCAACTATGCTCCTCCATCTTCCCGTCCGTGTGTTACTCTCCCAAAATAACTTTCTCGTCTGCATGTTTACACAAATCAATGGGGAAAACGTCGCCGCAACATGAGTCAGATTATGGCCACCACCAACGTCGGGTCTTAGTATTATAAGGCGCGCGCGCAAACCAAAAAATTGATCGATTTTGTCGGATCCATCGGGTTTCCTTGACCTATCTTCAACATCCACCCATCCTGTATTTCTCCGGTCGCATCATGCGGATTTTGGAAGAAGTAGTTCAAGGACCAATGCCCTAAACTTCTTTTGTTTGTTTTTCGTTGCAGGGTAAAGTGTATTTATTCGATAAAGTATTCAAGCCCAATGCGACTCAGGAGAAGGTTTACAATGAAGCCGCCAAAAGTATCGTCTCAGATGTGTTGGCCGGGTACAATGGTACAATTTTTGCGTACGGCCAAACGAGTTCCGGTAAAACGCACACGATGGAAGGTGTATTAGGCGATCCCGCCAAGCAGGGTATCATCCCCCGCATCGTTAACGACATCTTCAACCATATCTACGCGATGGAGGAGAACCTCGAATTCCACATCAAGGTCTCCTACTTCGAAATCTACATGGATAAAATCCGAGATCTGCTCGATGGTGATTAACAAAATACTCCAGCTACAATTATAAATTATTTTTAACGAAATGATTATTTGTTTCAGTGAAAAAGGTTAATTTGAGCGTGCACGAGGATAAGAACCGCGTACCTTTCGTGAAAGGAGCGACGGAGCGTTTCGTTTCCAGCCCAGAAGAAGTATTCGAAGCCATCGAAGAGGGCAAGTCGAACCGTCACATTGCTGTTACAAGTAAGTAAATATTGGCAATGCAATTAGATCTATGTAAACACCATATTTTTCCTTTTAGACATGAACGAACACTCGTCTCGTTCTCATTCCGTGTTCCTAATTAACGTGAAGCAAGAGAATCTGGAGAACCAGAAGAAACTATCTGGTAAACTTTATCTTGTCGATTTGGCTGGTTCTGAGAAGGTTTCTAAGACTGGTGCAGAGGGTACCGTGCTGGACGAGGCAAAGAATATTAATAAATCTCTATCCGCATTGGGCAACGTAATCAGCGCTTTGGCCGATGGAAACAAAACCCATATTCCGTACAGAGATTCCAAGTTGACGCGTATTCTCCAAGAGTCTCTGGGTGGTAACGCGAGAACCACCATTGTCATTTGCTGCTCGCCGGCGAGCTTCAATGAGTCTGAGACCAAATCCACTTTGGAGTTTGGTAAGAGGGCTAAGACGGTGAAGAACGTGGTCTGCGTCAACGAGGAATTGACGGCGGAGGAATGGAAGAGACGTTACGAGCGTGAAAAGGAGAAGGTTGGTAGGTTGAAGGGCAAAGTTGAGAAATTAGAAGAGGAATTGGCTCGCTGGAGATCTGGAGAGAGCGTTAACTTAGATGAGCAAGTTAACTTTAACGCCGAGGCCGAGGCTAGCACTCCAAGTGCTATTATGGAGGAATCCACCACCGGACCAGTTGGTATGTAGCTCTATATTAAATTTATGTAAATAGGTAACTAATTGCAAATGTATTTCAGAGGTTGGTCCAATGCCTGCAACACCAGCACTAATGATCGGATCTACCTTGGGATCGGAGGATCGCCAGAAACTGGAACAAGAGCGCGAACGTCTCTACAAACAGTTAGATGAGAAGGACGAGGAAATCAACCAGCACAGTCAGTACGTCGAGAAATTGAAGGAGCAAATGCTGGAACAAGACGAACTGATAGCATCTACTCGTCGCGACTATGAAGCACTGCAAGCGGAGATGAACCGCATTCAGCAGGAGAACGAGAGCGCAAAGGAAGAAGTCAAGGAAGTCTTGCAAGCTCTCGAGGAGTTGGCCGTTAACTACGACCAGAAGTCTCAAGAAGTCGACGCCAAGAACAAGGAAGTCGAAAGCATTTCCGAGGAATTGATGCAGAAGCAGGTTTCTTTGAATACAACCGCCTCGGAATTGCAGCAGTTGCGCGATATGAGTTCCCACCAAAAAAAACGCATCGCCGAGATGCTGAGCAATCTTCTGAAGGAATTGGGCGATGTCGGAACTGCCTTGTGCGGTGAGAGGTCCGATTTGAGCATTACGAATGATTCAGCTAAATTGGAGGAAGAATTTACCGTCGCTAGGCTCTACATCTCTAGAATGAAGTCCGACGTGACCAATATTACGACGCGATTACATGAGCTCGAGAATTCGCAGCAGGACAGTAACAAGAAGGTTACCGAATACGAGAAGGAGTTGGGCGAGTGCAGGCTCCTAATTTCCCAGCACGAAGCTCGCATGAAGAGTTTGCAGGAAAGTATGAGAGAGTCTGAGAATAAGAAGAGGGCTTTGGAAGAAGATATAGATGCGTTGCGCGAAGAATGCGCTAAACTTAAAGCAGCAGAACAGGTAAATTTTTTGTATCTTTAGTATTTTGCAAATTATTTAATTTTTAAAATTTTGTATGTAATTTATTTGTGGTATTTTAGGTTTCAAGTGTTAGCGAGAGCGAAAAGAAGGAAGCTACTCAATTGCGTTTGGCTTTGGAGCAACAGATGGATCAACTTCGCGATGCTCATCAAAAGCAAGTGGCAACGTTGAGAGATGAGATCTCCGAGAAGCAGCAGCTAATTAGCGACGTCAAAGAGTAAGTCCAAAACATAACAACTATAATCCTATACTTATATGTACGTTCCTTTACAGTTTGAACCAAAAGTTGACGTTGGCACAGCAGCAATTGCAAACAGATTATGAGAAACTTAAGCAAGAGGAATCGCAGAAGTCCAACAAACTACAGGAATTAATGTCAGTAGAAAAACAATCATTATTACTAACAAACCAGCAAAACAAAAGTCGCTCTTCTACCCCGCGTTCCCAATGCCGTTGCGACAGCAACAAAACCGAATCCTCCCGACCAAACTCTCCCATTTACATCCAGCGACCGAAGGTAGACGCATGGGCCGACTTCGTTCCGTACAAAGACGAGAAACTGTTAACGGACAATTCGGACGATTCCGACGATGCGCCGAAATCTCGCAAAGATACCCTCAACAGACTCACAAAACTGGTGCGATTCAATCAACGCAACCAGCGAGAGCAACAGCAAGACCGGAGACAAATCGACAATGAAATCCCCAACTACCTCCATCAGTCCGTCTTTCACATACACACTTTCCATCTTCACCTCTTCATCTCGCTCACGTTGTTACTAGTCACGCACAAGTGTCCGCATTATTTCGTCGTAATGTAAATTGCAAAGATAATACCAAAATTCGATACTATTTTTTCACACTGCGAAAACAATAATTCTTAGGGCAAGAGCAAAAGAAATGTCAAAAGTTAACTCTCAGATAACGTGGAATTAATAATTATTATTTTCAATGGTCACCTTAAAAGAAGACCGACGAAAAACTATTAATTTTCTTATTGGCGATTATTTACTTTTTTCTTTTAATCAGACAATAATGGAATTTATCGCATGTTACCTATACCTCTTTCAGGGCCTTCTTTTAGCGTGACTCAAGTAGTTTGTCTTTATTTATTTTTTAATATTTGGTTCGCGTTTTTTTTTTGCATTTATTTTATTTGTTTATTTTATTTATTTCGTCAAAAGATGGGACCCACGTGATTTGTCTCTGGTCACAAACCCTTTCCAAAACTCTTGATTTCCTTTTCAGTATAGAACAAAATCCTCCCAAGTATTCCCAACCTTTAACTATGTATATTTAAGGATCGAGTATCTCCACAGTCTGTAAGTTTTTAAATATTAGATTAATCGAAGAAAAATAAGCAAGCAAAATATGCTATACACCTCGTGTATGTTATCTTTTGCGTTTTTCTGCAGCTAGATTCAACATTCCAATGAAGCGAGGGAATATTGTGTGGATTTTGTTAACTCTCACCCCAATCCATTAACATGCAAAAAAAAAAACTAATCTGTTTCCTTAATTATTCGTAAAGAAAAGCGTCTTTTGTTTTGTATCTTACTTTACCTTTAATCTCAAGTCAGAGTCACGACACGCAAAGTTTCTTAACTCCTCTTGTTTGGTTACGTTTTTGGTTGTCACTGCCGAGTTTCACTTATGCTTTTCTCATTTATTTTTCTACCCTTTTTATTATTATTTATTTAGTTTATTAGTAATTGAAGCCACGTTAAATGACAAAATAATAATGAATGTGTAGGTATTTAGTTTGGGCCTTTTTTGCATGATTTTTCGCAATGTGTAAAATCGGCCTTATTGTACAAAGAATGTAGATAAATTGTTTGTACATAGTCTATAAATGTATAAAATGTTATAACGTAAACGTTATTTAATGTATAATGAAACAAAACAAAAACAGAGCAAACTATTTTTATGAAAAAGATGAATAATATATTTTTCTCTGCTCTTGAAACGCGTTCAAATAAACGCTTGATTCGAACGGTCGCAGTTTGATTGATGATTAACAACAAGTTTGTATTACATACAAATGGAGTATTGGAACGGATGTTTATGTTGATGATTTATTTTTCAAAAACAAAGCAAGTAACGTGGAATATTTCTATGAAATAATGTTGTTCCAATATTGATAGAAAGTTCGGGATATGTCGGGTAACGATGCATATATTTTTTTTCTGATTTACAAATTATTGCTGGTGATTGAAACTTTGAATGCCATCAATTGTGACTGTTCCTAACAAGCTGTGTTTAACAATAAGTTAATGTAGCTAAAATAAGTAGGTGATAATATTGCGGACAGTTTTTGTTGTTTCTTTTCTTTTATTTTCGATCATTATTTTTTTTCGTTTTAACCAAAAACCTGACCAAACGCCACTTTTCGTTGAATCCACTAAGAAACTAAGCTCTGCTGAGAATTGAGGGGACACCGAGCGACACATTAATTTGATAAGTTTGAATGATTTAATATACAGCACCAGTAATGATAGACGCGAACAGGCCAAGAAAGATCTTAAAGGACTTGAGGATACCGTCGCCAAGGAGCTGCAGACTCTGCACAATCTCCGAAAACTTTTCGTTCAAGACTTGCAGGTAAATTGAATGATTATAGTGTGTTCCTTCATTACCATTAATATATGTTTAATTGTAGACACGCATCAAGAAGGCTGTGACCTCTGATGATAACGAAGAAGATGGTGGTTCTTTGGCACAGAAGCAGAAGATCAGCTTCCTCGAAAATAATTTGGATCAGCTGACGAAGGTGCACAAACAGCTGGTGAGGGATAACGCGGATCTGCGTTGCGAATTACCCAAGTTGGAGAAACGTCTGAGGGCTACGATGGATAGGGTTAAGGCTCTGGAGACTGCCCTCAAGGAAGCCAAGGAGGGAGCCATGCGTGATCGCAAGAGGTTTGTTTCTTTTGGTCTATATAAAAGATGAAATAATTCAATTCCTTTTTATTTGTAGATATCAATTCGAGGTTGATAGAATTAAAGAAGCGGTGCGGCTAAAGAATTTGGCTCGTCGTGGTCCAGTGCCCCAAATTGCTAAACCCATCAGGGCTGGACAACAGCATCATCCAATGATCACCGGGAGCGTAGGTACCAACATGATGCACGGTGCCTACATGCAAAGAGCCGATGAGAACCGGAAATCCGTCATCTCTGGTGGTAAAGGAGGTAAGCAATTATCGTCTACCTTAAATACTTCACCTAGTTTCCAATCCTAAAACCGATTTCCAGCCTGTAAGTTTCTTCTCTCTTTTTGTTTATAGATGCAAGTTGAAGTAATTATAAATTAAAATTTGTTGTTGGGGATTCGCCTTAAATGTTATTGCTAATCCGGGTAAGAATATTTACCTGTAATTTATGTTTATCGATTTGTTGTAGGCTTCCCTGTTTCCTAATACTATATTAACTATTTTCTTGTTCCAGACGAAAGTTGAAGAGTTAACGCCGTCTAGACGATGGTGCCGCAGTCCCAGTTTCTAATTATTTAATTGTAAGCTACAAACTTAAATTTACATCAAGAAGAACAACAGCAACATCAAAGGAAAATTCACAAAACACCAACAATTCTCTATAATAATTATTATAATACGCTAAATCTATGTTTACGGAAGTTTTACCAGCAAGATAAAAAAAAATATTGTCTATATTCTATATATAGTATGCTTTGTAAGGAAAATAATAATATGCGCGATATGAAGTAAACAAAAAAAAATATTGTTACGATTCACACCGAAAAAAAAAAGAAAGAAAAAGAAAAAAAATATATTGAACACACACGTATATAACATGATTTTTTTAATTTTCCGTTTGGGATTCTTAAACAGAAAACAAAAAAAAAACGGAAGAATAAAAGGTATATGCAATAGTGTAACGTTCCAAGCCGTTTTCTTTTATTTAATTAAATAACTTATTTATTTTACGAAATTTGTATTAACTGCAAAAATAGTTTTATTATGAAATCGATAGGCGAATTTGCTGATAATATATATATATATATATGTGTATGATGTCTAGGCAAAGGAAAAGCGACGGGATAAAATAAAATTGGATTTTTGTTACCGCAAGAAATATGATTATTATACATGAAATGAGAGCTGCACGACAATTGATTTACTAATTTTCATATATTACAAAAATGCCGCCAGTGTCCTCCTTTCAAAGCTTATATATAATATATATATATATACTTAAAACAAAAGTATGTATATACCTTATTTTTGCACTATTCAATATTGGAAAGTCTGGAACGAGGGATTTAATTGTGTGTATATAAATATATGATAATAATTAATATATTTAGTGAAATGGGTGAATATTTTAAATGTTACCGCTTTTTTTTGTGTTACGTTCCATTATCGCACGTAGCTTTACTAAATACGAACAAGCATAAGCCACTTATGTTTCGTTCGCACAGTCTAGCGCTAGAACTAATAATAACTAACAAAACTTAAAGAATACTTGATGTGAACGGGTAAGATTTAAAATATTCCGCATGCAATCGTGATACCGATTATTATAGTTATATGCAACGCAATGTTTTATTTTTCTATTGGATTGATATGAAGGTGGTAATATTCGGATGGAAATTAATAGTTGTATGAGCATCCTCTTCAGGAAACTGCAAGAGGGACAAGTATATATTTTTTTATTTCTTCACTCCGCCCCATTTTTAATCAGCCTATAAGTGTGTGTGCGCGCTCATATATATCTTAATATGTAACAAACAAACAAAAAAGAAATCTTGTAATGGTACTAAAAACGCTTCTTCTATTGGACGAGAAACATAGCCCCGGCACAACGTTCGTGTGGAGCCGCATCAACCAATCAGGTCTCTAATCATACAAAAATATTAACAACAAAGAGTTATTTATATTTTAGGCAAAAAAAAATATAAGAAAATGCAAATATTTCTATATTACGAACAATTTTCTGGGCAAAAATATATGATTTGTATAAATTTCTTAACTTAAGCGTAATCATTGAACACTGTTTTTTTTCTTCTCTATCTCTCTGTGATGCACGTATATATTTTTTTGTTTGTAATTAAGGAGGGCCGACTTGACTCGATTCAAGTCCAGCAAATTGACAAATTTTAGATCAGGCTACTTCCTTGATTTTTTTTTTAAATTAATATATATTATAACGATTCTTCGCTCCAGCATTTATCCTTCAGCTGTGAGGCTTCAAATAAAAAACCTTTACTTTTTCTCCCCCAAATATTTTCTTTTTTTTGTGATATACCGTCTGCAATTTTGTTTTCAAAACTTCGGCACCTAACGTTAAGAACAGATTGTCAAACAAACAGCCTAGATTTCCCATAGTCTATGTATCACTGTTGTTTTGTATAATACTAATTTTTATACTTTATGTTTTCGATAATGAAGGAGAAGTGAAAACTTCGTAACAACAAAAACTGGAGTATCTTGTGCAACTAGTGTAATTATAGTGGATGCTTATATTTATATATATTTATTATTATTAAAATTGAAAAACATGAGATCGGAAAAAAACATTGAAACCAGTAAATGGATCTTGTTCATTTCTTAAATTTAAGTTACGAAAGTAATGTAATAAAGTGATGGATGGTGATCAAAGATACTTTTTCATATATTCTTTGTTTTTTGTAGAACTATACGATAATTTAAATTGTGATGATTTACACAACCTTACATGATTCTGCGATAAAATTTGAAAAGAGTAGCGTGATTTTCGAGTAATTAATATAAAATCTGACAGTTTGTACCGAACGATTGCGTAATAGCACCAATATGCCACTACAACGGTTGGAAAGGTAAGTCCTTCAGCTTTAATTTGAATGTAAGATTGTATAATTATCTCGCTTGGTTCTCGAGTTATTGAATGAAAATGACGGATATAACCGAGCCCTATTAGTTTTTTTTGCCAATTTATATGTGCACTCAAAATCGTATTATTGATGCTACAGTTACGCGGATGGTCCCATTCGAAAGGAAACACCTTCATTTAAATGATTCCTGTTGAATTATGTTAATTGGTTGTCCTATAATTAAATAAAAACCTTAAGTTGAAAAATGGCAATTTAATAGCTTGTAGCGGACGATTGCGTAACAGCAAGAACATGCCACTACAACAGTTCGAAAGGTAAGTCTGTCAGCTTTAATATGAGTAGAAGATGATTAATTTTCTCGCTCGGTTATCGATTTATTAAGAGAAAACTTTATTCATTACTTTTATTACAAGCAACCTGATACACACAGGTGTATGCTTGGTTGCAGTTACCAGAGACACGTGTTTAGTACAGTGGCTGTCACTCTGACAGCTAGACGTCAACTTCAAAAATTCCACACATTGCTTACATTCCGATATACAAAATGGTACTTTTTTGATTGGATAACGTTCAATACGGAATGCAATCATATGTCGTTCTCGAGATATAAGGCGAAATTGAAGAGACTAGCTTTAGTTTTTTGTAATTTGCAGGAAAACCGTAACACTTTATATAAGTTTACAATTTTTTAAATGTAATCTGTTATAGGTAGCCATTACTCTGTACAGTGATTATGTGTTACTGCTTTAAGGAAGAAATTACAGCAATTATGGATGTACTGTTGACTTTCACCTAAGAGACTGGACAGCATTCTGATTACCATATAATTCAGAATGTGGAAATATCTAAAAGGTAAATATCACATTAAAATTGCGAGTAGTGACTAAAAGTATTTCTTGTTTCAGGAGGATCCAAGACCATCAATTAATATATTGTTGCCTTCTCCATGATCCTTCGATATGTTATAATATTCATGATTGCCAGATGCATTCAGATTTTTCATCTTAATTGAATAATATGTCATATATTTAATAATTTTTCATATGTCTCTTATATGCCAAAAGTATTTTCTTGATTAATCGGAACGATTAGCATCTTATAAACTATTGTTACCTCCTCCATAATCCTTAGAGATATTATAATTTTTCTGAGTGCCAGGTTCAAAGGAATTACAGTGAGACAAGAAAGGTAAATTTTCATCTTAACCAATGAGAGAGATTTAAACTGTTTATTTTTTTAGCAACAACCAGCAGCACCCATGAATCCATTGATGTCTACTCTACTGTGCAGTAAAAACGCAACGTTATCAAAGTTGTAAATGGTACAGTAGAGCTGTTTTTTTTCCTTAGAATTATTTTTTACAGAATATGTAATGTGTTATATTGTATATTTGGCCAATAAACGTAGATTACTATTATTATGGAATTTTTATTTGAAATACTCCCTACATTTTTTTAATACTGAAACCCAAAAATTCCACACATTCTTCCTGAAATTCCACACATTTTTTACCCAAATTCCATATAAGAAATGTTATTTAGTGAGATAGTCCTTTAATTACTAATAAAAAATCTAACATTTAAAATTTAAATTAGTATTACCAAAAAACGACAACAGATAGCACTTATTACAAATATTCATGTGCTGATATCTCATAAACTAATAAGCAGATTGCGTAACCACATACATCATTATGAAATATAGGAGTAAGTAGTATTAATGAGATTATCTTTTATATAAATAACATAGTTTTTCAGGAAATGGATTTTGAACAGCGCAGAAATGCTTGAACTGCAACCTTCTATTTTCAACCAGCAGGTGTAACGAAAATGGAGCACAAACTATAGATATTGTAATTGCTAATGGATGGCGGTGATTTCATTAATTAAAGCGTGCATAACTTGCAAACCAATTAATATTTATATTCGTTGATAAGTTTACCACAATTAGAATTAAATAAACTTCAACTCACAATAATTGTTTAATCATTTTTATGCGTTTTTAAGGAAATGAGTTTTGAGCAGCGCCAAAACGCCTGAACTATCAACATTGGTTGTCCACCAAAATAGGTTTGGAAATTCGTTGTCGATTTTGGGCTACGCTAGTGGACGGTAGATGGCGCTGTTTCAATTCCTTAAAATGTGTATAACTTTATAAATGATAAATATTTACATTCAGCGGTAGAAAAATTGTAATTAGAACTGATCAATATTCAAAATAAACTATTTATTTAAATATATAAGTACGTTGTTAGGAAAATGGGTTTTGTGCAGCATCAACGTGCACGACTTATAAGAATCGATTATCCACTGTTCATCAGATGGCATTGATTGCAAAGCTCAACACATTCCGAACTTGCAAGGTAATTAATATTTCAGTTTGGTTATTAAAGTAAAACTATTCGAGTTTACCCATCTTCAATTTAATATTTTCCTTAATTATATTATAACATTTTTAAGGAAACGTAATTCATGTATGTTTGTTTGCAGACAATAGGGGCAACTTGTTGGTATGTCTTGCAAGAATTTACCATTGTAGTGCTTTCTTTGCATTTGTTTTTAATTCTGCAATTTTCTGATAAGAATGTGCTCCACTGCATTCTGCTGATATATCGTAGCATATAGACATTTCTTTCAAATCTGCATAACCATAAGACTTTATGTAATTTTCTCAACTGCTTATGAAAGAGCACTGGAATACGCAACTAATGACGTATTGAACGTTATTCAATCTTACCTGGTTCGCGAGATATAAGCCGAAAATTAAGAATTTTAGCACCGTAGTTTTCGTTTTTTGCAATTTTCAGGAAAACCGTAACACTTTATGTAATTTTCTCAACTGCTTATGAAAGAGCATTGGAATGCGCAACTAATGACGTATTGAACGTTATTTAATCTTACCTGGTTCGCGAGATATAAGCGAAAATTAAGAGTTTGGCCGAATCCTATTAACTTTTGATTTTTCAAAAATCGCTATAAATTTTTCAAAAATCGCTATAAATTTTAGCACCGTAGTTTTAGTTTTTTGCAATTTTCAGGAAAACCGTAAGACTTTATGTAATTTTCTCAACTGATTATGAAAGAGCATTGGAATACGCAACTAATGACGTATTGATCATTATTCAATCTTACCTGGTTCGCGAGATATTAGCGAAAATTAAGAGTTTGGCCAAAACCTATTAACTTTTTTTTTTTTCGTTTTTTGCAATTTTCAGGAAAACCGTAAGACTTTATGTAATTTTCTCAACTGCTTATGAAAGAGCATTGGAATACGCAACTAATGACGTATTGAACGTTATTCAATCTTAAACGGTTATCGAGATTTTTGATAAAAATGATGTAATTTTTTGGTTTTTCGCGATTTTCAGGAAAACTATTACAATTTTTTTAATTTTCACTAATGCTTATGAAAGAGCAATGGAATACGCAACTAATGACGTATTGAACGTTATTCAATCTTAAGCGGTTATCGAGATATTTGACAAAAATGATGTAATTTTTAGGTTTTTCGCGATTTTCAGGAAAACAATTACAATTTTTTTAATTTTCACTAATGCTTATGAAAGAGAATTAGAATACGCAACTAATGACGTATTGATCATTATTCAATCTTAAGCGGTTATCGAGATATTTGACAAAAATGATGTAATTTTTAGGTTTTTCGCGATTTTCAGGAAAACTATTACAATTTTTTTAATTTTCACTAATGCTTATGAAAGAGCATTGGAATACGCAACTAATGACGTATTGAAAGTTATTCAATCTTAAGCGGTTATCGAGATATTTGACAAAAATGATGTAATTTTTAGGTTTTTCGCGATTTTCAGGAAAACTATTACAATTTTTTTAATTTTCACTAATGCTTATTAAAGAGCAATGGAATACGCAACTAATGACGTATTGATCGTTATTCAATCTTAAGCGGTTATCGAGATATTTGACAAAAATGATGTAATTTTTAGGTTTTTCGCGATTTTCAGGAAAACTATTACAATTTTTTCAATTTTCACTAATGCTTATGAAAGAGCAATGGAATACGCAACTAATGACGTATTGAACGATATTCAATCTTAAGCGGTTATCGAGATATTTGACAAAAATGATGTAATTTTTAGGTTTTTCGTGATTTTCAGGAAAACTATTACAATTTTTTTAATTTTCACTAATGCTTATGAAAGAGCAATGGAATACGCAACTAATGACGTATTGAACGTTATTCAATATTAAGCGGTTATCGAGATATTTGACAAAAATGATGTAATTTTTAGGTTTTTCGCGATTTTCAGGAAAAGTATTACAATTTTTTTATTTTTCACTAATGATTATGAAAGAGCAATGGAATACGCTACTAATGACGTATTGAACGTTATTCAATCTTAAACGGTTATCGAGATATTTGGCAAAAATGGTGTAATTTTTAGGTTTTTCGCGATTTTCAGGAAAAGTATTACAATTTTTTTAATTTTCACTAATGCTTATGAAAGAGCAATGGAATACGCAACTAATGACATATTGAACGTTATACAATCTTTAGCGGTTATCGAGATATTTGACAAAAATGATGTAATTTTTAGGTTTTTCGCGATTTTCAGGAAAACTGTTACATTTTTTTCAATTTTCACTAATGCTTATGAAAGAGAAATTTAATACGCAAGTAATGACGTATTGAACGTTATTCAATCTTAAGCGGTTATCGAGATATTTGACAAAAATGATGTAATTTTTAGGTTTTTCGCGATTTTCAGGAAAAATGTTACAATTTTTTCAATTTTCACTAATGCTTATGAAAGAACAATTTAATACGCAACTAATGACGTATTGAACGTTATTCAATCTTAAGCGGTTATCGAGATATTTGACAAAAATGATGTAATTTTTAGGTTTTTCGCGAGTTTCAGGAAAAGTATTACAATTTTTTTAATTTTCACTAACGCTTATGAAAGAGCAATGGAATACGCAACTAATGACATATTGAACGTTATACAATCTTTAGCGGTTATCGAGATATTTGACAAAAATGATGTAATTTTTAGGTTTTTCACGATTTTCAGGAAAACTATTACAATTTTTTTAATTTTCACTACTGCTTATGAAAGAGCAATGAAATACGCAACTAATGACGTATTGCACGTTATTCAATCTTAAGCGGTTATCGAGATATTTGATTTTTCGCGATTTTCAGGAAAACTATTACAATTTTTTTAATTTTCACTAATGCTTATGAAAGAGCAATGGAATACGCAACTAATGACGTATTGAACGTTATTCAATCTTAAGCGGTTATCGAAATATTTGATTTTTCGCGATTTTCAGGAAAACTATTACAATTTTTTTAATTTTCACTAATGCTTATGAAAGAGCAATGGAATACGCAACTAATGACATATTAAACGTTATTCAATCTGTAGCGGTTATCGAGATATTTGACAAAAATGATGTAATTTTTAGGTTTTTCGCGAGTTTCAGGAAAAATATTACAATTTTTTCAATTTTCACTAATGCTTATGAAAGAGCAATGGAATACGCTACTAATGACGTATTGAACGTTATTGAATCTTAAGCGGTTATCGAGATATTTGACAAAAATGATGTAATTTTTAGGTTTTTCGCGATTTTCAGGAAAACTGTTACATTTTTTTCAATTTTCACTAATGCTTATGAAAGAGAAATTTAATACGCAAGTAATGACGTATTGAACGTTATTCAATCTTAAGCGGTTATCGAGATATTTGACAAAAATGATGTAATTTTTAGGTTTTTCGCGATTTTCAGGAAAAATGTTACAATTTTTTCAATTTTCACTAATGCTTATGAAAGAACAATTTAATACGCAACTAATGACGTATTGAACGTTATTCAATCTTAAGCGGTTATCGAGATATTTGACAAAAATGATGTAATTTTTAGGTTTTTCGCGAGTTTCAGGAAAAGTATTACAATTTTTTTAATTTTCACTAACGCTTATGAAAGAGCAATGGAATACGCAACTAATGACATATTGAACGTTATACAATCTTTAGCGGTTATCGAGATATTTGACAAAAATGATGTAATTTTTAGGTTTTTCACGATTTTCAGGAAAACTATTACAATTTTTTTAATTTTCACTACTGCTTATGAAAGAGCAATGAAATACGCAACTAATGACGTATTGCACGTTATTCGATCTTAAGCGGTTATCGAGATATTTGATTTTTCGCGATTTTCAGGAAAACTATTACAATTTTTTTAATTTTCACTAATGCTTATGAAAGAGCAATGGAATACGCAACTAATGACGTATTGAACGTTATTCAATCTTAAGCGGTTATCGAAATATTTGATTTTTCGCGATTTTCAGGAAAACTATTACAATTTTTTTAATTTTCACTAATGCTTATGAAAGAGCAATGGAATACGCAACTAATGACATATTAAACGTTATTCAATCTGTAGCGGTTATCGAGATATTTGACAAAAATGATGTAATTTTTAGGTTTTTCGCGAGTTTCAGGAAAAATATTACAATTTTTTCAATTTTCACTAATGCTTATGAAAGAGCAATGGAATACGCTACTAATGACGTATTGAACGTTATTGAATCTTAAGCGGTTATCGAGATATTTGACAAAAATGATGTAATTTTTAGGTTTTTCGCGATTTTCAGGAAAACTGTTACATTTTTTTCAATTTTCACTAATGCTTATGAAAGAGAAATTTAATACGCAAGTAATGCCGTATTGAACGTTATTCAATCTTAAGCGGTTATCGAGATATTTGACAAAAATGATGTAATTTTTAGGTTTTTCGCGATTTTCAGGAAAAATGTTACAATTTTTTCAATTTTCACTAATGCTTATGAAAGAGCAATTTAATACGCAACTAATGACGTATTGAACGTTATTCAATCTTAAGCGGTTATCGAGATATTTGACAAAAATGATGTAATTTTTAGGTTTTTCGCGAGTTTCAGGAAAAGTATTACAATTTTTTCAATTTTCACTAATGTTTATGAAAGAGCAATGGAATACTCTACTAATGACGTATTGAACGTTATTCAATCTTAAGCGGTTATCGAGATATTTGACAAAAATGATGAAATTTTTAGGTTTTTCGCGATTTTCAGGAAAACTATTACAATTTTTTCAATTTTCACTAATGCTTATGAAAGAGCAATGGAATACGCAACTAATGACGTATTGAACGTTATTCAATCTTAAGCAGTTATCGAGATATTTGACAAAAATGATGTAATTTTAGGTTTTTCGCGATTTTCAGGAAAACTGTTACAATTTCTTCAATTTTCACTAATGCTTATGAAAGAGCAATTTAATACGCAACTAATGACGTATTGAACGTTATTGAATCTTAAGCGGTTATCGAGATATTTGACAAAAATGATGTAATTTTTAGGTTTTTCGCGATTTTCAGGAAAACTGTTACATTTTTTTCAATTTTCACTAATGCTTATGAAAGAGAAATTTAATACGCAACTAATGACGTATTGAGCGTTATTCAATCTTAAGCGGTTATCGAGATATTTGACAAAAATGATGTAATTTTTAGGTTTTTCGCGATTTTCAGGAAAACTGTTACAATTTTTTCAATTTTCACTAATGCTTATGAAAGAGCAATTTAATACGCAACTAATGACGTATTGAACGTTATTCAATCTTAAGCGGTTATCGAGATATTTGACAAAAATGATGTAATTTTTAGGTTTTTCGCGATTTTCAGGAAAAGTGTTGCAATTTTTTCAATTTTAACTTATGCTTATGAAAGAGCAATTTAATACGCAACTAATGACGTATTGGACGTTATTCAATCTTAAGCGGTTATCGAGATATTTGACAAAAATGATGTAATTTTTAGGTTTTAATCTATATAATTAACAGATATTATGTTTTATAATATAAATAGGTGTCACTGCGTAACGTAATTTTAACGTCTATAACTCCATTAGTAAGTCAATTACAAATCAACTATTTGTATAATTAGCTTGCTAAATCTATAATGAATACTTTAGTAAATAAGAATTTCTAATTACGGTTCTAATTATAAAGTCAAGATTGGAACAGCGCCAAAATGGCTGAACTATACGCTTTGCTATATAATCTGCAGAGGGCCTAAAAAATTATATTATAGTCTAGTTACAAACCCTTCATGTTGGTTTGTTACTGAGCTAATAATATCCATTTTTTGTCCATCTATTGGTGATCGCGAGAAGGTTATAGTTCAGCACTTTTAGCGCTGTTTCAAATCGAAGTTTTTAATTAGAGCATTAATTAGGATTACTTATTAATTAAAATAAAGGTTAATTCATTGTTTATCGACCAGTAATATTTATTTGCACTTAATTCAATTAATTATTGAATTATTAATGATTTAATATTTTGTCAAAGGGCCATCTACTGTAATACAATTTATTTAATCTATATAATTAACAGATATTATGTTTTATAATATAAGTAGGTGTCACTGCGTAAGGTAATTTAAACGTCTATAACTCCATTAGTAAGGCAATTACAAATCAACTATTTATATAATTAGCTTGCTAAATCTATAATGAATACTTTAGTAAATAAGAATTTCTTAATAAGGTTGTAATTATAAAGTCAAGATTGGAACAGCGCCAAAATGGCTGAACTATACGCTTTGATATATAATCTGCAGAGGGCCTAAAAAAATATATTATAGTCTAGTTACCAACCAGTTCGTCTCGAGCAACCGTGTGTGCACGTTCGACGGGACCGACTTTGAGCAGAGTAAGTTTTTCCTGTGTGTGTATAATTCCTGTATATATCCCAGGCGGTTGTATAGAGTGGTATTGGTAGTGCCCTATTGGGCTTGTGCACCCCCAACATGGGGGAAAACTCTGACGGAGGGGGCACCAAGGAGTCCCCTCCCGTGTCCGATTTCGGAGACCTGGTAGTCATTATCTCCAGGTTTATCGCAGAAAAAAAGGAGCTAGGCGCGCTAAAATCTATAAAGATTGATAACTTGCTACAACAAAAAATGTCTACAATTATGCTTACTAAAGAGTATCAAGATAAAACTGGCAAATCCCTCGTAATCCCGCAGAAGATATACGACTTTATCAAACTTCATGTAAAATACCCGGCCAAGGATACTGCTTTTTTCAGCCCAAAGGATGCTGGACCGTTCACGGTCAATATTGAACCAGAGGCGAACAGCAACATCTCCATATGGCCCATGTCGATGGGAAGTAAATTAAAGGCCAAACGTATAAGCAACATCTCCAAGGTAGAAAGTAGGGGACGCAACAGAGTTGCGGTCACATTCAACTCCCCCGATAGTGCCAACGCTTTCCTAAAATCTCCATTCTTGACCAACGAATCTTTGAAGGCTTACATTCCGTCACACCTAATCAGCTGCAAGGGAATCGTAAGGAACATCGAAAGAGAATTCACAGAACTTGAGATAGCGCAGGAGATGAAATGCGCTGATGGTATTAAGATTGCCAAGGTGGACAGGATTAATCGTAGATCTAATAACGACGACGGCGCCGTAGTTTACATTCCGACGAATTCGGTTATTGTAACGTTTGTTGGGAAAGTATTGCCCAAGAATGTATACTTATACTATAATAGTCGGTCGGTGGAGGTGTACGTTCCGAGGGTCATCCAGTGCTTTGGATGTCTGCGTTACGGCCACACCAAAGCAATCTGCAAGAGCTCTACCATCAGATGCCCAGCTTGCGCACAGGACCATTCCCTCGAAAACTGCCCCAATAAAGACGCCCCAGTCTGCCTACATTGTGGTGGGAACCACCTCGCCAACGAGCAGAACCGCAGACTAGCAGACAGATCATGTCCTGAATTTATTAGGCAAAAAGCCATTAAGGCTAACATGGCGAATTACCAGTGCTCCTTTTATGAGGCCGACAGATTCACCAAACAAAGAAGTCAGACTAAAGAGCAATACCGCATCGCATTCCCCGACACCTTTAATAGACAGGACTCGCTCCCGAATGAATATCGGACCTCCGCCAAACCTTCGTTCGCACAGATTGCAAGAGACCGCTCTCCTCCACCATCCACAGCGCAGTCAGTATCGTCAGTGCGCAGTATTGCCTGGGACCATTCCTATGGCTCCCTTGGCCAACAAGAGGCAACGAAGAGGAAAAGAAGTTTTAGCGGCTCCAGCCCGCAAAACAGGCCCAAAGTAAGAGAACGAAGCAGGAAGGAGCCCAGTCCAAGAGTTCTGGCATATAAGCCAACAGTCTCAGAAGAAGAGACAGATGATGAAAATCTGGCATCTATATTAATTAAAATCATTACTGACATCAAAACGAAAGGTTTTAGACAGAATTCCCGCCTAGGGAGAGCAATTCACCAATTCGCAGCCATCACACAAACAGCATCAGACAGGAAGAACAGAAGAAATAATGGGGAGACAGAGTTGGAGAGCGGGGATTCTTAGCTGGAATGCTAGATCCCTCAGCACTAATCTCCATGACCTAATACGTAAAGCCAAGCAACTTAGTGTAGACATAATGTCAATAGGGGAAACCTGGAAACGTCCAGGGTCCTCAATGTCTACTCCAGGATACAACGCGTTCCACGATGAGCGTCCGGACGGCAAGGGAGGGGTATCAGTCCTCGTTAAGAAGGAACTGAAAGCTAGATGCACCATTCCAGACTTTTTGCATCCCCCGAACGCGCAGTTCGTACAGACAATTATCGGCGAACTAACAATCGTATCGTTGTACATACCCCCGAACGTCACCATGGAGAGAAGCTCCTGGTCCTCGCTGATAGAACAACTGGAGGAACCATTTGTGATGATGGGTGACTTTAATGCACATCACCCGTACTGGGGTCATCGCACGGCAAACCGCAACGGACAGGAGCTAGCCGTTATCATCGACCAGTTCCAGCTGATTATAACGAATGACTTTAGACCGACCCACTTGTCACGGAACACGAGCAGCATTCTGGACCTGGTACTGGCATCGGTGTCCGCTTCAAGAGATATCACCTCGGAGACCCTAGATGATACCATGGGAAGTGATCACTTTCCTCTGCTTTCCTACTACCAGTTCGGTTGTCCAGCTCCGACTAACAAATCCACTACCGGCAATAGACTGAACACGAAGAGAATAGACTGGACAGGTTATAGGAATTTGACGGAGGAAAGAATACGAGGATTAAGATCACCGGAGGAGCTCCCAACTATAATGGTGGAATCGGCGGCAGCCATGGAGAGGAAGAAACGGACAACCGATAAGCCCCCTTGTCCCTGGTGGGACGACGAGTGCAGCGAAGCAGTGTGTAAGAGAAGGAGACTGCTCAAGATATACAGGCAAACGAAGCGTTTCGAGCACCTACTTGCAGCCAACCGACAGATGGCCTACACCAAACGACTCCTCAAAGCCAAGAAGAGAGCAAGTTTTAGAAACTTTTGCGAGGCGATTGGGAGGAACACACCCGCAACTGACGTCTGGAAAAAGATCAGAGCCCTTAATCGGAGGCCAACAGGAAACCCATTGGTCGTGGACGACGTCGATTGGAGGGAGAAATTCCTGAATATGTTGGCTCCTCCTTCTGCCCATCCCGACATACCACACATGGTCGACGATGGCGCTGCCTATGAGCTCTCAGCCCCGGTCACACTCGAAGAACTGGAGTGCATTATCAGAACGCCCAGAGACACTGCCGTTGGAACCGACCGAGTCTCTTATCCCATGATCTCCAACTTACCAAGACTCGGGAAGGAAATTATGGTGGATTGGTTCAACGAAGTGCTTGTGTCCGGCAGAATCCCGGAGGAATGGAGAGACGCTATTGTGGTCCCAATCCTAAAGAAGGGCGCAGTTGCAGGTAGGCCGGATAGTTACCGACCAATCTCCCTTCTGTCGTGCCTTAGAAAGACGTTCGAGAATATGCTAAAGAGACGCCTCGATTGGTGGTGCGAAACCAGAGAGGTTTTTGATGATGGGTTTGCGGGTTTCCGCAGGGGCCGTAGCACCGTGGATAACATCTACGGTCTTGCTGCCGAGATCTACAGAGCCCTAGCTGCCGACGAGGAACTGGTGTGTGTGTTTCTGGACATAAAATCAGCATACGATAACGTAGCACCGTGCAGACTATACCAGGAACTGGTGAGCCTTGGCCTCCCCCCGAGGTTGATCAATATAATAATTGATTTAACCAGGGAGAGAAGGATCTGTCTTGCAGGAGATCAGGGTGGTACAGTCAGAACAACACACATGGGTCTACCACAGGGAAGCCCCATCAGCCCCCTCCTATTTAACATCTTCATTCGCAGCATCGGCAGGGCGACCTCAGGCAACATCGGACTCATGGCTTATGCCGATGATTTGGTGTTGATCGGCGCTGGGCCGAGTGGAGAATCGATTGCCCACCAGATGAACCAGGCTCTAGCCAACGTAGAGGAAGTCCTAAGTGATCTACACCTGACCATAGTACCCAACAAGACAAAGGCCATGGGATACACGAGGAGAAGAGCTAGAGTTTGGCCGAGTCTCAGGATGCAGGGCAGCACCATCGAGTTCGTGAGGAGCCACAGATTCCTGGGGGTTCTGTTCGATGACAGGATGAGCTGGAGCGATCACGTCGGAGGTCTGATCAAATCCTGCTATCAGGGGGTCAACATTTTAAGAACCTTGACGGGGCCCGACTGGGGAAGCGATCCGAAAATAATGTTCAGGTTGTACCGAGGATTTGTGCTATCCAGACTGGACTATGCCTGTGGTATTTACTCTTTCTGCTCTAGATCTTTGCTGAAGCAGCTCGATAGGATCCAGAACCAATGCCTGAGGATTTGCATGGGCCTATTGCGTTCAACGCCGATCAACGTCCTGCACGCCGAGGCTGGAATCAGCCCGTTAAACATCAGGAGAGCCGAACTGACAGGGAGGTACATGGTCAGATGTAGAGCGAGTCCCCCGTCAGTAACTGGACTGAGGATAGCCGAGGCAGCAGAGGAGTTCCAGAGAAACCCATTCTGGGCAGCAAAGGGCACCCCACTGTTAATTTCTGCCTGGAGGGAAACTGAACGATACCAGGATCTGATTGATACGTACGCCATCCGTAATCTGCATATCAATACGGTGCAGGATCAGGCACAGGTGATCAGAGTGTGCAGATTTCCCGTTTGCAGGGGGGAGTCTGCTGAGTCTGAGGGAATGCTAAACCGAACCTTCGATGAGTTTAGACAGGAGGAATTCCCCACGCACACCGAGATATATACGGATGGCTCGATGCAGGCTGCACCAAGATCTGTGTCTTTCGGGATTTGTGTTCCGTCCCGGAATATCTCTACGGCGGGCAGACTACCGGATCTGGCATCGATTTTCACGGCGGAATTGTACGCTATCAACGGAGCTCTTCACATTGCCAGAACACACAACATCCAGAGGGTTGCCATATGTTCTGATTCGCTGAGTGCCATAACATCTATAGCCAGTAATACGACCAACGTTAGCACCAATAACTGGGTGGTACGGATCAGGACATGGATCAGAAAGATGGAACAGGCGGGAGGATCTGTGTTGTTGTGCTGGATACCCAGTCATCAGGGCATCAGGGGAAACGAGAAGGCAGATGAATTGGCCGCAAGAGGGCATCTGGAGGAGATCAGGAACATAAAGGTGCACCACAGGGATATCTACCCCCATATCAGAACAGCGGCGACGAGGGAATGGCAAAAGGTGTACGAGACCGAGAGTAGATACAAGGGGACCGCGTACTACAATTTCAGAAGAATTGTATGCAGGAGACCATGGTTCGAGAAGATGGGTCTACAAAGGAAGGAAGATGTGTCCAAGCTGAGTCGGTTGCGATCCGGCCACACGCGGGCGCCGGTGCATTTAGCCAGAGTCGGGTGGCGGGACTCGGACAGATGCGACTGCGGTGCAGTGGGGACGCTGGATCACATTCTGTTTGAATGTGAAAACAACCGGCCAGCATCCAGGATTCTCTACGGGCAATTGCTGCGAAGCAAAGTTCCCATGCCCACCTCCACCGGGTGTCTCATTCAATCGGAGGACATAGAGATCTACAGGGCCATTTTAAACTTTCTTCGGTCTTCGAAAGCCGTTATATAAACCGAATATTCATTTATGCAACTCAATTATCCCCGTCCGAGGTCTTTCCTCTCCATTGTACTGAATCGCCAAGACCCCGGTTCGAAAATCGTTTATTTTATGTTTTTTACCATTCGTGTTACCTGTCTCTCCGGCTGCTCTGCTAGAAGTGCTCTGTACCATAGTCTGGTATTAAGAAAATTTAATTTTAATTTGGTGTACATTACTTAGTTAGTTAGTTTAAGTTAGTTTTAATGAAGTTGAGTTTAATTTAAGAAGTTTTGTTTTCGTTATGTGCCGAAGAATTTTAGAAGATGAGGAATAAGAAACAGACAGTGGCTGGCTTGTTGGCGCAGTGCGGAAGCCAAATGAAGAAGAGGGAGGAAAAAAAAAAAAAAAAAAAAAAAATAGTTACCAACCCCTTCCATTATTATTATAAAATTTGTAAATTACTATTTATTTATTCTTTAATTAATAGATAACTATTCCTGGCAATTGATCAGCGAATATGCAATTTTAAAGGTAAAAGTATGGCCCATCCAATGAGCCTATTGGTAGATTTGTGACGTAAGCTTTTCGCCTAAAAAAGGTTTAATACTATGATATGATTGGGAACATGCGATGCGATGAGCGTAAACCGTCGTCGCATAAAAGTTTAATAACTTTCTTATTAGTTCACCAATATTGATGAATTTGGAAGCAACCGAAAGGGAAAGGATCATTCTTTAAGACTATAAATAAATATTTTCAAACAAGTTTGTAAATTATCATTTATTTAGCAATTTTTACAAGTCGGTACAATACAAGCATGTTTTCTCTTAAGTAATCGATAAATATTCGTGTTAATTGATCAGCGAATATGCAAATTTAAAGGAAAAAGTATGGCCTATCCAATGAGCCCACTGGTAAATTCGTGCCTTAAGCCATTCGTCTATAACAAGCTCATATACTATGCTAGCTGTTATACTATTTGTATGTTAGAGTTTTCAGCAGTTTCACTGCAACTGGTCATCAGATGTGTTATACTATCCCTAAGGATCATGTAGAATGGAAGAATAGGTTCTTGGGTGTTGCTGGGTTCTCCTAAAAAAAGATATACTTTTAGTCTCTCCGAAGTTTTTAATGAAAAATGGTAATTTTACTTTTTCAAGTATCGTTACAGCAACTAAAACTCAGATGTACTATACTATCTCTAAGCAACATGTAAAATGCAAAAATAGATTCTTGGGTGTTGCTGGGTTGTTCTGAAAGAAGAAATACTTTTAGTCTCTCCGGGGGTTATTGGTAAAAATTGTATATATAGTATTTTCTTTGCTTATGACATTCAAATATATTATACTATCCCTTAGGATCATGTAGAAAGCAAGAATAGATTCCTAGGTTTTGCTGGGTCCTCCTGAAAGAAGAAATAATTTTAGTTTCTCATTTCTCATTTTTTTTTTATGAAAATTTGTATTTTCATTACTATTGTCACTTATATGTGTTATACTATCTGTAAAGATTATGCAGGAAACAACAATAGATTCTTGGGTGTTGCTGGGTCCTCCTGAGAGAAGAAATACTTTTAGTCTCTCCAGGTTTTTGGTGAAAAATGGAATTTTTACTTTTTCAAGTATTTTCACTGCTACTGGTACTCAAATGTGTTACACTATCTCTAATGATCATGTAGATTGCAAAAATATATACTTGCGACTTGCTGGGTTCACCTGAAAAAAGAAATACTTTTAGTCTCTCCGGGCTTATGATGAAAAATAGTATTTTTACTTTTTGAAGTATTTTCACTGTAACTGACACTCAGATGAGTAATACTATGCCTAAGGATCATGTAGAATGCAAAAATAGATTCTCGAGTATTGCTGGGTCCTCCTGAAATAAGATATACTTTTAGTCCTCTCTGGGTTTTTGGTGAAAAATAGAACTTTTATATTTTCAAGTATTTTCACTGCAACTGGTGCTCAAATGTGTTACACTATCTCTAATGATCATGTAGATTGCAAAAATATATACTTGCGACTTGCTGGGTTCACCTGAAAAAAGAAATACTTTTAGTCTCTCCAGGCTTATGATGAAAAATAGTATTTTTACTTTTTGAAGTATTTTCACTGTAACTGACACTCAGATGTGTAATACTATGCCCCTATGTATCATGTAGAATGCAAGAATAGATGCTTGGGTGTTGCTGGGTCCTGTTGAAAAAAGAAATACTTTTAGTCTCTCCAGGTTATTGATGAAAAATGCTATTTTCAATTTTTTGAAATACTTACACTGCAACTAGTATTGAAATGTGTTATAATATCCCTAAGGATCATGTAGAATGGAAGAATAGGTTCTTGGGTGTTGCTGGGTTCTCCTCAAAAAAGATATACTTTTAGTCTCTCCGAAGTTATTGATGAAAAATGGTAATTTTACTTTTTCAAGTATTGTTACAGCAACTAACACTCAGATGTACTAACTATCACTAAGCAACATGTAGAATGCAAAAATAGATTCTTGGGTGTTGCTGGGTTGTTCTAAAAGAAGAAATACTTTTAGTCTCTCCGGGGGTTATTGGTAAAAATTGTATATATAGTATTTTCTTTGCTTATGACATTCAAATATATTATACTATCCCTTAGGATCATGTAGAAAGCAAGAATAGATTCCTAGGTTTTGCTGGGTCCTCCTGAAAGAAGAAATAATTTTAGTCTCTCCAGGCTTATGATGAAAAATAGTATTTTTACTTTTTGAAGTATTTTCACTGTAACTGACACTCAGATGTGTAATACTATGTCTATGTATCATGTAGAATGCAAGAATAGATGCTTGGATGTTGCTGGGTCCTGTTGAAAAAAGAAATACTTTTAGTCTCTCCGGGCTTATGATGAAAAATAGTATTTTTACTTTTTGAAGTATTTTCACTGTAACTGACACTCAGATGAGTAATACTATGCCTAAGGATCATGTAGAATGCAAAAATAGATTCTCGAGTATTGCTGGGTCCTCCTGAAATAAGATATACTTTTAGTCCTCTCTGGGTTTTTGGTGAAAAATGGAACTTTTATATTTTCAAGTATTTTCACTGCAACTGGTGCTTAAATGTGTTACACTATCTCTAATGATCATGTAGATTGCAAAAATATATACTTGCGACTTGCTGGGTTCACCTGAAAAAAGAAATACTTTTAGTCTCTCTAGGCTTATGATGAAAAATAGTATTTTTACTTTTTGAAGTATTTTCACTGTAACTGACACTCAGATGTGTAATACTATGCCTATGTATCATGTAGAATGCAAGAATAGATGCTTGGGTGTTGCTGGGTCCTGTTGAAAAAAGAAATACTTTTAGTCTCTCCGGGCTTATGATGAAAAATAGTATTTTTACTTTTTGAAGTATTTTCACTGTAACTGACACTCAGATGTGTAATACTATGTCTATGTATCATGTAGAATGCAAGAATAGATGCTTGGGTGTTGCTGGGTCCTGTTGAAAAAAGAAATACTTTTAGTCTCTCCGGGCTTATGATGAAAAATAGTATTTTTACTTTTTGAAGTATTTTCACTGTAACTGACACTCAGATGTATAATACTATGTCTATGTATCATGTAGAATGCAAGAATAGATGCTTGGGTGTTGCTGGGTCCTGTTGAAAAAAGAAATACTTTTAGTCTCTCCGGGCTTATGATGAAAAATAGTATTTTTACTTTTTGAAGTATTTTCACTGCTACTGGTACTCAAATGTGTTACACTATCTCTAATGATCATGTAGATTGCAAAAATATATACTTGCGACTTGCTGGGTTCATCTGAAAAAAGAAATACTTTTAGTCTCTCCAGGCTTATGATGAAAAATAGTATTTTTACTTTTTGAAGTATTTTCACTGTAACTGACACTCAGATGTGTAATACTATGCCCCTATGTATCATGTAGAATGCAAGAATAGATGCTTGGGTGTTGCTGGGTCCTGTTGAAAAAAGAAATACTTTTAGTCTCTCCGGGCTTATGATGAAAAATAGTATTTTTACTTTTTGAAGTATTTTCACTATAACTGACACTCAGATGAGTAATACTATGCCTATGTATCATGTAGAATGCAAGAATAGATGCTTGGGTGTTGCTGGGTCCTGTTGAAAAAAGAAATACTTTTAGTCTCTCCGGGCTTATGATGAAAAATAGTATTTTTACTTTTTGAAGTATTTTCACTGTAACTGACACTCAGATGTGTAATACTATGTCTATGTATCATGTAGAATGCAAGAATAGATGCTTGGGTGTTGCTGGGTCCTGTTGAAAAAAGAAATACTTTTAGTCTCTCCAGGTTATTGATGAAAAATGCTATTTTCTATTTTTTCAAATACTTACACTGCAACTGAAATGTGTTATAATATCCCTAAGGATCATGTAGAATGGAAGAATTGGTTTTTGGGTGTTGCTGGGTCCTGTTGAAAAAAGAAATACTTGTAGTCTCTATTGGTTTCTGGTGAAAAATTTATATTTTTACTTTTTCCAATATTTTCACTCCAACTAGCATTTTGTAATGTCATCCACTTTCTTTGCAAATAAAGGAAGTCAACTTTGCACATATCTTGGTTGCAGGAGCATCTCCTATAAGAATAACATGTTCAACAATCGATTGTTGGCAAGTTGACCATTTACCTTTTGGCTACTATCCATTAATGCAGGTACCTATATGAATGGACTTCATTGTGTTGTTACCAAAAAGTATTTGAAGCATTGTCCATAGCACAGCATCTGTGTATCTATTAGAAAAGCAAACAACTTTAGAGATCGATGGTTGTTTACATGTTGGAGTAGTACTTACCTAAAGTGAAATGAAGCGTTCAAAGAAAAGTCTGCCATGCAAGGAAACACAAGGAGGAAGCAATGAAGCACGTTTTTCATTCAGTCTGCATTCAGGACATTGCAGAATGATGAAGAAATCCAATAAAGGCACTTGTCCTTAATTTGTGACAACTCACTGACAAGTATGACAGTTCTCACACATCCACTCACTTACACATTCTCATTCTTAGGTACTGCCAACTTAAATCCGTATCCTCACATATTTTTTTATTACCAACATAAATCCCATATACCTCCTCGCTACTCCTAGTCTCCTAGTGTAAATCGAAATTTTCTGGTATTTTCGCAATTCAGGGGGGGACTTGTGATGCGATGAGCGTAAACCGTCGTCGCATTAAAGTTTAATAACTTTCTTATTAGTTGACCAATATTAATGAATTTGGTAGCGATGGAAAGTGAAAGAATCAGTCTTTAAGACGATTAATAAATATTTTCAATAAAATTTGTAAATTACTATTTATTTAGCAACTTTTATGAATCTGTACAATACAATTATGTTTTCTTTAATTAATAGATAACTATTCCTGGCAATTGATCAGCAAGTATGCAATTTTAAAAGTAAAAGGATGGCCCATCCAATGAGCCTATTGGTAGATTCGTGACGTAAGCTTTTCACCTAAAAAAGGTTTAATACTATGATATGATTGGGAACGTGCGATGCGATGAGCGTAAACCGTCGTCGCATAAAAGTTTAATAACTTTCTTATTAGTTGACCAATATTAATGAATTTGGTAGCGATGGAAAGTGAAAGAATCAGTCTTTAAGACGATTAATAAATATTTTCAATAAAATTTGTAAATTACTATTTATTTAGCAACTTTTATGAGTCTGTACAATACAATTATGTTTTCTTTAATTAATAGATAACTATTCCTGGAAATTGATCAGCAAGTATGCAATTTTAAAAGTAAAAGGATGGCCCATCCAATGAGCCTATTGGTAGATTCGTGACGTAAGCTTTTCACCTAAAAAAGGTTTAATACTATGATATGATGCGATGCGATGAGCGTAAACCGTCGTCGCATAAAAGTTTAATAACTTTCTTATTATTGGACCAATATTAATGAATTTGGTAGCGATAGAAAGAATCATTCTTTAAGGCTATAAATAAATATTATCAACGAAGTTTGTGAATTATCATTTATTTAGCAATTTTTACAAATGGATACAATACAATCATATTTTTATATATATTTTATATCTCGATAACCGCTTAAGATTGAATAACGTTCAATACGTCATTAGTTGCGTATTAAAATGCTCTTTCATAAACATTAGTGAAAATTAAAGAAATTGTAACAGTTTTCCTGAAAATCGCGAAAAACCTAAAAATTACATAATTTTTGTCAAATATCTCGATAACCGCTTAAGATTGAATAACGTTCAATACGTCATTAGTTGCGTATTAAATTGCTCTTTCATAAGCATTAGTGAAAATTGAAGAAATTGTAACAGTTTTCCTGAAAATCGCGAAAAACCTAAAAATTACATCATTTTTGTCAAATATCTGGATAACCGCTTAAGATTGAATAACGTTCAATACGTCATTAGTTGCGTATTAAATTGCTCTTTCATAAGCATTAGGGAAAATTGAGCAATTGTAACAGTTTTCCTGAAAATCGCGAAAAACCTAAAAATTACATCATTATTGTCAAATATCTCGATAACCGCTTAAGATTGAATAACGTCCAATACGTCATTAGTTGCGTATTGAATTGCTCTTTCATAAGCATTAGTTAAAATTGAAAAAATTGTCACACTTTTCCTGAAAATCGCGAAAAACCTAAAAATTACATCATTTTTGTCAAATATCTCGATAACCGCTTAAGATTGAATAACGTTCAATACGTCATTAGTTGCGTATTAAATTGCTCTTTCATAAGCATTAGTGAAAATTGAAGAAATTGTAACAGTTTTCCTGAAAATCGCGAAAAACCTAAAAATTACATAATTTTTGTCAAATATCTCGATAACCGCTTAAGATTGAATAACGTTCAATACGTCATTAGTTGCGTATTAAATTGCTCTTTCATAAGCATTAGTGAAAATTGAAAAAATTGTAACAGTTTTCCTGAAAATCGCGAAAAACCTAAAAATTACATCATTTTTGTCAAATATCTCGATAACCGCTTAAGATTGAATAACGTTCAATATGTCATTAGTTGCGTATTAAATTGCTCTTTCATAAACATTAGGGAAAATTGAGAAATTGTAACAGTTTTCCTGAAAATCGCGAAAAACCTAAAAATTACATCATTTTTGTCAAATATCTCGATAACCGCTTAAGATTGAATAACGTCCAATACGTCATTAGTTGCGTATTGAATTGCTCTTTCATATGCATTAGTTAAAATTGAAAAAATTGTAACAGTTTTCCTGAAAATCGCGAAAAACCTAAAAATTACATAATTTTTGTCAAATATCTCGATAACCGCTTAAGATTGAATAACGTTCAATACGTCATTAGTTGCGTATTAAATTGCTCTTTCATAAGCATTAGTTAAAATTGAAAAAAATGTAACACTTTTCCTGAAAATCGCGAAAAACCTAAAAATTACATAATTTTTGTCAAATATCTCGATAACCGCTTAAGATTGAATAACGTTCAATACGTCATTAGTTGCGTATTAAATTTCTCTTTCATAAGCATTAGTGAAAATTGAAAAAAATGTAACAGTTTTCCTGAAAATCACGAAAAACCTAAAAATTACATCATTTTTGTCAAATATCTCGATAACCGCTTAAGATTCAATAACATTCAATACGTCATTAGTTGCGTATTAAATTGCTCTTTCATAAGCATTAGTGAAAATTGAAAAAATTGTAACACTTTTCCTGAAAATCGCGAAAAACCTAAAAATTACATCATTTTTGTCAAATATCTCGATAACCGCTTAAGATTGATTAACGTCCAATACGTCATTAGTTGCGTATTGAATTGCTCTTTCATAAGCATTAGTTAAAATTGAAAAAATTGTAACACTTTTCCTGAAAATCGCGAAAAACCTAAAAATTACATTATTTTTGTCAAATATCTCGATAACCGCTAAAGATTGAATAACGTTTAATACGTCATTAGTTGCGTATTCCATTGCTCTTTCATAAGCATTAGTGAAAATTAAAAAAATTGTAATAGTTTTCCTGAAAATCGCGAAAAACCTAAAAATTACATCATTTTTGTCAAATATCTCGATAACCGCTTAAGATTGAATAACGTTCAATACGTCATTAGTTGCGTATTAAATTTCTCTTTCATAAGCATTAGTGAAAATTGATAAAATTGTTACAGTTTTCCTGAAAATCGCGAAAAACCTAAAAATTACATCATTTTTGTCAAATATCTCGATAACCGCTTAAGATTGAATAACGTTCAATACGTCATTAGTTGCGTATTAAATTTCTCTTTCATAAGCATTAGTGAAAATTGAAAAAAATGTAACAGTTTTCCTGAAAATCGCGAAAAACCTAAAAATTACATCATTTTTGTCAAATATCTCGATAACCGCTTAAGATTGAATAACGTTCAATACGTCATTAGTAGCGTATTCCATTGCTCTTTCATAAGCATTAGTGAAAATTGAAAAAATTGTAATAGTTTTCCTGGAAATCGCGAAAAACCTAAAAATTTCATCATTTTTGTCAAATATCTCGATAACCGCTTAAGATTGAATAACGTTCAATACGTCATTAGTAGCGTATTCCATTGCTCTTTCATAAGCATTTGTGAAAATTGAACAAATTGTAATACTTTTCCTGAAACTCGCGAAAAACCTAAAAATTACATCATTTTTGTCAAATATCTCGATAACCGCTTAAGATTGAATAACGATCAATACGTCATTAGTTGCGTATTCCAATGCTCTTTCATAAGCAGTTGAGAAAATTACATAAAGTGTTACAGTTTTCCTGAAAATTGCAAAAAACGAAAACTACGGTGCTAAAATTACGAAATTTTCGCTTATATCTCGCGAACCAGGTAAGATTGAATAACGATCAATATGTCATTAGTTGCGTATACCAATGCTCTTTCATAAGCAGTTGAGAAAATTACATAAAGTCTTACGGTTTTCCTGAAAATTGCAAAAAACGAAAAAAAAAAAAGTTAATAGGATTTGGCCAAACTCTTAATTTTCGCTAATATCTCGCGAACCAGGTAAGATTGAATAATGATCAATACGTCATTAGTTGCGTATTCCAATGCTCTTTCATAAGCAGTTGAGAAAATTACATAAAGTGTTACGGTTTTCCTGAAAATTGCAAAAAACTAAAACTACGGTGCTAAAATTTATAGCGATTTTTCAAAAAATAAAAGTTAATAGGATTTGGCCAAACTCTTAATTTTCGCTTATAACTCGAGTACCAGGTAATATTGAATAACGATCAATACGTCATTAGTTGCGTATTCCATTGCTCTTTCATAAGCATTAGTGAAAATTAAAAAAATTGTAACAGTTTTCCTGAAAATCGCGAAAAACCTAAAAATTACATAATTTTTGTCAAATATCTCGATAACCGCTTAAGATTGAATAACGTTCAATACGTCATTAGTTGCGTATTCCATTGCTCTTTCATAAGCATTAGTGAAAATTGAAAAAATTGTAATACTTTTCTTGAAAATCGCGAAAAACCTAAAAATTACATCATTTTTGTCAAATATCTCGATAACCGCTTAAGATTGAATAACGTTCAATACGTCATTAGTTGCGTATTCCATTGCTCTTTCATAAGCATAAGTGAAAATTGAAAAAATTGTAATAGTTTTCCAGAAAATCGCGAAAAACCTAAAAATTACATAATTTTTGTCAAATATCTCGATAACCGTTTAAGATTGAATAATGTTCAATACGTCATTAGTTGGGTATTCCATTGCTCTTTTATAAGCATTAGTTAAAATTGAAAAAATTGTAATAGTTTTCCTGAAAATCGTGAAAAACCTAAAAATTACATCATTTTTGTCAAATATCTCGATAACCGCTTAAGATTGAATAACGTTCAATACGTCATTAGTAGCGTATTCCATTGCTCTTTCATAAGCATTAGTGGAAAATAAAAAAATTGTAATAGTTTTCCTGAAAATCGCGAAAAACCTAAAAATTACATCATTTTTGTCAAATATCTCGATAACCGCTTAAGATTAAATAACGTTCAATACCTCATTAGTTGCGTATTCCATTGCTCTTTCATAAGCATTAGTGAAAATTAAAAAAATTGTAACAGTTTTCCTGAAAATCGCGAAAAACCTAAAAATTACATAATTTTTGTCTAATATCTCGATAACCGCTTAAGATTGAATATCTTTAAATACGTCATTAGTTGCGTATTCCATTGCTCTTTCATAAGCATTAGTGAAAATTGAAAAAATTGTAATGCTTTTCCTGAAAATCGCGAAAAACCTAAAAATTACATCATTTTTGTCAAATATCTCGATAACCGCTTAAGATTGAATAACGTTCAATACGTCATTAGTAGCGTATTCCATTGCTCTTTCATAAGCATTAGTGAAAATTGAAAAAAATGTAATACTTTTCCTGAAAATCGCGAAAAACCTAAAAATTACATCATTTTTGTCAAATATCTCGATAACCGCTTAAGATTGAATAACGTTCAATACGTCATTAGTTGCGTATTCCATTGCTCTTTCATAAGCATTAGTGAAAATTGAAAAAATTGTAATACTTTTCCTGAAAATCGCGAAAAACCTAAAAATTACATCATTTTTGTCAAATATCTCGATAACCGCTTAAGATTGAATAACGTTCAATACGTCATTAGTTGCGTATTCCATTGCTCTTTCATAAACATTAGTGGAAAATAAATAAATTGTAATAGTTTTCCTGAAAATCGCGAAAAACCTAAAAATTACATCATTTTTGTCAAATATCTCGATAACCGCTTAAGATTGAATATCTTTAAATACGTCATTAGTTGCGTATTCCATTGCTCTTTCATAAGCATTAGTGAAAATTGAAAAAATTGTAATACTTTTCCTGAAAATCTCGAAAAACCTAAAAATTACATCATTTTTGTCTAATATCTCGATAACCGCTTAAGATTGAATAACGTTCAATACGTCATTAGTAGCGAATTCCATTGCTCTTTCATAAGCATTAGTGAAAAATAAAAAAATTGTAATACTTTTCCTGAAAATCGCGAAAAACCTAAAAATTACATCATTTTTGTCAAATATCTCGATAACCGCTTAAGATTGAATATCTTTAAATACGTCATTAGTTGCGTATTCCATTGCTCTTTCATAAGCATTAGTGAAAATTGAAAAAATTGTAATACTTTTCCTGAAAATCTCGAAAAACCTAAAAATTACATCATTTTTGTCTAATATCTCGATAACCGCTTAAGATTGAATAACGTTCAATACGTCATTAGTAGCGAATTCCATTGCTCTTTCATAAGCATTAGTGAAAAATAAAAAAATTGTAATAGTTTTCCTGAAAATCGCGAAAAACCTAAAAATTACATAATTTTTGTCTAATATCTCGATAACCGCTTAAGATTGAATAACGTTCAATACGTCATTAGTTGCGTATTCCATTGCTCTTTCATAAGCATTAGTGAAAATTGAAAAAATTGTAATACTTTTCCTGAAAATCGCGAAAAACCTGAAAATTACATCATTTTTGTCAAATATCTCGATAACCGCTTAAGATTGAATAACGTTCAATACGTCATTAGTTGCGTATTCCATTGCTCTTTCATAAGCATTAGTGAAAATTAAAAAAATTGTAATAGTTTTCCTGAAAATCGCGAAAAACCTAAAAATTACATCATTTTTGTCAAATATCTCGATAACCGCTTAAGATTGAATAACGTTCAATACGTCATTAGTTGTGTATTCCATTGCTCTTTCATAAGCATTAGTGAAAATTGAAAAAATTGTAATACTTTTCCTGAAAATCGCGAAAAACCTAGAAATTACATCATTTTTGTCAAATATCTCGATAACCGCTTAAGATTGAATAACGTTCAATACGTCATTAGTAGCGTATTCCATTGCTCTTTCATAAGCATTAGTGATAAATAAAAAAATTATAATAGTTTTCCTGAAAATCGCGAAAAACCTAAAAATTACATCATTTTTGTCAAATATCTCGATAACCGCTTAAGATTGAATAACGTTCAATACGTCAATAGTTGCGTATTCCATTGCTCTTTCATAAGCATTAGTTAAAATTGAAAAAATTGTAATAGTTTTCCTGAAAATCGTGAAAAACCTAAAAATTACATCATTTTTGTCAAATATCTCGATAACCGCTTAAGATTGAATAACGTTCAATACGTCATTGGTTGCGTATTCCATTGCTCTTTCATAAGCATTAGTGAAAATTAAAAAAATTGTAATAGTTTTCCTGAAAATCGCGAAAAACCTAAAAATTACATCATTTTTGTCAAATATCTCGATAACCGCTTAAGATTGAATAACGATCAATACGTCATTAGTTGCGTATTCCAATGCTCTTTCATAAGCAGTTGAGAAAATTGCATAAAGTGTTACAGTTTTCCTGAAAATTGCAAAAAACGAAAACTACGGTGCTAAAATTACGAAATTTTCGCTTATATCTCGCGAACCAGGTAAGATTGAATAACGATCAATACGTCATTAGTTGCGTATACCAATGCTCTTTCATAAGCAGTTGAGAAAATTACATAAAGTCTTACGGTTTTCCTGAAAATTGCAAAAAACGAAAAAAAAAAAAGTTAATAGGATTTGGCCAAACTCTTAATTTTCGCTAATATCTCGCGAACCAGATAAGATTGAATAATGATCAATACGTCATTAGTTGCGTATTCCAATGCTCTTTCATAAGCAGTTGAGAAAATTACATAAAGTGTTACGGTTTTCCTGAAAATTGCAAAAAACTAAAACTATGGTGCTAAAATTTATAGCGAATTTTCAAATAATAAAAGTTAATAGGATTTGGCCAAACTCTTAATTTTCGCTTATAACTCGAGAACCAGGTAATATTGAATAACGATCAATACGTCATTAGTTGCGTATTCCATTGCTCTTTCATAAGCATTAGTGAAAATTAAAAAAATTGTAATAGTTTTCCTGAAAATCGCGAAAAACCTAAAAATTACATCATTTTTGTCAAATATCTCGATAACCGCTTAAGATTAAATAACGTTCAATACCTCATTAGTTGCGTATTCCATTGCTCTTTCATAAGCATTAGTGAAAATTAAAAAAATTGTAACAGTTTTCCTGAAAATCGCGAAAAACCTAAAAATTACATCATTTTTGTCAAATATCTCGATAACCGCTTAAGATTGAATATCTTTAAATACGTCATTAGTTGCGTATTCCATTGCTCTTTCATAAGCATTAGTGAAAATTGAAAAAAATGTAATACTTTTCCTGAAAATCTCGAAAAACCTAAAAATTACATCATTTTTGTCTAATATCTCGATAACCGCTTAAGATTGAATAACGTTCAATACGTCATTAGTAGCGAATTCCATTGCTCTTTCATAAGCATTAGTGAAAAATAAAAAAATTGTAATAGTTTTCCTGAAAATCGCGAAAAACCTAAAAATTACATAATTTTTGTCTAATATCTCGATAATCGCTTAAGATTGAATAACGTTCAATACGTCATTAGTTGCGTATTCCATTGCTCTTTCATAAGCATTAGTGAAAATTGAAAAAATTGTAATACTTTTCCTGAAAATCGCGAAAAACCTGAAAATTACATAATTTTTGTCAAATATCTCGATAACCGCTTAAGATTGAATAACGTTCAATACGTCATTAGTTGCGTATTCCATTGCTCTTTCATAAGCATTAGTGAAAATTGAAAAAATTGTAATAGTTTTCCTGAAAATCGCGAAAAACCTAAACATTACATCATTTTTGTCAAATATCTCGATAACCGCTTAAGATTGAATAACGTTCAATACGTCATTAGTTGTGTATTCCATTGCTCTTTCATAAGCATTAGTGAAAATTGAAAAAATTGTAATACTTTTCCTGAAAATCGCGAAAAACCTAGAAATTACATCATTTTTGTCAAATATCTCGATAACCGCTTAAGATTGAATAACGTTCAATACGTCATTAGTAGCGTATTCCATTGCTCTTTCATAAGCATTAGTGATAAATAAAAAAATTATAATAGTTTTCCTGAAAATCGCGAAAAACCTAAAAATTACATCATTTTTGTCAAATATCTCGATAACCGCTTAAGATTGAATAACGTTCAATACGTCAATAGTTGCGTATTCCATTGCTCTTTCATAAGCATTAGTTAAAATTGAAAAAATTGTAATAGTTTTCCTGAAAATCGTGAAAAACCTAAAAATTACATCATTTTTGTCAAATATCTCGATAACCGCCTAAGATTGAATAACGTTCAATACGTCATTGGTTGCGTATTCCATTGCTCTTTCATAAGCATTTGTGAAAATTGAACAAATTGTAATACTTTTCCTGAAACTCGCGAAAAACCTAAAAATTACATCATTTTTGTCAAATATCTCGATAACCGCTTAAGATTGAATAACGATCAATACGTCATTAGTTGCGTATTCCAATGCTCTTTCATAAGCAGTTGAGAAAATTGCATAAAGTGTTACAGTTTTCCTGAAAATTGCAAAAAACGAAAACTACGGTGCTAAAATTACGAAATTTTCGCTTATATCTCGCGAACCAGGTAAGATTGAATAACGATCAATACGTCATTAGTTGCGTATACCAATGCTCTTTCATAAGCAGTTGAGAAAATTACATAAAGTCTTACGGTTTTCCTGAAAATTGCAAAAAACGAAAAAAAAAAAAGTTAATAGGATTTGGCCAAACTCTTAATTTTCGCTAATATCTCGCGAACCAGATAAGATTGAATAATGAACAATACGTCATTAGTTGCGTATTCCAATGCTCTTTCATAAGCAGTTGAGAAAATTACATAAAGTGTTACGGTTTTCCTGAAAATTGCAAAAAACTAAAACTACGGTGCTAAAATTTATAGCGATTTTTCAAAAAATAAAAGTTAATAGGATTTGGCCAAACTCTTAATTTTCGCTAATAACTCGAGAACCAGGTAATATTGAATAACGATCAATACGTCATTAATTGCGTATTCCATTGCTCTTTCATAAGCATTAGTGAAAATTAAAAAAATTGTAATAGTTTTCCTGAAAATCGCGAAAAACCTAAAAATTACATCATTTTTGTCAAATATCTCGATAACCGCTTAAGATTGAATAACGATCAATACGTCATTAGTTGAGTATTCCAATGCTCTTTCATAAGCAGTTGAGAAAATTACATAAAGTGTTACGGTTTTCCTGAAAATTGCAAAAAACTAAAACTATGGTGCTAAAATTTATAGCGAATTTTCAAATAATAAAAGTTAATAGGATTTGGCCAAACTCTTAATTTTCGCTTATAACTCGAGAACCAGGTAATATTGAATAACGATCAATACGTCATTAGTTGCGTATTCCATTGCTCTTTCATAAGCATTAGTGAAAATTAAAAAAATTGTAATAGTTTTCCTAAAAATCGCGAAAAACCTAAAAATTACATCATTTTTGTCAAATATCTCGATAACCGCTTAAGATTGAATAACGATCAATACGTCATTAGTTGAGTATTCCAATGCTCTTTCATAAGCAGTTGAGAAAATTGCATAAAGTGTTACAGTTTTCCTGAAAATTGCAAAAAACGAAAACTACGGTGCTAAAATTACGAAATTTTCGCTTATATCTCGCGAACCAGGTAAGATTGAATAACGATCAATACGTCATTAGTTGCGTATACCAATGCTCTTTCATAAGCAGTTGAGAAAATTACATAAAGTCTTACGGTTTTCCTGAAAATTGCAAAAAACGAAAAAAAAAAAAGTTAATAGGATTTGGCCAAACTCTTAATTTTCGCTAATATCTCGCGAACCAGATAAGATTGAATAATGATCAATACGTCATTAGTTGCGTATTCCAATGCTCTTTCATAAGCAGTTGAGAAAATTACATAAAGTGTTACGGTTTTCCTGAAAATTGCAAAAAACTAAAACTACGGTGCTAAAATTTATAGCGATTTTTCAAAAAATAAAAGTTAATAGGATTTGGCCAAACTCTTAATTTTCGCTTATAACTCGAGAACCAGGTAATATTGAATAACGATCAATACGTCATTAGTTGCGTATTCCATTGCTCTTTCATAAGCATTAGTGAAAATTAAAAAAATTGTAATAGTTTTCTTGAAAATCGCGAAAAACCTAAAAATTACATCATTTTTGTCAAATATCTCGATAACCGCTTAAGATTGAATAACGATCAATACATCATTAGTTGCGTATTCCAATGCTCTTTCATAAGCAGTTGAGAAAATTGCATAAAGTGTTACAGTTTTCCTGAAAATTGCAAAAAACGAAAACTACGGTGCTAAAATTACGAAATTTTCGCTTATAACTCGAGAAGCAGGTAAGATTGAAAAACGATCAATACGTCATTAGTTGCGTATACCAATGCTCTTTCATCGTCTTACGGTTTTCCTGAAAATTGCAAAAAACGAAAAAAAAAAAAGTTAATAGGATTTGGCCAAACTCTTAATTTTCGCTAATATCTCGCGAACCAGATAAGATTGAATAATGATCAATACGTCATTAGTTGCGTATTCCAATGCTCTTTCATAAGCAGTTGAGAAAATTACATAAAGTGTTACGGTTTTCCTGAAAATTGCAAAAAACTAAAACTACGGTGCTAAAATTTATAGCGATTTTTCAAAAAATAAAAGTTAATAGGATTTGGCCAAACTCTTAATTTTTGCTTATAACTCGAGAACCAGGTAATATTGAATAACGATCAATACGTCATTAGTTGCGTATACCAATGCTCTTTCATAAGCAGTTGAGAAAATTACTTAAAGTCTTACGGTTTTCCTGAAAATTGCAAAAAACGAAAAAAAAAAAAGTTAATAGGATTTGGCCAAACTCTTAATTTTCGCTAATATCTCGCGAACCAGATAAGATTGAATAATGATCAATACGTCATTAGTTGCGTATTCCAATGCTCTTTCATAAGCAGTTGAGAAAATTACATAAAGTGTTACGGTTTTCCTGAAAATTGCAAAAAACTAAAACTACGGTGCTAAAATTTATAGCGATTTTTCAAAAATTAAAAGTTAATAGGATTTGGCCAAACTCTTAATTTTTGCTTATAACTCGAGAACCAGGTAATATTGAATAACGATCAATACGTCATTAGTTGCGTATTCCATTGCTCTTTCATAAGCATTAGTGAAAATTAAAAAAATTGTAATAGTTTTCTTGAAAATCGCGAAAAACCTAAAAATTACATCATTTTTGTCAAATATCTCGATAACCGCTTAAGATTGAATAACGATCAATACATCATTAGTTGCGTATTCCAATGCTCTTTCATAAGCAGTTGAGAAAATTGCATAAAGTGTTACAGTTTTCCTGAAAATTGCAAAAAACGAAAACTACGGTGCTAAAATTACGAAATTTTCGCTTATAACTCGAGAAGCAGGTAAGATTGAAAAACGATCAATACGTCATTAGTTGCGTATACCAATGCTCTTTCATCGTCTTACGGTTTTCCTGAAAATTGCAAAAAACGAAAAAAAAAAAAGTTAATAGGATTTGGCCAAACTCTTAATTTTCGGCTTATATCTCGCGAACCAGATAAGATTGAATAATGATCAATACGTCATTAGTTGCGTATTCCAATGCTCTTTCATAAGCAGTTGAGAAAATTACATAAAGTGTTACGGTTTTCCTGAAAATTGCAAAAAACTAAAACTACGGTGCTAAAATTTATAGCGATTTTTCAAAAATTAAAAGTTAATAGGATTTGGCCAAACTCTTAATTTTTGCTTATAACTCGAGAACTCGATAAACTCGAATAGTTTTACTTTAATAATCAAACTGAAATATTAATTACCTTGCAAGTTCGGAATGTGTTGAGCTTTGCAATCAATGCCATCTGATGAACAGTGGATAATCGATACTTATAAGTTGTGCACGTTGATGCTGCACAAAACCCATTTTCCTAACAACGTACTTATATATTTAAACAAATAGTTTATTTTGAATATTGATCAGTTCTAATTATAATTTTTCTACCGCTGAATGTAAATATTTATTATTTATCAAGTTATAAACATTTTAAGGAATTGAAACAGCGCCATCTTCCGTCCACTAGCGTAGCCCAAAATCGACAACGAATTTCCAAACCTATTTTGGTGGACAACCAATGTTGTTAGTTCAGGCGTTTTGGCGCTGCTCAAAACTCATTTCCTTAAAAACGCATAAAAATGATTAAACAATTATTGTGAGTTGAAGTTTATTTAATTGTAATTGTGGTAAACTTATCAACGAATATAAATATTAATTGGTTTACAAGATATGCACGCTTTAATTAATGAAATCAGCGCCATCCATTAGCAATTACAATATCTATAGTTTGTGCTCCATTTTCGTTACACCTGCTGGTTAAAAATAGAAGGTTGCAGTTCAAGCATTTCTGCGCTGTTCAAAATCCATTTCCTGAAAAACTATGTTATTTATATAAAAGATAATCTCATTAATACTACTTACTCCTATATTTCATAATGATGTATGTGGTTACGCAATCTGCTTATTAGTTTATGAGATATCAGCACATGAATATTTGTAATAAGTGCTATCTGTTGTCGTTTTTGGGTAATACTAATTTAAATTTTTAAATGTTAGATTTTTTATTTGTAATTAAAGGACTATCTCACTAAATAACATTTCTTATATGGAATTTGGGTAAAAAATGTGTGGAATTTCAGGAAGAATGTGTGGAATTTTTGGGTTTCAGTATTAAAAAAATGTAGGGAGTATTTCAAATAAAAATTCCATAATAATAGTAATCTACGTTTATTGGCCAAATATACAATATAACACATTACATATTCTGTAAAAAATAATTCTAAGGAAAAAAAACAGCTCTACTGTACCATTTACAACTTTGATAACGTTGCGTTTTTACTGCACAGTAGAGTAGACATCAATGGATTCATGGGTGCTGCTGGTTGTTGCTAAAAAAATAAAAATTTAAATTTTTGTTATTGATAAAGATAAAAATTTACCTTTCTTCTCTCTCCTTGTAATTTCTTTGAATCTGGCACTCAGAAATGTTATAATATCTTTAAGGATTATGGAGGAGGTAACAATAGTTTCTAAGATGCTAATGGAATGTCTCCTCGATTAAGATGAAAAATCTGCATACTGATTTCCTCAAATTATGAATGCATCTTGCAATCACAAATATTATAATGTATCAAAGGATCATGGAGAAGGCAACAATATATTAATGGATGGTCTTGGCCTCCTGAAATAAGAATAAGAATACCTTTTGCATATTTCTAACATTCTGAACTATATGGTATGATATAATTGGCAAAAAAAAGGCATTTTTCACATCAAGTTGAAATTTAAAGAAAAAACAAAATAATTGCGTAGACATTACCATCAAATTCGAAATATCCTTTCTAGAACGTTTTCATCATATCCAATAGCCTGCCTCTACTTTGCCATTTACCTTCAGTTATGTAATTATTTGAACTGGCTGTCCTAAAATTAAATGAATTATAAATATTGAAAACATGTGAGGTTGCTAAGTAATGAAAATATAAGGACAGTTTCATTCAGAAATTCTTACCTTTTTCTTTAAAGAATAGGCTTCAATAGATTTAAACGTGCTGCTGGTTCTTCGTAAAAAAATAAACAGTTTAAATCTCTCAGCGGTAAAGATGAAAATTTACCCTTCTTATCACTCTGCAAACCTCGGATATGTTGTAATTTCTCTAAGGCTCATGGAGGAGGTAACAAGAGTACAGAGTACAGTTGAACCGTTCTATAACTCATTTAGCACTCTGACTGGAATCCGCGCACTCTTTTTCATCTTCACCAGGTTCCTAGCTATGATTATATTCATCGCCTCCTTTCCTGCTTCAACAATCAACAACTCGTCGGTCCCGCAATCTCCATTCACGCTAGCCCAGACAACTGCTTCCTGTTTTTCATCCATCTTATCCTCAGATTCAGATTCTAAATTCTTTTTCTCTTCGGTGCGTTCTTTAGGTTCTTCCGTAACCTCGTCTTCCTTATCTTCATCGCCATTTGTCTTGGTCTCAGAAACTTCATCTTCGTGCTTTTCTTCTGACTGTTTCTCCTCAACTTCATCCTCCTCCTCTTGACTAGCAACATTATTAACATTCACATCGTCCTTCGTTTTCTGTTGTTGTTCTACTTTATTCTGCCTCAACTTCTGCCTTCTACTAAAACTTAACCTCAACTTAAACAATAACATAACATCCACGGCTGCCACGATAACATCTCGAACATCCCCCCGATGTTCTCCGGACAGTCCCGAATCTTTCCGAGAGCGCCAGCTAATAATCGTTACAATATGAAAAATCTTCATACTGATTTCCTCAAATTATGATTGCATCTGGTAATCACAAATGTAATAACGTTTCTAAAGATCATGGAGGAGGCAACAATATGTTAGCAGATGATTTTGGGCCCTCCTGAAACAAGAAATACTTTTAGTCATTATCTGCAATTAAACTAAAAATTTACCTTTCGGATTTTTCCATATACTGAATGAATCTGGCAATCGGAATGCTATATAGTCTGTAAGGATTAGTGAAAGTCATTAATACATCCACAATTGCTGTAAATTGTTCCATAAAAAATTAAGTCGTCTCTGTACATATAGAAGATGGTACTTTTCCATAGTAACTGCTGTTTTCAAAGAAATGTTTTCATGCTAGGGAATAGCAGCAGAAAGCTGTGAAGTCCATTCTTTATTCAATCTGAAATCAGGAAATTGCAGAATTGAGAACGAATCTAATAAAGGCACTTTGATGGTAATTTTCTTACTACTAGTGGCTGCAACCAAACATACATACAATTAAGTTTTCTTTAAAAAGAAATATTATAATTAAGGAAAATATTAAATTGAATATTGTTAAACTCGAATAGTTGTACTTTAAGAAACTGAATTATTAAGTACCTTGCAAGTTCGGACTTCGTTAATAATTGACATCTAATGTCTGGAACTACGATCTGTAAAACTTGTCCATTTCTGAAAGGAGCATCTTTCATATCTTTCAATAAATAACTAGTTTATAAAATAATAGTTTTCCTGAAAATCGTGAAAATTCTAAAACTACGGTGCTAAACGGAAATTTGATAAAATAAGTAAAAATACTTCAGATTTCAGAACTTTCAGTATGTAATTATTTGCATATTCCTACGCTCTTTCATATGCAAGAGTAAAAATGGAATATAGTCTAATAGTTTTCCTGAAAATATGTAATTTTCGAATCTTCTATCAAATTGCTTGTTTAAAATAATTATTATTGTATTTTGGGTTGCGGTGTTCTATATAATCGAATTATACAATTATCTTTAAAAGATAGTATCGGTGCGAGTACTGCAAAAATACAATTGTCGATATTTTCATGTAAGTATTGTATATAATAAACTAATGTAAAACTTTGGAGCTTCGAATACTTAATTAATGTATATCGAATACTTACTTAATTCATTAAGGATATCAGTTAATGTTTTCCTTTTTTTCAGATAAAGCAAAACAAATGCATATGAAATGCTAAATGATGGTTTAATGCGTTAGAACGAGATATAGTTATTTCTGTGGTCAGCTGTTGTTATGCTTCTCATTTTACGTTCTTGTTCCCCCTCCCATTGAAACGATGGAAATGAAATCATACACAAGGACATAATAACCTCCCACTAGTGCGGATCCTCCAGTCGCAGTAGTTTTCTATTTTCTTCGGTAACAGTTTTTCCTCATTATATTCCTTAGTGTCGTATTGCTATAATCATATTGCACTGTTTTAGCGACGCTGTGGAGGCACTTTACAAGTGTTGAAACTGATGTCTCAAACAACAATAACAAACTCCAGCTTAAATCAAGACATTAACAGGTCAACAATTATAATGCATCTAGCAATGCAAAACTGACAATTTCTATTTGCTTTTTAGACTGCTGAATCAGCTCCTGGAATGTGTTCAAGTGTGCCAGAGGCGATTTGGTGGCAAAACCGAGATTGCTACAGAATTTGACAGCTGTGTTTCATCCTTATGCACATCACTAGAAGCTGTATTTGAGCATGGACTTAGGAACAGACCCCTTGAAAAGATTTCCACATTGAAACAAGTATCTGAAGTTGTCACAAATACACTTCACTTGAACAACGATACCCCATGTAAGTATTGTATTTTGGTTGATCTTAGTTTGATTGTATTTGTTTCTTAATTTTGGTGTTTTTGTTTTTAATAGCATATTGGCCTTTTATTAAGAAACATTTAACAAGGCATGAGTGTGAACGTTTTGAGTTGTTGAAGCAAGTTTGGACGAACGGGGGCAAGTGCAAGGCTTGGATACGCTCGTCCCTGAACGAGCGCTCGTTGGAGAGGAACTTCCATAAAGTATTGAGCGATCCCGATTTGTTGCATACATACTACGAGCATTGGGCTTTCCTTTGCGATGATGAGCGCAGTAATTTATTGCCAAATATGGCAGCAGGTTTAGCTTCCATATTATTCGCTGTTAACATCGACAAACCGGAACTCAATTCAAGCGCAAATCGTATAGTTAAGCCAGAGCCAATTATCGAAGCTCCATTGATAGGTAAAGTATTCTATTATTCGGTAGAAATTACATTAAAAATAATTCATGGCAAACAAATTCTTAAAAATGCATAAATTTTAAAATTTGTCTGCCTTTTAATTTGTTTTATTTATTTATTAAAAGGATCGTTAATATTTTAATAATTTGCTTTTATAATCATTCATTTGTTTACGACTTGTATAAATTATAATTATCATCAGCGTAATGATAATTTGTGGGTATCAAATTTAGAACAATGCGCGCATTACCGTTATGCACTCGTTTACATCGCTTTGAACTGAATTATTTACATTCTGCAATTTCTATTTCAGAAAAGTCTTCATCCACGGAGAAGCGGAAGAAGAAGAGGAAAGTTGCGAAACAATTAATTTCGTTCGATGATAATGAAGACGACGATAACTTTGATGATATTTGCTCGAGTGTACCGTCAAGTATTAGCAGCGTAATTTCGGAAAGTTTCGAGACTAAACAAGTGCTTACGTCGATAAGTGGTACGAGTATGGAGGAAGAGAGCAGCGGGTCCAGTGACACCCAGAGCAACGGATCCGGAGAGGTGCTGTCGAAAACGCCGCAGAGAAAGCTGAGCGTGGAAAATAGCGGATCCAGAGACAAGTATCCGAATGTCCAGATCGAAGGGACTTTGACGCCCTTGGAGCCGGACATCGGCGAACTGACGCCAGTCCAAGCAAACGGCGATGTCGAAATCGCCTCTGATATCAGTGCAGTACTTTCGAGCATCGAGATTAAAAATAGAGAGGAGGTTAGTAGAATAGAAGGAAGACTGAAATTGTTTGAAAAAGAGAATGAGAGTTTGAAGGAGCAATTGAAGCATTACATGGGCGCAGTTCAATTGTTGAAACAGAAGGAGGATGGACCGGATTACAGGAGCGAAGCGAAGTTGTACGAGAAGAAGCTGGTGCAGGTGGCTGAGATGCACGCGGAGCTGATGGACTTTAATGGGATGCTGCAGCAGAATCTGTATCAGAAGGATGCTCAGATAGAGCAGATGCGCAAGGAGCTCGAGGAGTTTAAGGGACCATTGAATCCCGTGGACGAAGCAGACAGAGGCTGTGTTAATGTGTGGATACCATCAGCTTTCCTCACAGGTACTAACAATAAACACAATACCATCTTAGCGTATAATAATAAATTTGATTAAATATAGGAAGCGGTTCGGAGGCCCACCATGTATACCAAATTTATTTGAGGGCCGGAAACGACGAGTGGAATATCTATAGAAGATACGCGCAGTTCCACGCCTTACACTCTGATTTGAAAAAGCTGGATTCGGCTATCTCCTCTTTCGATTTTCCGCCGAAGAAAAGTCTACGTAATAAAGTAATTTAATTACTTCTACAAAAAAAAAACAGTTCTAATAGTTATTATTTTCGTTTCAGGATTCGTCTTTAGTGGAGGATAGACGCAAACGGTTGCAGACTTATTTAAGGAAGATTTTACTTCATTGGCCTGAACTGTCGCAGTGCAATAGTAGATTCCTGCTGGAGCAGCACCTGTCCTTCTTCAAGTTGGTTTGTCGCCTGGCGCACTGAAATTTTGCATCTAATATAAAATTTGGTTAATTTGCAGGGAGCAGAAGGATAACAAGAAGCGCAGCATCTTCAATTCAAGACGCAGTGGGAACTCGTCGACCGAGAACCACTACACTGGACTTTAATTTCGATGCCTTTTAAATCAATTTTCTTTTAGTACAATTATTAACTACACTCAGCGAAATTGATGACGAGAAGGCAGTTTTATTGGAGCTAAATGGTTGCGATGCTAATGATATTTTATATATTTATTCCATATGTTATAATTACCAATAAAGTCTTATGCGGGAATAGTATAATAATCTACATTAATATTTTATATTTTTGTTTGCATTCACCAATTATTTATACAAAATTTAAGTTCCTAAGTTAAATTATTTTATTAATTCCGAGTAAGCTTAAAGATTTTACTTAAGTTAATTTGTATATATGGTTGCATTTTATTTTTGTGTTTTTTAGAATCAGTAAAAAACTTAAATTTTTGAATACGTAATCTTTTTTTAATGAGTATTTTGAAGAAAAGTTAAAATATTTACGTTTGGATCATTAATGGGTGTGTTTAGAAGAAATGATTATTGATTTAGGTCATCGACCATGTTGTTTGGTCATCGTTATAATGCTTTTTAATTTTATTTTTCATTCCATCGCAAGTCAATAGAAATTAAAGAAATATTTATATATCTAAATTTACAACATAATTGATGGCAATTAAAGAAATTGGGAGAGAGATAGATGCTGTTAGCGATTGTTGGTGGCTTATCACAAGTTCGTGCACTTTGCCTCATCAAGGTATTTGATGTAACTCGAGTGTATAGTTATAGCGCTCAAGTGTTTACGTACAGTGCGCGTTGACAATGGTGCTCTCGAAACCTCTGTACGATTTTCTGGGATTCTATTTCTCGAATCTATTCAATAATCCTATAAAGACAAAAGCAATTAGCTGGTAAGTCAATAAATGACCTTTAAACCGCCCTAAGCTTATCCTCTCTGATTTATAGCTGCGTCATAGCATCGGCCGGTAACTTGGCCTCGCAATACTTAGCTGGCAACAAAATATTGAATCAACGCAGTCTACTTGCTTACGCTTTATTTGGGTAAGACCTAAACATTACTTAAAGATAATACAACATAATTAATAATTCATCTGTTAAAAATTACGTAATTTAATATTTGTTTTATTTATATTTTTCTTCTTAAAAACCGGTTTTTGCAATTTTGTTATTGAAAATTCATGCAAGTTTTTTGTTTTCAATAATTACATGCAAGATTATTTAGGAAAAGCAATAGGATTATAACATTTAAATTATTTACTATTGAAAATGATATTGCCTCAGTGATTGCAATTATTGGTATTTAAATATAACTATTAATAGATTAATTGGAAAAATTGTCATTAAAAGATGTACATTACAATACTTCTGATGTAATCATAAAATATATATATTTTTTAGATTACTGTTTGGAGGAACTATTCCACATTATTTCTATGGATTCCTGGAACGTGCCGTTAATCAAGATGCGTCCCTCGCCATCGTCAAGAAATTGGTCATCGAACGATTGATCTATTCGCCACTTTACCAGGCCTTCAGCTTGTACATGATTGCAAGATTAGAGGGTAAATCGCACAATCAAGCTTTGACACAGCTGCAGTCCCTTTACTGGACGGTACTGGCTTCCAGTTGGAAATACCTGACCATCATTCAGATGCTCAATTTAAGTGTTGTCCCACCAATGGTAACTATTTTGAACTGCAATAGTCGAGAGAATTACGCTAAAATTTTGTTTACAGTTGAGGGTATTGATCGCCAATTTGATCGGCTTTTTCTGGACCATTTACATTGCTAACAAGAGGAGAGAGCAACAGAAGAAATCGAAACAGCAATAAATTAAATAAAAACAGACATAATGCAGGATTTGGGGTGGTGACAACTTGGTGTAGCTATTTGATTTTTTAAAATTATTATTATTTTCAGCGATTTATATCCATATACATTTTTTTTTATTATATCAGGTTTCTTTCTTAATATATGCATGTATTTTCACAACATTGAAAACAATTCACAAACTACAATTTCTTTAATAGATGCATTTATATATCATATTGTATATATAATAATAATAATAGTAAATATCAATTGGTCATTTGCCAAATATAATTATTGTTTAGTTACAACATCAGTGGCATAATTTGGAAGATTTTAAAAATGCAATACAATTTTCGATTTGATTATGTAAGAATTTCGCTAATCTGAAGAGAGAAGAAAGGAGAATATATATATTTTGTTCTTCATTTAATAATATGCCACTGATCAATTTATGCTTATGTTCCTCTCCTGTGAAGAGACACGGCCAAAACATCAATAGGCCACTTTGTACTAAAACGATCTTTCTAACTCTGGTTTCATCCTTCTCCTTAGATTTTTATACAAATTTTGTTTAAAAACTTATAACTTAAATACATTGCACAGAATATTGAGAACAAATCCTCTTTCATTTGTGTATTTACAAATTGTCGCTTAATTCAATAATATCGTGGGTTGACTAGATTTAAGAGTTAAATATGCCGGATTTTGGTTTCCATGCATTTCTTTTTTTTAGAATAAATAAATAAATAAGACTAGATCGTGACTAGATAAATTTGATCTAAGAAATAATATCACCTAGGTGTTAATTTAAATTAATTAACGTTAAATTAATATCGTTGTTGTTCATGTTGGATTTAAGCTTAAGTGAAAAACTTATTTGGAGACTGCGTTTGGTGTGACCGTTGATCGACTCAATGATCTGCTGGTGCTTCGTTGGTGTCTATTGTAGTAAGGGCTGTAGGTGCTGCTGGAGCTACTTGCAGAAGAGGGCGAAGACGGCGTCTGCCGGTAATAAGGTATCGGCCTCTTCCTAGCGCTGTTAGGGAGTTAGTCAACATACACAACAGGCAATTAGTTAACGTAACAAGTTAGTAGTAGCATATTTAGAAACTCAAGAAAACCATGCAAAAATTCTCCTCTCCTCTCTCGTCACACACATTGAAATGAACGCACGGTATGATCGCATATCCAAATCATCACCTTATTATAGATGTCAGTTCTTTTATTTCAGAGTGATTTTCTATCAAATAATTTATTGAAATATTAAATATTTTTTCTTGTGTACAAAATTAAATTAATCAATTAAACTCATAATGGAAGCATATTGCAGAACGAAAATGATAGAAATAAGAATTGCTTCAATATCTAAAACTTTCCATTCTCTTTTTAATATGTGATCATACCCCACTAAGTGACTAAAAAAAATAAAAGTTTAGCTGAACTTACCTCACTGTAAAACTCTCTTCGCAAATTTGATCATTAAAATAACAAAAATTACATCCATTTGCTAAGGTTTATTCTCTTTTTTTTTGTGTGTAAAATCTACATAAAATATTAACAGAAACAAAAATAAAATAAAAATAATAAAATAAACTGTGTGAATGTGTCGGGTCGATGATTGGGGGGGGAGTTGTTTAAGTATACAAATTAAAATCTAAACTAATGAAATCGGAAAGAAAATGATAATTAAAGATCAAATTATAATACGTCTCATTGAGCATCTGAATAGTAATCGAACATAAAAATTATATAGAAAGAAAAGGAATTGAAAAAATAAAGAAATAAAAATAATGCTACAAACTAAATTACAATCTACACAACTTAAATTTAATTAATCGATAAGAAAAGAACAAAAAAAATAATAATTATCCAACATAATAATTATAAACGGCACACAATTTTATTATCGTCTGAAACATAAAAAAGAGAAAAAAATAAAAATAAAAGCCATGCCAATAATAATGGTAATAATAATAAATACAGTGTGGGCGTGTGTATTGAAAATAAAATACGTTAAAAGTGATTGTTGACGGCCTTACCTGGTGATTCTTCTGCGATCCAGGAAACTGGGCGAGCCGTGCCTTCTAGGTATCGAAGGAGATCGAGATCTTGAAGTGCTACTGGAACTGCTCGAAGAACTCCTAGAGTGCGAACTGGACCTGCTTCTCGATCTAGATGATCTCGAACTTGACGAAGAGGATGATGATGAACGACTGTTAAGTTAAAGTCGACTGAGTTTCGAAATTTTCGAATTAATAATTGTTACCTGTATGAAGACCTAGAGCTGCTGCGACTCCTGCTTCTGGATTTCCTCTTCGATTCAGCTTGCGGCTTGTGATTGACGTCGGCATCTCCTTTGGTTTGTCCTTTTCCTCTGTCATCTTCATCGGCCTGACTACTGTTCAGCAGCGGTGCAATCGGATTGTTGATATTGCTATCTGATGCATTATTTTTGGGCATTTTCTTCTCGATAGCTTCGCGTGCTTTTGCAGCCAAATCGGTTTGCAGCAATCGAAGCATCCGCTTCTCGCGTTCGCCTTCTTCGTCAACATTATCGCAGTCTCTGTCAGAAACGTCCTCCTCGCTGGAGGATCTTAGTCTAACAACAGGCACCTGAGCTCTCGGAGAGCGCTTCTTCTTCGGACTGTTCGGTTCTGAACCGGAGTTGGAGCTCTTACGTTTCTTTATAGTTTCGGGAATAGTTGGAGGCGGAGAGGTTGGAGTCCTAGTCCTAACTTTGCTTGGGGACTGTTTCTCCGGAGATTTTGTAGACATCCTTTTTTCTGATTTCTTCTCGATAAATGGCTTGGTTGGTGTCCTCCTCTCCCTGGATTTATTCCTATACTTATTTCTGCTGTCATCTCTTGAGCGATTCCTGCTGTGACTATTGTCGCGCTTGCTTCGACTGCGACTCTGTCTGAATGGGCTGCGTTCTTGCTTGGCTGGACTTCTATCCAGTTTGCCTCGGTTGTTCTCGTGCATGCTAGGACTTCTGTCTCTTCTACCAGGACTAGATTCGTGTCTGTTCGCACTCTTATCCTGCCTGGAGTGGCTTCTCTCACGTCTCCTTTCGCGTTTACCGCTCGAGCTTCTTTCTCGTTTTACAGGACTGTTCTCCGCTCTCTCGTACCTCGCAGGACTCTTTTCATTACGAGGTTCACTTTTGTCGCGTTTAATTGGACTCTTTCTATAATCCCTTCGAACAGGACTCCTCTCCTGCTTTACAACAACACGCTCATTCTCGTGTCTGCTCAAACTTCTATCCTGTTTACGATTTGTTTCGGGGCTTCTACCACGCCTGCTCCGACTCCTGTCTCTACGACTGCGATCTCTCGAAGGGTTCCTGTAGCTCCTCTCCTTTGACATACTTCTGCGAATCGGACTGCGGTTACGGTAATGGTTGTTCCGCTCCCGCGACGGGCTGCGGCGGTTCTGGTTTCGTTTTATATTTTCTTCTGGTGAAGATCGCCTGCTCTTCCTGCGCTCCATCGTATCGCTTCGGGTCGACTTATCTACCTTGTTCTTCCTCTCCCTGGACCTTCCGCGACCTTTCTGTTCCTTTGGCGAAGGTGTTCGCTCCCTCCTATTAACCGGCCTATCGGCTTTCGGAGATCGTGTTCTCGAAACAGGAGTCCTAGATCGATGCTTGTGCTGAACCTTCTTCTTCGATTCCGAGCGCTGCTTTCCTTTGACAGCAGCCGCTTCATCTTTACCTTTTGATACAGAGCGATGCCGTTTCTTTTTCACTTCAGGAGAACTAAAAACAAAATATCGATTCAGTTAATATGAATGAACAAAACTATTAATAAGTAATACAAGAAGTATTAAAGAAACATACCTATCTCTGGAGCTTGCGGAGGTGGATCTCCTGTGGTGCTGCCTCTTCTTCTTGGAGCTCTTCTTTTTCTGTGTGAAATTCGCATATATTATTCAATGAGTTCAATAAACCGCTCTAAGCTAAACCCAAATCCCAAAGAAATTCATAAACCAACCCAAGTGACAGAAAATAAAAATTGTTAATTGAAAACAACAAAAAAAAGATATCTACACACATACGCACGCACATCAAATCATAATCAAGTGCACGTCGACTCTTCCAACAAATAGGAACCTTTTGGAAGTTGTTATATCCAGAGAGGACACCTCTGCAAGAACTCCCAAAAGGAACATTTTTCTTTAATACAGAATTTTGGTTGCATGCAACATATCAGTATGATTAAGGTATCAGTAAACTTTTTGGGGACACCGCAATTTTTTTTTAAAATAATTATATAAGTGTTTAAAGAGATAGATATAGAGAATATACAAGAGATAGATAGATAGAGCAAAAAGAAAACAAACGAAAATCAATAAAATAAAAATTATGAGAAAGTAAAGAATAATGTTTATTACGGGGCCCAAAGTTCGTTTGGTTGTGTGTACTTACAATAACTTTTTATGCGCCCCCACACAGAGATAGAGAGACAGAGAGTCAGTCAGGCTATTCCTATTAATGAGCGCAATAAGTTCAAGAACAGAACAAATTCTTTTAACTTTTCGGAACAACAGAACGCAAAAGACAATTAAATCAAAACTAAATCATAATAATGTTGATAATGATAATAAAATAAATAGGAGCAACAATCAATGAAAACGTTGCAGAGAGAAATAGAAAGAGGTAAGTATGTAATAAACAAACAACACAAATAGACAGTAACATTTAACAACAAAAAATAAATAAGATATATATGTATAATAACACTTCACAACGAGTTCCATGATAAAAGTTGTTAAAAATGTCATGCAACTTTTTTACTTGATCACATTCTGTATTCTTTTGCTTTCTAAGAACGCTGCAGGAAAATCAATTCAAAAAAATCGTAATAAGTAAATAACAACAACAATAATAAAAATATGCCACACAATACCTTCTTGAGACCAGAGCGTCAAGCAATTAAAAATGAGAGAATATGTTGTAATCCAAGCATCAAAAAAAAATCACGTACAGTGTAAGAAATTGCTATTTTTTTTGAGACTTGAATCGTCGTTTCCTCATCCTCTTTTAGTATGTTTAAAATATGATTCTTCTACGAAACATCGGCGATGGCACTAACCTTTTTCTTGCGCTTTTTGGTCTTCTCTTCGTCTTCGCTGGAGGATGCCTCGCTGCTAGAGTCGTCGCTGTCCTCGCTCTCGTGGTGCTTCTTGGACTTCTTTTTCTTAGTTTTCTTCGCCCTAAACAGATTCACATTAAATACTGATGTGCACTAGAGAAGATCGTCGATCGAGTTATATTATATAATAGACGAGCTATGTACTACAAAACAGGATTTCCAAAAAAAATGTAGGATCTGATTTAAATTTTATATTATGGTTTTAGAGCATTTACCTGGGTGCGTTATATCGGGCCTAAACATTTGGCACTTGCAACAAAAACAACAAATCAAATCAATAAATTGATTTCTTATATTTCTTTTCTAATTTTTACTTATTTTTCTTTCTCTTTTGTTTGCTTGTTCGTTTCGTTTATGTGTAATATGTGTGTCTATTCGAACGGAAGTGAAACGAAAATTAAAGAATTAAAACTTAGATCTAAGATGAACGAAGGGAACAGTCGCAGGGATATAACAACATAACGACAAAATTAAAATAAATCGCGACTCAGATGACTGCTTTTTTTAAAGTTCATCCTTGTTTCTACTAACCTTTCCTTCTTGCGCTTCTTAGACTTCTTCTTTTTCTTTCCTTCTTCAGATACACTAAAATAAAACAAAACATTTAGAAACTATAATTACTTAAAAATGTAAAGACATCAATAAGTCCAGCAATAAGCTATATATTTTGCATTAACCAATAAAAGTGAATAGCCACAAAAAAATGTTAGTTGTTTTGAAAAATATTACAACTACTTACAATTGGATAAAGTAAATAGAAATGAAAGAATACTTTAATCAATTCCAATAATTTGGTACTGTCTCAGTAAACTATCAACGAATCTTAAAAAATCTGATTTGTAATTGTTACAATTTAGAAATTAAATTTAAGTGAATTTCTTAAACAATTTACACTTTGTTGTGATCACTTACCTGTGTTTGCGCTTTTTCGTCTTTAATTTTTGATCGCCCGTTTCGGAGGTTGCAGTTTCTTGAACTGCGGTGGGTGGAGGACTTGGGGTCCGCACCAATTCGTACCGCTTTTCCTTATCCAACGTACGCAGCTTTTCACTTTGAATGGCGTTCGCCCTAGCCACCTCCTCCTTAGCCTGCCTATCCGGATCGAAACTGCTTCCGTTCACAAAATACTCGGATATCCCGAAGGCTTCTCGAAGCCTCGCGTTCTTCTCTTGCAGGGCTTCGGCCACTTGATGGGTTTCCGTGACACTAATAAAACAAAAATAATACTTTGTTAATACTATTGAAACAGATTATAAATTTGCGTATCGAGGCTGCTTGTTAGAAGAGAAAAGAAAATTCGTACGTGTCCATGCGGATAACAGCTGTAGGATTATTCGCAAAATTAATTAATTCAGCCGCGGAGGATTTTCTTGGCAATGTCGCAGAAACACTGGCAATTTGCCGCATAATATGTAAGATATATTTAAGTCGTTACCAGAGTTTTTCTTTTACTAGCCGATGTGCCCTAGTAAAACTATATAGATGATTTATTCTTAACAATTAATCTATTTTATATTTAGATTGAAATGCAACTAATCTACTAATGCATTAAACACAAACTGCACCATACGCATTAAATACAACTTTATATTTATTTGATGTCTTTAGCGCACACGGATCAATAATCTGAAGGTTGGCTGTTTTTAGTAAGTATTCTACTAAATATATCATTCAGTTAACGCTTTAACTAAAGTTGAATATATTCAACTAAATAGTTAGTAGTATTTAGTATTTGTGTAGAATGATCACTGGAAGGTAATCGTAAATAAACTTCCGCAGTAAAACAAGCTTTTTAAGATAGCGTTTCATAGGATTCATGGATCAATAGAACGAAGGTTAGTGTTAGAATACGTCACACACTTATTTACACCAATATTTACTAATACAAACTAAAGTTTCATGAAAATTTAATATTTTCATTCTTTAAATTCAGTTTTCTTATGAAATTATGAAAATTTTGTGTTTTGTAAAACTATAACAAATAAAATTTATTATTATAAAATAATGCAATTTTATCCAAAGATTTTTCCTTATTCAATTGGAAATCCAGTATGATTAGTTTAGGTTTCTTATTTGGTCCAGTCGCGATAACTATAGAATCGATTTTCAGACGGCCACTCCTTCTTTTGAACCGGTCATTTGCAATTAATGTTTGATACTTGGAAAAACATGTTTGTTAGTTCTGGCCATTAAAGTAACTGCTTTATCTGGATTATGTTAATCTCCAAGAAATTGTTGTTAATGTTTAAGAATTGAAAGTAAATGCGTTATTCTTTTTTTGTTGTATTTTCATTATACGTTTTTATATTAAGAATAATAAATCAATTAACGGTAATATCGGATAGCGAAAATAAAATAAAAGTTTGTAATTACGTTTCATTGAAGCAAACCATGGCAAGGTCGATCGAGGACTGAGTCAGAATTTACGAGGGGGAGTATTGTGTAACTGGGGTGCGCAGCTGGGCATAAAAACGCGAGAGGGGTTACTGAACTGAAATATATGTGGAATAAAAAAAAAGCACACCCCTCTTTGGCGGTGGAGCGCGCACGCGACCATCGCCATTCCAAAATGGGATGCATATCTATTCAAATCCCTTTAACCGTAAGTCGGTTTAAATCAATTAAATCCAATTACCTGACGACCGAGCGCGTGGTTTTCTTCGCCGCAGCGGCGCAATGGTGCCGTTCCCCGGGGGTAGGAAATTGCGGCACGCAATGGCAATGGCAGCAGCAAGATGCCGCTGGTCCAGGTAATGGTGTCGGTCTCACCCTGAGGTGCTGTGGATAGTACCTCTGGGGTAGTTTCTCCCCGAGAGCTTGGCACAGGGCTCCGCGCCACAGCCTCTCAAACATAGCACGCTCATCGACCGGAGGATAGCGACCGCCGCGACCACCGAAATACATTTTCTTTTAAATAAACTTAACTTAATGAATTTGGAAGACCCGATTTCTTATGCACTAACTTATTACAAAAACTATATAACTAGATCTTATTTACTAATGGAAGACATGTGTGATTTTGATTGGTATATTTTTAATCAGTTATTCACATTTCAGGCTGTTTCGCCCCGCGGAGCATCTTGCATTGTTTCGCAAAGTCATTGCACGCGATGCGTTCACCGCAGCCACCGACATCTAACTAAGAGCGGCGGCGACGCGCCGGAAACGGATACGGGGGTGGCGGCGCCGGCGGTTTCGCGCACCGCTCGATAAAATTGCGAACGCAAACAGGAACTTCCCCTAATTTTCGCAACCTGACACTTATATAATCCATGCAATCAAATAATATATTTACCTTGGTCTTCCCCACATATCTGTGGGTTTGTCCAACTTCTTTTCGTGCGTCGTCAACATGCTCCTGTAGTTATTAACCTTAGCATTAATCGTCTCTTCACTGAAACTGCAAGAAAAAACTTTAACACTCAAAAACAACAGTACACATTTTCATACACATACCCTTGCTCCTCCAAAATTTCAGCGAATTCAGCACATTTCAGTTCGACTTTCCTCTTACGCTCATGGTCCAAAATCTCCTTGTTAGGTTGTCTGTTTGTAGCTGCATCCAATGCAGCCAGATCCTCCTCTGTTCTGTAATTCTTTTCCTTCTTCGTAGGTTTAACCAAAGCCCAATTCCTTTGTACATGTCCATTGGTTCCTGAACCACGGGATGTGGCTAACCCAATTCCATTATACATTGTTGACTACCTGCAACAAAACATTGGATATCATCATAGTTTTACGTTATTCCTTAACGCAGTTTTAACCACTGTCAAAACGTTTTATTATCGATTAACGAATGCGCCAAGATTAATATTTTTTATCTCATACAGTACTCACGTATAGTTAACACTTGTAAATCACAAACACATAATATTTGTTCATTGGCGGCAAACTCAACACATGAGTTTATGTAATTCAACTAAATTGTTTTTGTTGGTTTTCAGTATTCTGTTGCTGCCGCGACTACCCACCAACGTGAAGTAATGTGACATTGTTTGACATGCATTCTTGAATACACTAACGAATTGCCAATAATATACAATTCTACCAACTGTTACTTAAACTTCCGACGTATATGAAGTTGCCTACACGTCTCAAAGTTTATACTTAAGCTGTTTAAGAATTTAAAATTATGTAATACATTCGTTATCAGTTATAATGTGTCAGCTAAATTAGAAGATAATAAGCTCAACTATTATATATAAACACAAAAAAAAAATATATAAATTAAAATTTGCTTAATTATGCAATAACATAGATATATATTCAAAATATAAAGTATTTAAAATAAAATTGATATATTATATAATGGCTTAATTAAAAAGTTTTAAAATTAACTATGTTTACAATTTATTAAATATTGTATTCATGATCTATAATATCAAATATAGAATAATTCTAATAATTTTTACATGAAGAAATTATATTTTTTGGTATTTCATAAATATAAATATTGTTATTAAAACAATTTTATTATTTATATTATATGGATTTATATAATAATATGATCGTATGCTTCATCTCCAATGAACGGAGGTGGAGGCTGTCTATTGATGTTCTTCACAATGTTTTCGTTACCATTATCATCGCAATTTTCCAACTCTTGTTTGTACCTTTCGAAATCGGAAAGTCTATTGCCTTCGTAATGTTTCAGCAGAATATCTATGGTGGGACCATTAAATTTACCAACAGCGAAAGGTGATACCGAATCTGTTATCACCAAGTACATCCCTTTTATTGCTTTATCTATGTATTCTCCCATGAGAGTTTGCGGCTCTTGCGGTGGACATCTTCCAACCACATAAGATAAATAGTCTATGCAAGGCCAACCGTAGAATCCCAATGGGCTATTTATGGATTCTGCAAAGTAGAATGGAGCGCGATGATGGTTACAGGCGAAGAATCCTTGAAAAGCAATTATCAAAATTATTGTTACGTCTTTAATTATTTATTCTTCTTACTGTTATCAGCCCAGCATCCAGGTTGAACTATACCGCCGTTCATGTAAAAATCTACGTGGCCGCAACGTTCAACTTTTCCTTGCACGAAGACGTTCGTGTGAAGGACGTCGACGAAATCGGCGTCGGATGCATCGAGTTTGGCCAAGTTATCGATGGTTGTGAAACCGGGTAGTGCTGGATCCAGTCCTGTGATTCTTGGTACTTTGTACGGATTTAAATGATTGGCCATAAAGGCGGCTACATGTGCCCCTGAAAATAAAATATATCTTGTATAATTTTAGTCATTAATATAAATAATTTGTTATAAATGATAAAAAGATGGAAATAGAAAGGCATACCTAAACTGAATCCTATCACATGTATATCGGATGCGCCCAAATCGCGCAACCTTTTCACCAACAATGATGTACATCTTCCTGCGAATCTGGAGTTCCACACTGCTGCAGGATAGCAGGGACCCTGCGCGATGGGACTCCAATCGACGGCAAAAACATTAAACGCATCGTTAATGAGGTATTCTAAAAGCAAAAAAATATATGTGCGTTTGATTAATAAGTCCGCGCACGAAATCGGGTCGGTGCTTACGGTTTTTGATTTCGACCAGGCCGTTTATGTACATGTCCGAATTGTAACCGTGCACGACGATCTTAATTGGTCGGCTCTGGTTGAAGGATGTGGACGAGATGTTCGAGCTACCCTCCGCCGCACCAATCCTGATCGGCTCCGGATTATCTGGATGCTCGCGAGTGTAAAGGAAGTACTGTACATCCGGATGCGGACAGTCCCTATAAATATTCAATTTTAGTGATATTTTTTACGAGGGTGGATCGGATGGAACTTGCCTGTTCAGAGCCACAACGCAGGAGCCGAAGCTTAGCGTATCCTGCCGTTCCTGCCGAATCGGAGGGAATATTATATGGTAATCCTCTTGGCCGTTTTCAGGTGCATACGGAACCAGTGTTAAAGGTGGTTGTTGATGTGCATGCACTAAATTTAAAAATAAATAAATATTAATATAACAGAAATTTTTAAAAAAAGTACTCACCTGCAGCGAAAATAACGAATAAACCGTAAATAAACATGATTTCTCTTAAAACTATATAAAATATAATCGAATTTCGAATCGAATTGGTGCTCACTCCATGGTAACGACGACAACAAAAAAAAGGTAAATGTGTGTGCAAGTATTGGCTTTGCCAGTGGCTATGTGCTTGATTCAAAATGCAGCGCGAGTATGGATATTTGGTGAGGCAGCGCGTAAGCTTTGAAACAGTTAGTTGAGCGTCGCTCGGCCCAGTTGGACAAGGATGGATCAATTATTAATTAGAAGTTGTTGTAAACAGCCAAGGCATCTTTCCAACAATTTTATATTTATATCGTTTAATAATAATAACAGAAGACGGCTGTATAAAAATATATGTAAACAAGAATATGTACAAACTTCAATGCAAACTCAATTAACGTTAATTGCTAATTGCTTTGGCCGATATATCAACGAAATAGCTGCCCCGAGATCTGAAACCAGAGATGGTAATGGTTATTAATGGTATAAGTCGGATGCTGTAAATGTTTTACTTCTTGTTCACGTGTTCTCCCATCAGCACTTTGGCTTTGTTCGCCTCGCATAGACCCAAAGTATAATGGAATATACTTGGGCATTCGAAGCCGTAATGTTTTCTACCCCTTATGGTGCTTGCAAAGTATGCACCAGCCATCATGTGGCTGCACAATGGAGGATCTGAAAATCGTACAACTTTCACATTTAGTGTGTTCTTTTAAGAAGAAATTATTTTTTTAACTTACATGAATTTTTGGTACAATTGGGTTGAAGACTACCGCCGTTGATGTAAAAGTCCACATGACCGATAGCTTCCAATTTACCAAAAGATCCGGCATTTGTGTGAAGAACATCAACGAAAGGAGCGTCGCTAGCATCCAGCTTCCACTCATTGTTTGTTGTCGCGAAGAACGGTAGAGCCGGATCCAAACCTGAATTATATAATATATACACTGTATGCGATCTATTACCAAGAAATACCTGTGATTCTCGAGTACGGTATTCCCAATGTCTTCTTCAGATGATTACTCGCGAAGCTAGCAATGTGCGCTCCCAAACTGAATCCAATGATGTGGATGCGATCTGGACTGATGCCCATCTTCGAGAGGCTCACCGTTAAGATTGCGGTGCATTGGCCGACGTGCCAAGTATTCAAGAAAGCTGCTGGATAACATGGAACGGCTGCTATTCTACTCCAATCGACTAAATAAAATTTCAAAAATTAACTTTAATTTCTTGTTTTTAATTTATTTATTTTGATCATCAACATTTGGTTTAGAAATCTCTGCTTCTCGAAAGATGTAAAATGTAAATTTACCGAATGAAGTAAACTTTCCCTCGTGAATTGCATAAATTGTTACATTTAGCAGGATTGCGCGATTTCCATGTAATAATGGCGAAAAAGTGCAATTATATAATGCGGTACCTTGATTGAGTTAACTTACCGACGATGACATTGTACCCGATTTCCCTGTAAGCCTCGGTCACGTTTTTCGTAGCAAAGTCGAGTGATAGTCCTCCGTAACCGTGGACCACGATCTTCGTCGGTACATTTGGATCGAATTCGTATGGTACGGAAGGTTTGAATGGATCCAGTACACTTATTGATACCGAATTGCTCGTCGACGAATATAGGTAGAATTGGATGTCTTTGGCATCGCACGGTTCATCGTAGTAAATCATGCAATCACCGATGCTGAACTTGTAACATTCTCCAAATCCTAAAACTAAAAAAAAATCATTCCATTTACATAGCTATTTACTATTATGTTAATACGTAATATACTTCATTAAGCAAATATTGAAATTACTAAAGATGTATGCATAATGTCAAGACTAAAGTTTACAAGGATGTAAGTACTTAGAAAGCAAAATAGAATTGCACAAATAACTAATTATGGAAATTGACATTACCAAATTATAAATAAAAATTTTATTACAAGGTTTATCGTATGGAGTACGAAGAAGGACGATGTTTTGAAATGTTATATAAAGTTAATAATAATTAAAGTTAACATAATTTGTATCATATTTTAGAAACAAAATATATCACAAAAAAATGTAAAATTACATAAAATAAAAAATTAAAACATCATTCAAATAAGTATAAAAAATATTAATGGGTCAAAAAAGATTTCTTAATTATAGATACTTTGATCTAGATTAGTATGGGTCAAAAGCAACGTCTTTCGTGGACCAAAATTTAAATTGCTGAAAGACTGGTTTGGCGTCAACGGTAAAACTGAGAAAATCGTCAGCAATAAATAAAGATATTTTTGTTTGTCAACGATGAAGGTAAATACTTGAAAATAATAGATTATTTGAAGAAACTTAATTTTGATTTTATGATTTTTGTACTACGCTGGTTTTTAATTAAATATTTGAGAAATGTAATATATATATATATATGAAATTAGATAATTCACTAAAAATGGATTCAGAAATTACTGAACTGAAGTATTTTATTCATTATTTTTGTAATATAATTGTTTTGCATAAAATTGGGGAAGTGGTGGATGAAACTGATAGTAATTAAACAAAAGTTAACTGAATTTAAACTTTATAAAGTATTTTAAAACTTTGCTGTGTAATTTTTTTTGTACATAATTTTTGCGTTATAAATAATAAAGTGCAAACTTACATATGAGAAAGAACAAGCAAACTTTGTAGTCCATATTTTGATCTAGCTATGCACTTGTAGAAGTCGACTACTTCCTTCGATGGCATGTTCAAATAACGGACCGCGGATGCATCAATTTTGTCTCTTTCGGAGGTGAAAAATGTGAAAAGAAACTGGTTCACGAAATGAACTTGGCCGAAACAGCTTTGAGGACGTATTAACTAATAGCGATTATGATATGTGCGCGACCAAGAAGAGGCGAGAAACAAACGTTTAATACAACAAATAAAAAAGAATTTGAAAAAAGAAAGTGCTTCGGCATTGTCGCATCCAAATCGAAATTGATCATTCATTAACGATTCCCTACGCGTCCTCGTCCCAATGTCGTAAGCGATAAATGCTATACATTTTATTTTTCCTGCTTTGTCCAAAGTTTAACAATTAACGAGTTGCGTAAACATAGGAGAAGCGTGTAGAAAAAAAAAGAGAAGACAAATCACCGTTTAAGGTTACGATTAATAATTATTGCACAATCTTTTTTTTCATCTTCTTATAAAATATAGAATCTTATATACAGAAACATTATTCACATATGTATATCCTAAATATAATCGATTACAAGCATCGTTATTTGTTTCTTTTTTTTTTTTTCAATATATGTTGTGTGTTTGCAAATCCTGCGGAATGGTTTACATTATAAATAAAAAATAGTAAAAAGGTTTATTTGTTTTATAGGCTATGCAATCTACTAAATCTACGGTTCTTGAAATGCTCGATGCCTTCGGAAATGTTGGCGCGCGTCGAGAAGAACTCGACGAGTGGTCGAGAGTTCATCACTGAAGCTAGAAATTGATCCACCGTTATGCACCATTGGAGGATCTCGGACGGCGTTTGAGGATTTCCATTTTTGTCGGGGGATACGTCCAGGAATGTGGAGGAATTACAAGCGGCCGCGGCTGCTGCCAAAGAATCCTCCGACTCGTCTCTGTTTATGAAAAATTTCTTACTAACGTCGCCCATACCGAACAGAAGAGTTCCGACCTCAGCTATGGCATGGAAAGTTTCCTAAATGTTAGAAAATAATTAGCAATTGATTTATAATTATATATATTAAGTATATATACTTGTTCCTGTTGGAATTGGAATATTTCGTAAACGTTTTTCCAGAGCGTGACAAAGTGCGGCTGCGTCATTTTCGGTACTGTTTTCAAATTAAATTTGCCGTCTTTCGATAGAACTAAATTTCTGAGATTACTCAAACTTTTGCTTTCCCCGACGGATTCCGTTTGGCTATCGATCGAAGCTTGCGACTCGAATGATTTCCTGAAACAAAACAAACAAAAAATAATAATGTCACACTGCTCTATTCATCCGTCAAAATTATCCATCCAGATATGTTCATCCATAAATTATTGATTAGGAATGTGTTTCGTTTGAAACGGATCGAAGTTCGTGGATATCGAGAGCCGGGATCACCGCCCAAAGGTTGTACTCCTTGCCCGAAAAAGGAACCGCCTCAACCTAGGATCGTCGTAGAAAAGAAGTGCGAGCCGTGCAGTTTCTGGAAGCAAGAGCAGGATGTGTGCGAGGGAAACTACAGGCCAAGGATGTACACACCCACTAAACCCAAATCATCGGCTTTCTGCCATAACTGCCAGTCATCTAAGAAGAAATGCAATCAACCCGATCCCAATCAAACATCGAAATGCAGTGAATTGAACGTGAGTTAATTTTAGCTTTTTTTTTATAAATAATTATAAATAACTTCTTTCGATTAGATAAACGAGTGCAAGGATATACCGGATTGTCCGAAAGCGAATTGGCACTGCAGCCAGAAAATCGACGACGAATCAACGTTTCCATTCAGATAAGCAATCAATAAATTATGGATAAACACTTGTTCTCCTCTTTTCGCATTGTTTGTACTTACTGGAAAGAGTAGCTCGGAGCGGATTCGACTGCGAAGCTCAGTTCGTCGGCCTCAATGCTATCGAAGAAATCGGTGGCTTCCGATGCAATCTCGGCGCCAGCCTCATTCCTTTTAGGCGATTCCATGTCGACCGTTCGAAGAAGCGGAGGTAAGTGGATGGTATATAAGAGTTTCAGCCTTTGTGCGGGATCTGCCGTTGCAGTCAGCGAAATAGCCAAAACCAATTCCTTGAAATTCAAATAGCCGTCCTTGTTTTCATCGAACAACTGAAAGAAAATATTAAGATTTAGTAAATAGTAACTTTTTTTGCAATATATTATCACTCACGATGAAGATCCGTTCGGCGATGAACTCGGATTGATCACCTTTGCCCCAAGGCGAAAGCGCGGCGAACAGCAATTTAAAGTACTCGAATTCCACTTGGTAATGTTCATAGGGTTGTTGCGATGGATCGTACTTCTCTGGCATCGGTTGCTTTTGACTAAGAATTTCCTCCCTAACAATGCTCAGCAAATCTTTTAATTCCACCGTCGACAGGTAGCCATCTCCAATTATGCAGCGGATAATGTTCTTTTCTGAATTATCCTCCATCTCTTGGACCACCTTCAAACGCTGCTTTAATCTTAACTGCTCGATTTGTCCGGTACTTATGTAACCGTACTTCGTGTAAGCTTGATAGATCAATGTCTGTATTGACATTTTCCTCTTTTGATCATCGTAGCTTTTGTTTCGGATTGAACCTCTACCTTCGTCGTTGTAGACTCCGCTGAGGTAATCTGCGAGGATTTGCATGGCCTCCCCCTCGTCCTTACATTTGAGCAAATCTTCCTCGTTCCAATTGAGTATCATGAGGGCCGTCATGAATATGACTTTGGCACCATCGTAAAAGAAACAATCTACCACGTTTACGGCGCTCTCGTATGGCATCACGCAGAGGAATATGGTCAAGAACCACGATAACGAAATCATTTTGATCATACCTAGATGCTGAATTTTCACGTGCAAATTTGGCAAGTACTCAGCGATAAGGATTTCGAGGATGCCTTGGTCGACCATCGCCCCGATGACCCGTGTGTTGTAGTAGTCGGGCAGAAGATTTTCACATAGCGTAGTGAGCAGCCAGAAAGCCTCCTCTTCCGAGCAGTAGATTAGTAGTACGGAAGCCACAATATTCATGGCCTGGCAGTATCCGATATTTGGATTACGCAATGCATATGCACATAAAATACGCCGAAGAGCATTGATACCGATTTTGTTTTGGAATGCTGGATGTTCTGGCAACGAGCGATGTAAATCCCTTTCGATCTCCTCGTTCGCCGTCGAATGCTGTAGCAAAGCCTTGTCCACCATCGTACGGTAATAGCCGTGATTCATAGACTTTTTATTGGCAGCACCTAAATGAACAATACTTCAAGAAACTCATACAAACGATATAATGATGTGAAACTTTAAGGATCATCTAGATATTATTTAGTAATAATATAAATGCGATATATAAAGTTATGTAAATGAAATGTGGAATAATGAAGATTTTAATTAAAATAAAATAAAGTATACCTGAGAAAGACATCCAAATGTCCATCCTGAGCTTATCTGGAATCCCTTCCAGTACCAATTTCGCAACTTCTGTAGTTTTGTACATGGAAATACCGCGGCCATAAATATTGAAATGCAATTCCCATTCCTTTTCCTTTTTCTCCTGATCCTTGGCCACCTGAGGAATGACGTCCAACGGGAATAGAGTCATCAAAGGCGGCTCGCACTTCCATTGATCGCCGCAGCCCGCAGACGACTGATTCTCATCAGCAGCCCCATTTAATCCTTCGTTCCTGATATTACATGTATTTAATGTAAATATAGTCAAATATTGATTAATTTCGATTCTTACATGCTCGCATTGGTTCTGCTTAGCAACTCGGAGATTTTGTCGACCAAGAAGTCGCGATCAGAGATTTGCGCAAACAGGAAGTTGCTCTTGTTGATTTTATTCGCGCAAGTTATGATGATAGCCTTCTCCAGCGAACTATTCGTTGCGTTATTCTCAATCTTCTCCACGAGCTTAACGTCCCGCAACGGCAGCACCAGGCTAACTAATTCCTTCACCTGAATGCCAACCATTCAAGTAATAACCATTGCATATAAATAAATTAACCCAAGGTATTAGAACACACAGACTTGCACGACATACAAAACAGGTACGAAAAAAATATATAAAGACAGAGAAGCGGAACGTAACGGAAGAGGGAATGTTGCAACATAAAAGAAAACTAAATACACACTTACTCTTACCCGGCTATCAAAGCAAATGTAATTCTGCGATAAAAACAAACGTCCCACGACGTGTTTTTTATTGAACGGCGTGAGCAGGGTGCAATCGATGCAGCCGTCTAGTTTTTCGTTTGAGGGTAGACGGAACACGACACGATATGCCTCGGACTGCACCCTCGCATCCAAATCCCTCTTGAGGAACGACGCCTTCTTCGGGACATTCTTGCTACGGGCAATATTAAAAACAATAAATCACAAAATATATAAAACAAATAATAATAATAATACCTTAGTTTGTTCAGCAAATCCTTATCTTCGTTGTAGCTCCTCTTATCGTCAATCAAACTGAAACAACAATATTATTAATAACGAACCGAACCTACTCAGAATATCTCACCTTTTCATTGCCAGATCGATCAATTGTTCCATTAAACTGAACGTATCGTTTTTCCTGATGAACATGCTGAAGTAGTAATCCTTGTCGCGTGTACAAACTTTTATGGAATCTGGGAATAGCAGGCTGTTCGTCTTAGCCACATCAATTACGTCCGACCATCGGAAACGGAGTTTAGTTTCGATGCCCAATATCAGCGCATGGAAGCAGCAATAGTTCACCGACAAATAGAGCCAGCCTTGCCTCGGAAGTTTGCCTTTCCAAAAGCTACCAAAGACAAATCGACATGAAAAATAGCAAACATTTATAATTACAAATGTGTTACCTGCATGAATAGTAGTTTACCAGCTTTTCCTCACGACCTATACCGAAGATCCGGCTGAATTTATCGGCGGTGGCCTTGAATCGCTTCGTGTCTTCATCTGAATGGAAGATTAAACGTTAGCTTCATGCAAACTATTTTTAACATCTTACCATCTACTTCGTGACCTTCCTGCGTTGTGGCTAGAACAGATTCCACTTTGCATCTGACAAAATCCGTAATGTCGTCCTCTTTATCGAAAGATCCTAGCGTTTCGGAGACGTTCGCTAAAAGCCATTCCCAATCGGCAAATATCTCCTGTTGTGTCATCGAACATGCTATTTCTAAATCACAAAAAACATAAATTGTAAGAATCGTAAAATAATAATATTTCAATCAGATTATATGTTGAGGTAGATCAAGTAAAATAATATTAGTATCAGATTATAGTCAAGTGTTAAGCAGAGATCAAATAACGTGCAACCTTGAATAGCATTCATAACAATTCAGTGAATGATTTGGTTAGAAGTAGAAACATGAATTATTATCATTTTATTTCCCGGACAACGTGCATTATATACTTGAAAATCAAAACATATTGTTGTTATTTTTTTGCATGTGTTTATGATACTTATCAATTTTGTGCTATAATTAGTAGTGTATGTAGCTGATAAACATAAATGCGTAATAATTTAAAAAAAAAAACTAACATAAATAAAACAAATTAACAAATTTGCAATAATTATGGTCGAAACGTAATAACCGCGAACATATTATTTATTTTCACACAACCTTCGAATCGGCGCTCATATTTCGAGACAAACTGTTGTTGATATATATTAAAAATAGACTTTATCTTTAGCATGACCATAATCTAAAAACCATATATTTTTACCTGGTATTTTATTAACATCAGAAATGATGCAGCCGTATTGTACGGTTTTTATGTTCTTTACATTATAATTCTTTCAAGCCGGTTTTTCTTGAGTTATATAATTAATTAATATTCCTATGTTTGATTTGAATTAGCATGTACGTATTCTTTTATTTCATTAAATATCACAATTTCTCGTTATAAAAAAAAAACAAATATAAAATTTGTGGATTGCACTAAATTCTATTTACATAACTTTATTAACTCAATATTTTCGAAATTACGAAAACATGTCGTTAAAAACCAATTAAAGATAACACTTCTTAATCTAACTGAAAGCAAGATATTAATTATATAATTATGCATTTCCATCCAATAATTTATGATACTGACAAAATTAGAGAGTGTCATCATATGATGTTTTTAATAGAAGTCAAAATATAAATATTTATACTTGTAATCTAGAATCATTAAAAAATTACACAAAAGAATTAGAATCAATTGTTTTATCTATTTTTACAATAAAAAAAATTAAATCAAAATTATTTATTTTTCAAATATTTAAAGATAGATTATTCTACTATTTCATATTCATAAAATAAATTGGATTCTTATTGGAATCTAATAAAAGGTGATCCAAGTATATAAGAAATAATTTCAAGCACAAAACTCAATTTATTGACAAAATTGTTTTCAAGTGCTTGATGATGTTTCATGTTTGAAATCTTGTACTTACGATAATAAACTTCTGATGTTGGTGTCTGATGGAGGATCCGATATGGTGGTGGCTTTGTATCAAAAATACTGTCCATAGTGCCAACAAGCAGGGATGACAGGCCTCTGGAGTTGCCATGGCCTTTGCGGTGTTGTAGTATGAAATAGATGGATGCCTTCTCGGTTTCCCTAAAACAGAACAAAAGGTTTCAGCTATTTTTGGCTATTTACAGAGATGTTTTCCTAGACAATAAAGATAAGTTGGAGATGGTTACGAACCAGAGTGTATGCGCCAGCAGGACCTCGGACGGTTTCACCCACATATTTCAACCACTACGACCTTTTAAATAATATACAAAGAAAATTATGAAGAATACAAGCAAAAAAAACTACGTGCAGAACAAAATCAAATAACGTCAGAATGAATGCAGCTCAAAGGACATCTGTTATTTGATTTTTGTGTACATTTTAAATAGGAAACACTGCATTTTCCGAATGCGTCGCACGATTTAAGATAATCCTGCGACCAGATAAAACGCCGAACATCGGATACGAAACAAATCGACGATAAAGTGTATAAATATGACAGATAAACTAGACAGATAAACATATGACGGGGTTGTAATATAGGCAAACTTATTTGCATTTCTCATGTATGTACCAGTTGCCTATAGTCAATTACTACAAAGCACACATAAAATTGTTAATTATATTATATTATATGAAATAATTTATTATAAATATGATACATTTATAAATATATATCATTATTATATAAAATATCTCAGTTTAATTATTCTTGTGGTTTTTATTTTATAGATTTCTGGCTGTAATTATTTATTATAATATTGTTATTTTTATTGTACTAATTACAATTATCTAAAATTAATATAACTTATATTTATCTAATATTTCTTAATGTAATACTATGTAAGAAATTTAAGATTTCTAAAGTGTATTAATGAGATATTAGATGGTGCTGCAGGTACTGAAATTTATTACTCAGTATTAATAAAGTTTAACAAACTTATATTGTTATTTAATTAAGAGAATGTATTCATTATTTAAAAAAAACTTCATTAATCTTCTCACAATTATACTAAGTAAAATAGATTTATTGTAGTTAACTTAATTTGAAAAAAGACAAAGTTATAGGTAAATGAGAACATAGGTCGGCTTAGATTGAAGATAAATTCGAAATAAATTAAATAAAATCGTTTAGATAAACGTTGTACTATCACGTTTTAGATTACTTTTACCGAAACGATTTGACTGTCCCAAGATTCGACAATCCCATTTCAAAGGTTACCAGAATCCGGTTGTAGTCGTAATTAACAACCAATCACTCTGCCGCGCATTCCTCATTCGAATGCACTTAATCTTTTTTTTTAATTTGTACATTGATCAAGTTCATCTCTATTATTCCATCGTATAATGCAACAAAATGCAATGAAACGATTTAATCATATGTTAAAGTGAACTGATTTATTTATGGCTCGAAGCAACAGTCTTAACGACTAATTGATATGTGCTTTTTGTTTGCATCGCGGATTGTTTTATTTATTGCGTGCTAGGTAATTATGAATTTAACAAGTCGTTAAACGATGCACTTAAGTTTATAATGCCATAGGTAATTAAATTCGTAATCTTGATTTCGCGACGCTCCTTCGTTTCTTTCTTATTCTGTAATTCTCTCCAGCGAGTTTGAATATCTTATGCTTTTATGTTGTGGTTGTTTTTGTTAATCTTTTATAATGCTCAAGGTATTCTCTTGAAAGAGTTTAGTTGTATCTTTGAAAGACCAGCATCGGTATACCGGTTCCTTCCATTTAGCTACCGTTTAGTAACATAATATATTCACCCCAATGTCCGGTCACATTTGTAACTGTTTACCTCAATTCCTTAAAGTCTTCGTTTGTATTTTTATGTAGTCACTGTATTTTCTTTCATTTCATAGAGACAACAAATTTTATATTTTAATTGTATTTTCTGTTTATAGACTGTAAACTGCAAGTTTGGCTGTAAAATCATTTTAATGCGAGTGTAAGAATGTAAAATGAATGTTAAACGCATCGCTTAGTTAACATATTACATATGTTTAAGAGTATACGAAATGATAAAATGAAGATGCGTTATATAGTATGGTGTAAGATGTTGGAACTGTTAGCATTAGATAAATTGTGAAATGTGACAAGAAGGAATCTGTTTAATTGTATGTAGGATGGCCCCAATTAAATGGATTGATGATGCGAGGTACTTTTATTTGATCGTATTTTGTTTGTGTCTCTTTTATTTTACTGGAATGGCCTCCCCTTTTTTCGGGGCCGACCGTGTTTCAATTGACCACAGAGAAATCAGCGGGTCAGATAATTTGGCAGTTGATTGAATGAGTCTGGTCAGTGGACAGGGACTGGGATAAAACGTGCGGTCTGCGATTTTCCTACCCTCGTTTTTACACTTGATTGCGGCGGTGGCGAGCGCACATCAATCTGCTGATGATATCCATCCACGAATGGTAACGATGATGATCATCTTCTTCATCTTGATGACAACAACAATAACTATTTTCTTCCACGTCAAGTTCAATCCCAGTTCGTCCTACTACTCCTTCTCATCCTCCTCCACCAGCACCATCGTTGCCTCCGACCCTTTCTCCCTTTTAAGCCTCGCGTGTCTATTCCGATTGTAAAGCAGTTGAGTTATTGTTTCAGGATGTCACGGTTTTGATATACGGACCATCAGGAGCGTCGCTCGGCTTTTTACCCCTCGCCTCATCTCACCCTTCAATTGTCCTTTCCTTGGCACTCGGATGATATATGCTTCATTAGTCATAGTTTCCTAACAGTTCCCAATATAATTTATAGACAGGCCAAGAATAAACATTTCACGGATATTGAAATTCCCTCGAATCACATTCCGCTCGAATAAACGGGTTTCGCCCGGCTCCGCGCCGCTCCTCATCTTTATTTTCGACGCTGCATATCCAGAGATACATACCTCCTCCGGCATCGTGCGAAAGACAGAGATGGACCTCCAACATATCCACGCAGATATCCAGAGCGAGGGCACCAATTAAACGAAGAAAATTTATATATTTATATGCAATGAGCATTAGTAAAAGCAGATAATTTATGCTCAGACCAAAGATAATATTTAATAAAATTATATTCATTCCATGACCTGAGTTATTTATGGTTCACCGACATTCTGAAACGATTCACCATTTACATTTTGACTAATTACTACCCCTATGATAATTCATTACAATTTTTCACCAAAAAGATTATTTTTATTTTTCAAATTATATAACTGATAATAATATTAAAGTTTCTAGTATTCCTCTTGTAACATACATTTACAATAGTCTTCTTTGTAATTCTTCAGCTGTATATTTATTTAAATCTTACCACTAACAACATGTATTAAAACCTAATATTACCTCATAAATGTATCTTGTAAAGTTACATTTAATGCCCATTTGATGATCGCTTTCAGGTGAGCCTCGCAACTCTCTATTTTTCTTCGATTTAATGGTTGGAATTGTTGTTTGCAGTGAAGAACAAAAGGAACCCAACAAATTCTCAACAAAGTCTTCGTCGAGTATTGACAAAGTACAACACTTGTTGACAAGCGACGTCTCACTTTTGCTTTCGTCACCCACGCACTTTTCTCTTTCTCGCTCAATCCCTCTTCTTGTTGTTACTTCCCTCAGCACTCCCTGATACAAGAACAACATTCGAAACGTGTACACCAAAAGACAACAGCAGTACGCTCACACACTGTCGCGACTTTTTGTTTGATAAGAATCGATTTTCGTTTCAATTCCACATCGGATCGAATCTCCCAAAGAAATCTCATGCAAACAAACATCCAACATACATTTTTTTATTTAAAAACATCTCAACTGCAGATGCGACAATGGTAATATTTCAAGTTGAAAGTAATTGTTAGGACAATTTCAATGTAAGTATATAAAAAATGTAGTCTTTTCATTTCTGCTAAAGTGAGATTCTATTTGCAAACGTAATCCTGCGTTCTTGTTTCGATGATGATGCATTCGCCCCGTTTCCGAATTGGCGTGGATCGGAATGGTGCAGAGGAAGCAGAGAGAATATATGTATAAAAAAAGAGGAGGTATAAACTATTGGCAGCCCACAGAGTAAGTGCATTTTCGTTTCAGGGTCTGCGATGTCCGTGCTCTGCGTCTTCATCCTCCTCGTCTCTCTGCTCCGTCTGCTATCATAAAGTGTTTTGTTGTCAAATTAAAGTATCTTTATTGTAATGGAATTCACAATGTTTGTGTGAGAGTCCAGTTAGTGCGTGATATAAGATTGACAGTGACAATGATGTCGCGCCGGGCTGTAAAGCAGTCGGACTTTTATCGTCAAATTATGCAAACGACTACTATTTGTATTGATTATACATGTGACTGAGCAAGCGACACACACACACACACTCATCTATATACGTGCACACATACACAAGCATATAGGGTTTGTCTGTCCTCTCTCCCAGAGAGACAAACAAATATACACAGGTACGCTAGCAAACCAGACCAAAAAACGATCCAAGGATGAGAGGAAACAAATAAATAAATGGATGCAGCAGTATAAATGGCTGCAGGAAAAAGAGCGCGGATCGGATGAAGGAGAGGAGTCCGGCGTCCCACATATGCATCTCCATTATCTATAAATTAAATTAAAAGCTTTCCCCACTTAATTATGAGATTAAATTTGTCGATACTTTCCGAATACCGGTTGTGTCGCGAAGCGAACGACGACTGTCTTCTTCGCCTTTGATTCTTCTTTGCGATCTTTACAATAATAATTCGTAGGATAATGTCTTAATATTACAGTAATAAAAAGATTGATAAATCTTTATTTACGTATCATTGGTCTTAAGATATTTTCAAAATTTTACTTCTTTTAGTTATCTTAATTTTGTTAATTTGTATCGTATTAATAACTAAATGATTTCGTGGTACAGGATGTACAGAAGTAAATAAATAAGTATTAGTGTTTATGTAAGATAGAAACAATAAATATTTTCGTGAACTTGGAGAACATTCAGGAGGTTGTAAACAATCGCGCTGCTAGCGGTAAATAGAGTGTGCTAGTTATTGCGATGTTTATTACAATTGTTGATTTAATCATATTACAATTGATAAACATATCTAATAGTCACACCCATCGGTTGAGAGTTTTATTAGTAACATATATTATTCAAATAAACTTTATGTATTTACAAGAATTAGTAATTTTTTTTATGAATTGATTTGAAGATATTTCATAGATTTATTTTATTTATTATAAACTATATGAAGAAGTTGAAGTAGTTAATTTTAACTCGATAAAGGAATTAGATGAAATGCTTAAGACTTATTTAGAGCGTTAATTAGGTGATTTGCATTTATGTAATTTTTTGTATTTTGGTAAGTTGTCTAACGAATGATGTGTCTGATGGAAAATCGCTTTAGGAAGTTTAATTAGTTGCATTACCTTAACGCACTAATCTCTGCCTACATACGACGATCGGAGTAACTTGGAGCGATCGGCAAAAAAGAAAAAAAGTTCTGCTTCGAACGTGGATGGCTTTTCGTATTCTGCGGTAATTACAGTAATTCGTAGAATAATGTCTCAATGAGGCAATGAGGGAGGAAAGAGCTGCGGAGGAAATCTGAAGAGATGAAGACAGAGAGAAAGATATGTAAAGAGAGATAGATAATGTGGAGGGAGGTGAAGAAGAAGACGAAGAGTAAAATAAAACATAATGCAAATGACCAGAAGGCACGGGCATTAATCTGGATGTTAGCATAGGTAAGATGTGTTTTTGTTGCACCGTGGCCGGACGATTTATTGCTCACCTTGATATATACTACCTGTCCGATGGGGCCATTGTTTAGGCCTGTGACTGCATGACGAACACTACCGAGCCCCACAATGTGTTCATGTGTTGGAGTATCCGTGTGTGCATATGTGTGTGTAAATGCACTATTGGTTGCATTGCATCTGTGTGTATGCACCGTAGTCTTCTATCCTTCGCTCTTTCTCTCCCCTTTTGCCTTCTTTATGTAACACGAATCCAAACACTTTCAATGCTGATCGGAATTGCCGCTACCGAGAGCTTTACACACTTGAAATCACAATGCCATAGCATTCTCTCGCTTCTGCACATGCACGAACGGAAAGCCCTCTTTCTCCATCATGCATACACATAGCATCTACACACTCTTTCCGTGTGCATTTTTCGCCTTCCCGCTTTTCCCTTTTACACTAAATCCCGCAAAATGCCAAACCGCACCTAAAGCCACTTGGAAGCAGGACCAGAATAGAAAAAAAAAGGATGATGTTCCGGATGACCCGGGAAATTCGCGATGACGGTCTAATTAAGATTTTATTGGACATTTGCATACAAAAGAGTGTGTGCGTCCCAAAATCGTAGATAATAGACCAGAACGATTACCTACGTTGTACAATGGCCTCAGTTCTTATCCTCCGCCTAAAATTTATTGCCCCTTGTTGCACACGTTCGCGATAAATTGCGCTACCCGATCTACGTTTTGCTAGTCAACTTTCCTTAAGGAAATCGTGTGTTCCAATAACAATTGCCGTTCATTTAAACCGATCAAGTCCATTATGTGCGATACGTTCTAACCTATTCAACTATGGTTCGGTACAGAACATTGCTTCTTCCTTTACCTTTGTTAGATTACTTCTTTTTCAGCAAGATTCTATCGGGATTTAAGCCATGTTTGATCAAGCAACATTCAGCTACCTTTACACAAGCAAGAATCATTCCAATAATGAATACCTTGTAATTCATCTAGGAAATTCAATCTCCTTTATTTAATTACTTCATAAACACAGGTCCTAATTATACCCATCAAATATAAAAATAAAACACAAAACTATTTCAAAATAAAACTTCACGTTAAAAGTATTTAATATTATTGTTCAAAGTATGAAATTGAAGAGATTTGTGATGTATACATAACCGAAACTTGAAAATCAAAAGTTGTTGACAGGTACAAAGTAGTTTTAAAAGAGTTTAAAACGTAATAAGTAGAAATATTCATGAGGAAATGACTCACGGGATTCCTGCATATTGAAATTCCGTTTCGCAGCAAGCGAAATGCACTTCGGCTATAAGAAAGTAGGTCGTAGTTTAAAAGTCTAATAACGCACACAAAAACAAAAGCTGCGAAAGAATTGATGTTATAATTCTCACCATTCTCGTTTCTGTAGTTTTCATTTGCTGCATGATTTATTCGCGAGCCGCATAAGTTCAGCAGATTACGTCGTCTTAATAAATTTTATATTAACCTTACGGCTTTCTCTTATTCTGTGTCACTGCTCTCTTAAAACGTTTGAGTTTATATGCCTCTCCAGATTGACATATCAATAAACGCGTTTCGCAAAAGGCCCGAATGTGTACGCGTTTCGCATTATTTACAGACAATCTCCAATTACATATTAAATCAAGAATTCCATTTCCAAGTGAACGGCTCTCAAATCGCAGTCCAGTTTTATGTATCTCGGAATTATCTCGTATTTATTCACTTACTTATGCGTAATCCACGTAATGCGAAATAGTAAACACGCTTGATTTACGATACGAGCGAAAAGACGAGAATAACTGAAAATGTTTAATGTCTATCATATACATACATTTTTTTTTTCTTCATCCACCTTTGCATATTCATTAAAAAAAAAAATAACTGGTGTATTTACATGCATTCCAAGAAGTAAATAGATTATTTTTTTTTATAGCATTTTTAACAACGATTAAATTTAAAACATTCTTATGCAACAGGTGAATAATTATTATTATTATTGGTGGTTTCAAGCAATTTAGTTAATTAACGTATAGTTAATTATATAAATGTAATTACGACGTATATATTTATTTTAATTTAAGTTTCGTAATGCACACTAAATAAAAATAATTTGCAAGTAACAATATTACATTTATTGTAAATATAAACGTTTTTTATTGCTTTTTGTAACAATTAAACAAATTAGAAATGTATTTATAATTTATAATACTTATGTTGACATGGCAACGAATTAATTATAGTAGGTAATTGAACCAATTCTGAAACCTTCACTTTATATTAAATGTCGATCAAAATGTATGACAGATTTAGAAAATGTTGTCATGGAAATGAATTCATGACTTTATGTAAGTTAAGCGAAAATTGTTTAAGTTAAATTCTTTTTTTGAAATATAATTTTTGGTAGAGATAGTTTTAAGTTTTACTAAATTTTGTTGGGGTATATATGTGAAGAGTGTCAGTATTATCTTGGTGTGCGATTCTGGGGGTTGCGGTGTGGTGATTGTTTCAATCAGAGCGGAAATCAATCATCGGAGGGCCGCAGCTGTGGATCATATTTATGGTGGGTGATTACAGGTTTTCGAGTGATTTATACTGCCAGGAGGAGTCCGAATGACGGGACGCCATCTTGCCATGCCGCTTGATATACTACACTCCGACACGCTACTGACTGACTGATCACACAAACTTAGCCACCCCAAAATCAACCTCACATTCTTTCCCTCTTCCACCCATGGTATACTCCATCTCTCTCCCATTCCTTTTGACAAAACATCCCTTCGAAGTTTCGTTCTTCCCAAAAATACATTTTCAATTCAATTATGAAAACCCTTTTCGTTTAATTCCACTAACTCGCCTCGGACCAACTACTGCTGCTTCCACCAAAAGCGCTGATCGTCCGAGGACGTCCGTCCAATTATCATAAATCAACCCCAAATTAATAATTGATTGCGCGTCTCGTTTATGTAAAATTAATACCGTCCTCATCAATTAATAAAATATTATTAATGCTCAAACTTTGTAGCAAATTTCTAATAGAGAAACATTTTTTTTTATTAAAATCTAATTATTGTATTCTTTAATTATAATTTGAAAATGTATTGAATTGAAGCTTTTCACCTGCAATTCAAATTTTACATTATCAAAATAATCTTCGAACGTTGATTATTAGGTAATACTTCAGGTGATGTTTTAATTAACGCAAAGTTACAAATTAAAAGTTCAATCGACTATTTTACAATTCACCTGTTCAATGCTTTCTGTAACCTGACTGAATATTCAGTTGGATTTCTTGCATTGAAAGAAATTTTACTTTTGTATTCACTTTAGCATATGTTAAATTTACTAAAATAATACAAAAAGTGTTTGATTTTAACATTAATAAATCGTTTGGTTAATATATTTTCATGTACGTATTAATAAATATGTTGTTTATTTATTTAGTAATAATAAATAATATATTTTTTTTAAATTAGGATTCCGTCAATTTATAATTATTTTTTAAGTATATCCTTATACAATGTTGTTCATGATGCATCGGATAATAAATGCTTTATATTGGCTTAAAACAGAGATGATTATGTTAAGCATTTTTTTAAGCGAGTAAAATTAGTGTTAAACAGGTTAAAATACGTATTCGCTTCAGATGAAAGGATGAGGGAAAAGAAGGAAGTCGTCTGGTATCAAATTACTGAGGCACAACCAGTTTTTTTTGTTGTCGTCGTTGTTTCCTTCTTGTTCTTCTGGTGAAGCGGAGGAAAAGGTTGCGTCGATCACGTTATTATTTTATGGCTACGTGATGATACGGAGGTAAGATGTTGCTAATTATGGTGAAGATAAAATCTGGGGAAAATAAAGTTGAATAATTATATCTATCTGTATACGAGAAAACGAAGAATTTCTTGTTTTTTTTTTTCTTTCTCGATGCTGTTGTTAGGATGAAGGTATCTGGTCGTAAAGTACATTGCAAGTCTCATACAATTACATCACATTAAATTCATTTATCGGTATGTTGTCTAATACCTCCCGCGTCCGTCCCGCTTGTCTCCAGAGCTGAAGAATGGGGGAGATGAACAGAGAGTGGTATAAAGTATGCAGCGGGATTTATATATATATAGAGAGAGAAGGTCGTAAATATGTCCGTCTTCTTCTTGGTGGTGCCCCGAAATGAGGCAATTTGTATGACCGAAATGCCGACGCGCCTCCTCCTGATTGATGCGTTCTAATCCACACAAAACTTAATCCCTAATCCTTGCCAAGGATGTCGAGGCTGCTGCTGAAGAGAAGCCATTTTGTGTTTGACCATTGTTGGGAAGCCATTGGCGAGAGACCATGCCGGGTGATTGACAGGACAACAGGCCCACAGGACGAATGGGAAACGTTTATATTTTATTACTTCTTTCTTTAGCAGTCGCAGCACGGATTCTCTTTCGCTTCTCTCCTTCGTCTCTCTCTCTCACACACACAAGGACTAATAAAATCCGCATCTTTAGATGGACACTCATGGATAATTGCGAATACCAAAAATGAAGTGGAAGAGGAAGAAGTAGAAGCAAAAGAAGAAGAGCAGCAGCAGCAGCAACGACAACAACGGTACGAAGAGGCGGAGGAGGTTGAGCAGCGGCTGCAGAAGAGAGGATGAACAGGAATCCTTCTCTCTATCTTATTTTATGCACCTATGTGCATTATTAATACCGATCGCAGCCTCAGCCTCTCTCCTCCACCTCTTCGCATATCTCTCTCTCTCTCTTTCACCATCTCACTCCTTCTTCAGCTCTTTGCGGCCTCTCGTTTTTATTCCTTCCCCCGGCAGATTAAACGAGATTTACGAGAAACAGGTTGTACATTATGCAGAACCCACTTCTGCCCAATTACAACTGCTACATAGGGAACTGTCACTTTAAATAACTCTTTCCCCGATCCGCACACATTCGCCAATAAACTCACCACACCTAAGAACTCCTTTGCTCCTCTTTTCCTTCACTCTCTCGCGCATTTCTTCGCCAAATCCCTCATCCCCTTTTTTACGGCCAGTACACAACAAAATTGATGGTGCTATTTACTAAACTTCAGGAAGCTATCACATCTGTAAGAATAAGTTCAACGAGATTAATTTCACTTCACAAAATTGCTGTATTTGAAAATATAATTACATCTACAAAGACAAATATTTTGAAATCATCTGATATTTTTCATAATAGTTTACATTAATTAATTATATATAATTAATAAATTAATATAATTAATTTCAGTTTTTTTTTATATGTAAATTATTAAAGATGTAATATTAAATTATTAATATTTCTTTAGTGAAAGGTCGAATGCTTAAAAATTAAGGTTGTCATTGAATATTGTTATATACGTAAAAAATATATAAATTCGTTAATAAAATTATGATTATTGGAAATGGTCCTGAAACAAACTAGCGTTTTCTTCTTCGTTGAACGGTACGAGGTTGCTGTTCTCCTCGGCTTCAAAAGTCCAAGTGCTCCTCTCCACGACTGCACCTTCCTCTTTGGAGACGATAAACACCGGGAACATGGTGCTGCCGTATTGTTTAACCTCAACCTTCGGAACGACTTCGGTTTTGATCTCCTCCAGATCATCATCAACGTCTTCATCGATCTTCCGCTTCAGATTCACAGACTCCACGCCGTGACAGATCCCTGTTATGTAATTGCTCGCATCGTTTTGCGTGGGGAAGTCATCCCCATGGACCATCATCAGATGAACCTTGAAGTCTTTAGCTAAATTTGTTTTGTAGTGTTTGCCTCCTTCGCAGAACTTGCACTCGTACATGCATCGTCCTGGATGCCTGTTCGTGGCCATAACGTGCTTCCGTAGATTCTCCTGAATAAAATGAAAAAGAGAAGCAAGAGGATGAGTTTTCTGGATTTGCATAACTGCGAAGTGGTTATTTACCAAATTGTTGGATCGGTAATCGCAATGAGGACAGACGAACGGCTTCGAACCGGTGTGGATTCGCTCGTGCCGAGCCAAATGGAATTGGAGCCGAGTCGTGAACGAACAGTGCTGACATTTGAACTGCTTGCCATCCCCGTGCATCGTCTTATGGCTACCAATAATTAAAACGAATTATAACAAATGTAAATTCAATACATATATTAATCAAAATGATCTTCTGGATGGATCTTACAGTAAGACGAATCTGGCCAATGGATGAAGATCATGATGGTTGTTGTTGTTGGTGATGGGTGAGAGGGGAAGAACGCGTGCGTTTGCACAGCACAGTGGGTGAGGAGGTGAGGTGAGGCCGGTGATGCGTCCAGTCGCCGGGACAAGCGGCTATTAAATTGCTGGATTTATGGGTGATTTAATTACTGGGGAATATGCTAATTGCCCTCACATAATTGGACGCGTATAAATCCATTTTTGTAATTTATCGTCGCGATCGTAAATTAAAAACAGTGAAATACCAGTAAAAAAAACACACAGTATGAAATGAAAATGAATAAGCGTACACGTCCAACAACATAATAATATAATGCTCTGCATAAAACGGAAAATCAGTCTGAAAACGACAAGAACATGGAATTTGCATTCAATCATTTGCAGATTAACACACATCGTGTGTACACATCCGAAATCTCTTTATTGCTTTAAACACGAAACGCGACTGACGAGACACAATTTATGAGTTTCTCTTTTATTCACATTTTTTTTTTTTTTAAATGTTATTTCCCACGTTATAACACTACTTGTAAATTTTATACAAAACATTTAAATATTATAAAATAGTTAGTACGATTGTTATAGTTTCATCAAAATCAATCAAGGTGTTTAAAAGTATGTAATTGTTAAGTTAATGTACAATTTGCTAATTGTTTGTGGAATGATGGTTGTAATTTTGTTTGGGAAGTAAAGTAAATGGATGTTTAGAGAATGGAATGAGGCGATGAGACGGCTGGTTAGGCGCCGCATTAAGTTAGTCGTCAAGACGAGATTTTCTGAACATCCTCGTCTTTTTTTAAATTCGTTCGTTCGCTGGTCGCGGTCGTCCAGGCTCCTTTCGGATTCAGAAGAACTAAGAATGCGAGGGAAGAATGCGAGCGCGCGATAAACGGCAAGGACATTCGGGAGGACGCGGAGGAATACCGCACCACCGACCGGTCGGTTTGCAGACTTGCTTTGCCGTTTGTTAAGTGATTCCTGGATAGATAAGGGCATTAATTGCGAGGCTCCGGTGCGCTCGCTCACTGCTCCTGTCAATTAACCGAACACACCGTGGTGTTTGTCTAATTTATCTGTCCCCCTTCGAAATGAATGCACGGAACCGCTTTTTTTACAACCCCCCTTTGGTTTAATGGCCGCAGACCGGGACCGGACCGTACCGGGGTCCGGTTCCGTCCGGCACGGTTCGATCTGGTACTTGGTAAGGTAAGATTGCGAAGATGGTAAGTACCGTTTCAGCTGCTGGACACTCTTGCCTCGGTACTGGCACTGATCGCACGGATGGTTCCTCTCCTCGGAGTGCGTCGTCATGTGGCACTTCAGGTCAGCTTCGCTTCTCGCAAAATGGACGCACGTTTCCACCGGACACCTGACCGTCTTTCCAGTATGCACCAGCATATGCTTTTGCAGGGTCGAGCTGCAAAGAGAACGAGAAAAAGATGAAAGAATTAATTTCAATTCGTTGATTTACTGCGGTCGATGGGCGTGCTGCTAACTCAGACACATACCAGAAAATAATATTTAAAAAAAAAAAACATATAAATACAAGACGGTCGAGATGAAGAGAAAGAACTATAAGGTATTATATATAGATATAATATATATGTATAAAGCAAGAGAGAGAGAAACAGAACGAGATGAAGAGGAGAATGAAGGTGGATGAAGAAGATGGAAAAAAAAGGAAGACATTGGGCGGCATCTCAAGCGCATATAAATCTGTCATAGCGATATTGTATTGATGTTATTTATGTAGAAATCAAGCAGTACCATCATTCCCATCAATCCCGCACTCGGAGGGCAAGCGAGAGCCGAGAGAGGCCTGCATCATCAAAATGAAAAGTTGGCTTGAAGGAAGATGAAGAAGAGGAGAGAAGGAGGTGGAGGAAGAAGAGGAGGCGGCGGTGGAGGAGGAGCAAGACGGAGGATTAAAATCTTTGTGATTAGTTGATTGCCGGCTCCGATTCCCCGCATATAAATTTAATACAGAGTTATAACTTCTCTTAATTACTTTTTATATTTTATTTATTGCCCTTTCGAAACAATAAACTTCTCTCTTCCTCGCATCATCCTAGATCCTCCTTTTCTGTATATTTTTTTTAATATTATTTTCGTCTTCTTCATCATCATCATCATCTTTCCCCTTTCGTACGGTTATTTATTTATTTCCATCATCCGTAGATGCATTCGAAGTGCGGCAGGAAGGGAACAAAAATTAATTACAAATAAAACGACGATGTTTTACAACCTCGTAAAATCAAACACCCCGAACTCTCGGGAAGCGTTATTTATGGACCGAGTTTCGTGTATGTGTTTGCTTTTTTTTTCTCTCTCTTTAAATTGATCTTCGAATGAACATAGAATTCAGCATAGGAAATGAGATAGAAATGTGATCATTTTGAATGTTACGTCAGATCGTATTTTATAATAAAAATCTGTTCAATAATAAAGCAATAACAATATTATTTGTCTGCATTACATAATATTATTCATTTTACTTAAGTATAATATGATAATTATTAAAGTTGTAGCAACAAATATTGTTATTATCATTTCACAAATTGCTACGTTGATTGTTTTCTAGAGAAAAAATAATTATCAACCTTATAGTTCTGATTTAAGAGAAGTATATAATTTTTGGCTATAAAAATGGTAGTTAATTTTTATGTTTTTTGTTTGTCTTAATACCACAGTATCCATCAAATGATGTTGCGGTTGCTTGCCCGAACAAATTACATGCTCGATTGAATGGAATCCATGATGTCCGAATGCAATTAAACGTCTACCATAAAACGCAGATGGTCATCAGGTAACGTTTACCTGAATCATCGATATCCACTGCAGTTGCTGTTTAATATATTTTAATTTTCTCGATTTAATTAAAAGCTACCATGCAATAGATTTATTTATGATGTAAACGTTTCTTCATACTTTATACAACATGTTATTCAAAATATGTAAATATTTTCGAATTACAATATTTTTTTAACATGTTTGGATTTAGGTAAATATTGTAATACATTATCAATTATATTATTGTATACTTTGCATATTGGAAATTTGCTTTGTAGGTAAATTTAAGAAGACAATTGCAGATTTATGGTTACATAATTCGTACTTAATATATGCAAACCGTTGTCCTATGTTCGTTCGAGTATCGTATATGTTGCCTGGTCTTATTAACATGAATTATTTATTTAAAATTAATTAAAATTATAAATTAATCGACTAATTATGCGAGAGCCCCCACAAAAAAGAGAAGAAAGATCGAAGTAGCTGTATGTCGCCATTAGGAGGAATAATGAAGAGAGAAACGAAGAATGGAATCGCATCACCTGTTTCGACTGAAAGAAGGATGAGAAGAAGCAGAAGGGAGTCCTCTCCGATGTCTTCAATTTATATTTTAATTGATCTTTAAATGATCCCAGTGACTGAGTTATGCTCGCAATTAAGACGGCGCCGCAAAAGGAGTACAACCAATTTTCGGCCATGCCTTTTTTTCCTCTTTATTTATTTCATTCTTTCTTTCTTTCATCCGACCAAAAATGGATTTATCTTGGGCAAATCGGTCGACTCGGTTTGGTTCGATGAAGCGGTGACCATCTAATCTCGAAGACCAGTTCGTAAATACAACCTTCACAATATTTCACCTAATGGATGGACAAATAAAAGGAACGAGGGAATAAATAGTGGAGAGACGAAGGTAAAATGTTGCGGCGCGGCGGTAATTAAATAGAAAATAATTGATAAGTAATTTGATAGTTCGTTAAGGCAGCCGGGGTTTGGTTTACAAGTAGTCGATGGTGGAGAGTATTCCGGAATTTGTGACAGTGTTAAATGCTGTAATGCACTTCGGGTCATATAAAATGCTCTTGGAAATATGCGTGTGTGTGCGGGGAATGAGAAGACGACTAAAAGGAGTCGATGAAGAAGTGGTGGAAGCAGAAGAAGAAGAGGACGAAACCGAAGGAGGCGGATGAGGATGAGGTTGTGGAGGACGGGCTCCGTGCATACGTAAACAGGTTCTTGCATATTATTAACGACATTCGTCATAAGTCACTCATTATGGGTCGCTAATCTGCGCCGGAGGACCGCTTCCCAAGCTTTGTCACCTGACCAGGACATATCTCATGTCATTAGCAACAAAATATACTATAAATAACCAGATACTTCTTCTCCACTTATTTATTAAATTCCGTTTTTATGGCGCTGCCATTTATTTTAACTTCAACATAAACTCGCCAACTTCATGCGCACTTTTCCATCCCGCCAATGCGAAGGAGCAAAAAAAATAAATGAAATACAACATCAACAACAACAACAACAACGGCGACCGCAAAATAAATTTAAAAAAAAAAGTACAACGGCGTGCATGCATTTGCAAACTCACACGAAGCCGTCCTCATCATCATCCTCATACCCACAGTCATTCCTAATCTCAATTACAATCTTACAAATTGTTACCGCCATCTTCATTTTCTAACATTATTTTACTATAATAATGCATATTATAAAATAAATTAGTAACATTCTTGCATCACCTTAATTCTATACTTTAAATCAACTGAATACACATTCTTTAAATTACAAAATATAGTACTATTTTATTGAAATTAAAAATGTTTTCAATTTTACTAGAGTTGCATTTTTTTTAAAAGAATATTACGTATTTTACTTTTTGTTTGTTTGTTTTTCTGTTTTGTTATTTTGTTGCGAGTGATGTTTATTGGATGGATGTGTGCTGTTGGAAGGCTATTTAGTTAAGATAATGTTGTTGTGTAGTTGGAATAGATAGTAATAATATAGTTGTGTGGAGTGCAGTAAAACGTGAGGCGGTGATTAAGTCTAATCACTATAATATTCCCCGGCTACCATCCATGGCTTGGGTGCTTTAGCAGTACTTGATCGGATGCACATGTACACGCTGCACGGAGCGTGTACTATATAGTACGGAATGGGAGGTGGGGAAGAGTATAAGGTTGTTGGGATGGTGCGAAGGGCGCGAAAGGCGTCGAAGGAGTAATTACTATTTATCACCAAGGAAAGGCGGCTGAAGAGATGAAGGAAGCAGAAGGAGGAGGAGGAATAAGGAAGCAGCAGCAGGATGAAGGAAACCGGAGGAGACGTTGAGGTGGTGGTGGCATCGAATCATGCCAATCTCTCCAGCCAGCGAATTTTTAAGCCCCGCGATGGGATTTATTGCATACTTTTAAGCCGCCCCCGACGCTCGTAAATTTGAGTAGACTCCTTTTTTCCCCCCTCGTCGTCCCGCGATGCATCCACCAGCGATTTGTGTGTGTGTGTGCGCGTCGTGTCTTCTCTTCCTCCAATGATGCATTGTCTTTCGATTCGAAGAATAGAAATAATAAATTAAGGACCGGGCACCACCAACTCCTCTGGATGGTGGTGTGGCTGTAGCTGTCGGCGGGGCGGCGACGAGACAACCTTTCCATCAAACACTTGCTTTCTTTTTTCCCTCCTTTTACATACACTCTTCCTCTATCTTTTCCACTCGTTTCATTTGCTCCTTCTTTCTTCTCTCCGAATGTTTGCCAGAGAGTGACACAACCTACTTTGCATGATCGCGCCGTTCCCACTGTCATACTGATAGAATATATGATAATTGCGTTTTCGGAACGAATGGCCAAAGTTTCTTCGTGCGAGCAGAGTACGTCTCTGTATCGGAGAGGAAACATTGGGACAGTATATATGATCCCTGGATGTCTCGTCGCTCTGTCTCAACTCGTATAACTTCATTTTGCATTTAATGCACAGTCAACCTCCGCGAAGACGACCATCATTAACTACGCTAGACTCCATAAAAAGTAGTTAGATACCTTATTTACGAAACCTCCGCAGATTCTCACATCGCAAACTCAATTTTAATAAATGACTATTGTCATCATAACATAACATATAGAAAATATACATCATTCTATTCAACTATAAATAAAAAAAATAGATTTAAATAAATTTTAAATAATTTAAATTATTTTGATATTTAACAATAAATAGAAATTATATGTTAAAACCTAATTAATCTAAAGATTTGTAATATCTAATTATAAAATTAAAAATATAATGTTATAATTGAAATTGAGCGTTGATTTAAATCATTAGTTGTCGAGGATCATTAAACATGTAAACTCATTTGTATGCTTCAAATTAGTGAAGGATTTGAAGTATGATTATAGTACCGTTGATATTTATAGGAAGATGTTATTTAATTGCTTCCTGGATGAGAAAAGGGAGGACGTTGACGTGACTTAAACGATTACCAGAGCATGATTATTTTTTCTATCTAATTAGAATACTATTTGTCGTTTAATTATGTTTGAAGAATTTTTTAAATGTTTTTCAGAATAATATAAGAAATAAAAATACTTGCTCAACTATTTCAGATTAAATGATCTTTCTTATATAATATTTAGTAATTAAGATGCGTGTAATGTGGGAATCTGGGATGATGTTTTTTTTTTCATTTGGTAGTATTAATAGTTGTATGGTCTTCAAGACTGTCTAGTGTTAAACGGGATTCCTCGTTGGATCCGGTAAATTAGGATTCCATTTTTCGAGGGCCATAAATATGAAGATGTTTATTATGTCGGTGGGCAATTTATCTTAACTAGCAGCCACCCATAGTAGTAATTCCAACTAGAAACTAGCAACCCCTCGCGCGACCACCCGCTCCCGTCCTCGTCCTCACCGCCCGCCTCTCATCCCGCACTGGGTAAATAACTTAAGCATACATTAGACCGGCAGGTCTCCTATATATCAAAGGGTGAGTCCAGTGCGCTACTTAAACACAACTCAGGGAATTATGAGATAATACGTTAGGCAAATGTCTGCTTAGGCCTTCGGTGCCGTCCTCCTCCTCAACTACCACCTCCTCTTGTTCAGCAACCACCTCTTGGCTTACAAATCATGTCCTCTCGGCTTGTGTGTGTGTGTGTGTTGAGTTTCAGCGGCCACTAATGCGTGCCAAATGGCCACCAGGTGGTGCATCCCTTATCATCAACGGTTTCCCGAAGATTGATAACCCAAATATACCTAATTTTCCTTTGATGGGATTTCGTGGCATCCTCGAAGCTACCCAAAAAAAGTGTACCATTTGCAAACCCATCCCCACGTTAATGCAGTAAATCGCCCGTCCCTCAAGCACCTCCACCACCGGGTGAATAGTTCACGTGTATTCGCAGCACCCCACTTTTCCGGTAATTTATGCTTCATATTTTGCGCTAAACGTACAGTAATTAGAGAATTGTGGTCTACGTGAAATATAGGTGAAGGGTTCGGAATGTTTATAGTAATTGTGACTGCCTCAAGCTGCATGAGATACTGTGGACTTGTGCCAACAACCAGAGCAACCTCCGTCTCCCTTCCGCAGCCGAACCACCCCGTAGCACTGATACACACACACACATCCCCACGATGCATCATTCAAGGATTAGCTAACAAACATTTAATCTCAATTTTCAACAAATTTTACTTCCAAAAATATAACTTAAATATACAGCAATAATTAATAAGTGATTCTCTAAGAGAGTCATTAAAATATTTTGCATAAGTGATGTCCTTTTATAAAACAGAAATTAAATTATAAATGTATAATAGTAGAAGTATGTGTAAGCAATGATATGGATGATATGGTTTAGTAATACTTATTTAGTTAATTTCGGACCGAGAGACGGTATGAAGCTAATTAAGGTTCGCCGATACCGATCTGGCTCTGAACTTTTGATTTAAAATCTGTAAACTCGATCTGGCTTAGCCCAGTTGCGCGCCCATTTATTACATCAGGATGTGTAATTTAGACGATGCCAACTTCGCTAATCCATTATTTCCGATTTTTAATATATTCCCGGAGCAGATTTATGGCTGTACTAGCTAGCTAGGTAGGTGTACGTACGTATGTATGCTGTACTTGTTTCAGTTGTTCTCTCCGTTCTCCGGCAACCGTCGCTTTGGCAGTCGATTAGCAGGAAATCGCGGCGCTAAAGGGAGATACAGATACGGTCTGACCTTATTGTTTATTTTTTTTTCTTCTGTTTTGTTTTGAAAATTTTATGGGAAAGAAATGGATGGACTGCAATGAATCTCCTCTTCCACTTGTTCTTCTTCTTACATTTCTATTGGTGGATCGCGTGGCGTGCCGATCATAAAACATACATCCACGTCATTAAAGGCAGTTATTAACGCCGAGATATTGATAAGTTTTGCTTGAACTTTTTTCCAAGTCCGCCCAATAAATAACGTTTATTTCTTTAGTTTGACATCCAGTTAATCATTCTGTTTATGCCAGTGACTCTCCTCCTCCTCCTCCTCCTTCATCCTCCACCCCTTCACCTCATCCTACTCCACCACCTCCTTCAATCCTGCCGCCGCCGCCGCCTCACTTCGCCTCATCAATTCCTTTTCTTTCTTTTTCAACGAGTATAAATGTAAATTAAGATTACGACTTCGATTGCTAGACATTAAATTGGCGGCGTCTGCTGGACGGACTGCTATATACAAAGCTTTACAGATGATTGACTTCGCAGTTCGAGCATTGCTAACTTTTCGAATCAACTTCAATAAATCAACAATCTCCAACTAATTAAGAATTACCAATCTCTTGAAGTAATCTATTTATATCATAAATCACGATACTAGTAATTCACATGTAAATAAAATTGTAGGATTTTTTAATTAATTACAACAAATATAAATTACATAAATAATTACAAATTTTTGATGTATCAATAATTTTTTTGAATGTAAACTTTTGGATAATTTCTATATTTGACTTCTCGAATGACTTTAGATGGAATGACTTTAGTATTAACAGTTTGTTTCGAAACTTGCGAGTTTTCAAATAAAGTAAAGTTTCCGAAACTTTGAAAATAAAGTTGCTTCCTCTTCGCGTGCATGTAACAATTTTCAATTATCAATTAGTATTATTCTACATGTAATTTAACTTTGATTAACATTATAATGAAATATATATTTTTTTAATAAAATTAGTAATTTGAAGATTTCAAAAACTTGTTTGTTTCCTTTAGTCTCTTCGAAAATTCGCAGTAAACTTATAATATAAAAAAATGTTAATTAGCGTGCATAATTTAATGAAGTAGTTTAAAGGGCAAAACCGTGTAGCTACTAGTAGCAATATGCTTATGGAACGTTGTCTGTTTTTATGGATTCATCCGGCTCTTTCGCCGAAAAGGGCGATTCCGCCGCCAACGCCGCCGCCCCCGATGGATTGTAGTTAAAACAAGAGACGAAACGCGCTTACTAATAGCCTCTTCAAACTAATTTATTGTTAATGAAATTATACCAGAGCTGCAAAAAGCAGAAATCGTCCCTGTTTACGTTTTATCTCGCTCCTTGTTCCTCAGTTTGTTTTACTTGCATCATCTTGCTTCGTTTTTTTTCTTTAACTTCTTTAAATTCGCATCCAGCGCCTAGGAAGTCATCACACTTAAACCTTAATTACATTAAATCATTCCACTTTATTAAAGTTGAGCGCCGCATTTCTTGTTTCGTTTTTTTTTTTTGATATGTTATTCTCCGTCGCTTTATTTTTGGTTTATTAAGATAATTCCAGTGTGAGGAAGAGAGGTTTGTGTGTGTCTGTGTGAGAGAGAGAATGTGCTTTATGCCCGAATGTAATGCACATCTGGATACAGATCTAAACGCTGCTTTAATGGTTAATCAACATGCTGTTAGTGAGCCGAGCCTCAGTATATTTCATCCAAAGAGAAGTAGATGGAGATAGATAGATGAAAACGTTGAAGGCGGGAGGCGAAGAAGAGGATCCTCATCCCGTCTCCTTCTCTCTCGCTCCCTCCCTCGCCTATCTCCGATGTCCATCTCAGCCCTTGTTTATCCCATCTTATAATACTTTAACAGTCTTTACTGCAAATTGCATCCACCTCTTTAAAACCAGTTTCCAGAGAGCGGCTCAGATTCGCCGGAACGCGCGCACTCGCAAAAGACGGGAACCCCTTCGAGCCCCCCACACGTTCAACAAACAAATCACATGAAGACATACATATATATACACGCATATATATATATACATAGAGGAGAAGCAAAGAATTCGAGCGATCTCTCATCAAATTAATTATTAACCAATTTCTGCTTCCCGAAGTAACCATCCTCGTCGTACCGCTCTTTCTTTTCTTTATTTTTCCTTAACCAACATTATCGTTATTATTTATTCTGAGACCTTTCCCCCCCGACGTCCTTTCTTCTTCGTCCGCGCCGATTTATGATATTCACTTTATATGCATCCGACATAAATTTAATTATTTTACGACGACGTGCCGCCACCCTTCCCCCTCGCCATCGCAGCTCTTACACTCTTAATGACGAAACAGTATAAAAAAAAGAAGCGAAGAGAAGAAGTTGGGAAGGAGTCTTCCTTTGCATATTTAATTTATACCCTCACAAAACATACATACGCTCGCGCACACATACACAAGTCGGTACAGGCTCCGGACACTTGATCAATAATTTATGAAAAACGAGAGGAAAAAAAAAATAGATTACATTTCCATTCCGATTCGGGCTGCAGCGTTGGAAGACGAGGAGGACTGGTATGGACGGAACAGCCAGCGACCCAAGTACTAGTACGCTCGTTGTTTTGTCAGTTTCTCTCTTTTTTACTCTTCGTCGTCGTCGTCGTCGTCATCGACGTCGACTTCTTCCTTTTCTCATTTATGGACGTACAAATTACCATCGGCTTCTTGATCCCGGAACGTAAATTACACGGGTTGCCCTCTTATTATTCAATCGTAAATTAGATTTATCGAAGGAAAACAATCTTCCGAAAGCCATTCTCCGATTATAATACTTTTTTCTTTGTTCTTGTCAATCAATTTTGAATTGATTTTCTAGATAATTTTGGAACATACTCCATTTAACACAATTAATTTATTTTCAATAATGAAATTGTTTATATAAGTGACATTAACATTGTGTATATAATATTTACAAACTTGCAACTAATACATGTAAATGAACCTATTCTTCGAACGTTATGGACAATGAGATGGGGTGGTGTCGAAAGGGAGGCGTTTAAATTTACCTTTCTGGTTTTGTGGTCAGTAATAAAAGCTGCAATAATTCTTTCCAGCGTTTATGCGTTTTTAATCTTGATTTTATTTATTTAGCTGCAAACACTTCGACAATGGGACAAGGCAACGGGGCAACGAGCAGAAGCAGGCATAAATTACCGGGTTATAGTTTACGGGCAATAAAAGTATGGGATGTAATAAGTAACAAATGCATAGTGAACGGACTTACTGTTTGTTGAAGTGGACGCCGCAAATGGCGCACAGGTAGCTGTGATCCCTCGTCTTTCCATCCGTGGGTGCTCTGTACTCTCGCTTCGGATCTTCGTGGATCTTCAGATGAGCTTTCCAATGGCTCTTGCGTGCAAATTTGGCGCTGCACACGTTGCACTTGTACGACTTCTCGTTGGTGTGATTCTGAATGTGGTAACGCAATGAGGACTTCGGATAGGTAAATGTGCACAGGGGGCATTTGTAATGGTATGTTGTTTTTGAGTTCGTGTCAGTTTGCGGAATGGCTTCGCTGTGCAACGCTTTGTGGTATATCAGTTCTGAATTGGTTTCGGTGCTGTATGGGCACTTGTCGCATTTGTACGGGTTATCGATGATGGTGAATTTGCAGAGCTTCGAACGAATGTGAACCGTGAGCTCTTGAGGCACCGAGAACTTTTCACCGCATTGAACGCAAGATGGTAAGTGTTCAGGATGAGTTTCTCTTAGATGGTGTTTCAGTGCTTGGAAGGTCTGAACGATCAACGAGCAGTAATCGCACTTGTGTATTGGTTCCGGTTTGTTTTGAGCTTTGCATCTGTGCTCTGGGCTCTTCCTATGCGAGACACTCTCCTCCAATGTATCGAATTGCAACGAACATATTGAGCAGTAAAAATTCTTGATTTGGTGATGATTGGATATGTGGACTTGCAAGGTTTTAAGCGATTTAAAGGTCAGGTTGCAATGCTCGCAAATTTCCTTCATCTGATATTCGTTGGTGGATGTGCTCGAGTATAGATGGTCGTTGGTTTTGCAGTGGATTCTCAATTCGATGTTCAATGTGAACTCTTCGGAACATGTGGAGCATTTCAGAGGTCTTATTTTTTTGATGATGATGGGCACGGAACGATTAATCACAGAGATGACCTCTTTGTGTTCGGTTGAAATAAGATGAGAGAACATCGTGTCGTTGTCTTCGCATGAGAACTTGCAGAAAGTGCACAGGATGTAGCCTGGAGCTTTGTCCATGGTACTTTTGTGGTCGGCGGAGTTCCAGTGCTGCAAGAAATGGAGTTGGCTGTTGAAGTAGTATTTGCAGGTGCCACATTGGTAGGGCGAGTGCAAGACGATTTTGTGTATGTTGTCGAGGACCATGGCGTGGGCTTCCGGCGTGCTGATGTCGCCTTTGCGGCAATGGTAATGCGAGATCAGGTGCTTGCCCATCAAGTGAGAGGTAACGCGACTCTTGCATACCGAGCATTTCACATAAATCCTCCTCTCCGCCCTCCTCCTCTTCTGGCCGCCCTTCGGCTCGACGGCATTTTTCATAGTGTCCTCATTGTCTTCCCCGACGGCATGCGGCCAATATTCAACGGGTTTCGCTTTCGTTTCTTTATCGGGTTTTGTATTCAAATGCGGCGAGTCGTCGAACTCTTGCGTCGTCCGCTTGAAATGCAGCTCGGACTTCAGGTGCCGGTCATAAACCACTTTCGAGGCCAATTTTCGATTGCACGGTACACACCAGAAATCCTTCCCCGACTTCTTCGACTGATTCGAGATTTTGATTTGCTTCGACTTGCTCGGTGGATTTGGTGCTTCCGGGATTTCCGGTTTCCATTTGCCCTTGGTGTGCGTCTGCGGTGGTATCAGACTCATCCTCTTCGGCTTCCATTTACCACCGGTGTAACTAGGTGCAGGATCAGCCGTGTACTGCGGCACCCATTTACCACCGCTCGGGATGTATTCATCATCGAAATCGTCATCTTCGTAATTCGTGTCTTCACTGGCATCATCGGTATAAACCGCATTGCTTACATATTCTTTTTTAATTGATGCATTTCTGCTCAAATTGTCGACGGCTTTGATTAGCTTCGTGTGGTTATCTCCCGTACCCAACTCCTTCAGCTGGTGTCCACCTATCCAAGCGTTCTTTCCAGACTTTGATTGCTCCTTCTCCTGAATCACCGCTGAAGTCTTGCTGCGCGTCAAGATGCCGGTGAAGGTTTTACCGCTCGTCGATGGGGCGACCGTCTTCTTGCTGCTACTCTGCAACTCGAGGCTTGAAAAGAAGTCGTCGGCTTTCAGACTGAAGGCATAATCTTGCGGAAGGAGTTCGCTGGATGGGGGTGATTTTGGAGGATCGGGTTCCGATTTGACGCAGTTGTTCTTGCGATGGGTCACGTAGTTGTCCAAGCCGGTGATGGTCTGATGGCACTTCAGGCAATAGTGCGAGTCCTCCACGTCGTCGTAATCGGCGATCATCTCTGGAAACAAGAAGAATGAAAAAATATAAAAGTGAGGGAGTGTTTAGTCAAGTTTTCGAGGCGAAGGGAGATTGAGATTTGTCGCATCGGGGGCGCGTTTCACGGGGCTGTCGTCCGAATAACGAGCTTCCCCATCGATCCGGACCCTCTCTATACACAGTCTCTCCTCCTATCCATGGTACATGCATACGCCACCACCTCCGGGATGGACTCACATCTACTTCTGCCTCAAATACTCTTGCATACGTACATATACGTACACGGAGAAAGAGAGTGAGTGAGAGAGAGACCGGCCGCAATCATTCTTAATTATTCATCGCCCCTTCGAACATAATCTAACGCCGCATAATATTTAAGAGGGAAGAGAAAATGCACCTGCACGGGTATAGGATTACGCAATAATAAATAGCAGTTGTCGTTGATAAGTAAATAATGTCAAATGGAATATGCATGAGACACCGCAGGCGATGTATCAATTTGCATTCTATCTTTTCCTTCTTTCTCTCGTTCGCTCGCTCCGTGGTATCCTTCCTACCACCTCGAGGAGTCCTGTCTTTACGCGATGATTTTATTAGATCCTTCCTTACTTCCTTCCTCACCATTCTCACTTCCGTTCATTTACTTTTTTAGCGAAATCAAAGAATATCAGGCCTTTCCTCATCTCAAACACTCATAGACATTCCGAGGAGAGACAGAGAGAAAGACGTGAAGGCATACGTAGATCCACGCCCACGCTAAACTTGACGGGGTCGACCGAGTAATGGGTTCAGTCTGAACTTGTTATGACGCGATCCGTGCTCCGAATAACTAGACTCGTTACTTTGGTCGGGATTATCTTATATGTCACTCCCCGGGTAAATACAAGCCTGATATATGCTTATTGGCAACAGTTAACCGGATCTATGGGCTCCGACCCAAAAACTTTCATAATTACTTGTGCATCCACGAAAATTGGACCTCATCGTTTCCAATTTATACCGACCGTACGGGCGAGGGGGGGACTCCCCTGTTTTGGCCTTCCTCCTCTTCCAACCCCCGTCGCAGCAGCCGACGGAACCGGCTCACATGCATTAACTGAGACGACGAGTCGATGTTGCCGTGTTTAATTAGGTTAAATACCATCGGAGCATTTCATTCTTAATGACCTCACACACTTTGGTAAACGCCATAATGCCTCTGCATATCCACCAATCTTGATTCTCTCCAGTACCGCATTTTTCCGCCATCCACTCATCTCTATTTAAAGAACTTTCCTCCATTACGAGCTGCATGCAAATTATCAATTATCTCAAATACACAACTAACATAGACATATGAATGATTGCTTATCCAATTGATCATAAATTCATTAATTCTATACATTTTTAAATTTCGAAAAAAAAAATGATCAAAATAAGCAAAGCAAATTGTAATTCAAGAAACTATAAAATAAAATATTAGTTTTTTTTAATAGCACAGCACTTTCTAGTTTATTCGATTAAGACTATATAAATAGAGAATTTACGCAATAAATGTACGCGCACAATTATTATGTACTGTCTGTTTAATAAATGATTTGAAAACAATACTACAAATTGTATCAACAAGAACAAGAGCAAATAAATTTGTAAATGAGTCATAGAAAATCCATGACCTTTTACAACGCGCCATCGCTTAAGACTCTCTCATATGAAAAAAGGTCGCAGACTACAAAAAAAGAAGATGGCTTCCTATTTTTCAAAGAAAAGTTTAAAATTACAAAATTTAAAATATAATAAATAATTAATTTTCTATTACATACGTAATTCGTGTAAAATCAATTAAATTATAAGCAATAAACAATACGAGGATCGTTAATTATTAACTTTAAATTATATACTTTATTGTACATAAAATATGATGGATCATTATTGAACAAATAGTTTAATAATGTATAAATTAAATACGAAATCCAACGTGCAACTCGTTTAGATACATTCAGAATGATAAAACGGAACGGATAAAATATTCATGGGGAAAACCTTCGTATCAATTCGATTATGTATTTATTTTTTGTGAAATAAATAATGAGCAGCAATAAACATGTCGAAGCATTTGACCATCAATGCAAATAGCGTAACCTGCATCATTCTTTTACAGGAATCTGAATGAAAATAAATGTTAGCAGAAGATCGTACTTGGAGGAATGCAACCATTGACAGGTGACACATTCTTGTCTTCCGAGTTCTTCTCGGAAGCAGAAGAAAAGATGATGGTACCGTGACCGATGTTTAAAGAAAATATTTACTTATTTTCTTACATAAAAGTGAAATTCCGACTTACTTTTATGAATAAGAACAATATTATTGTATAAAGGAAATCATCTTTTATAAGAAAATGTACATTAAATTGCAGAAACAAGATTTTCTCAAAAAATAATTACGAAGACTTTTATAAAAATAAATTTTTTTATAGTATATTAATGAATAAAAATAAATAGGCACGTTTTCAATTAAAGCCAAACAATATTTTATTTTTAGACAGTTTCCGGCATTCAATATTTTTTCATCGTGACTAATAATTTCGATGTTCAGGCGTGAACTAAAAACTGAAATTGGCGATTTATTTCTTGTGTATCTTTTGATGTTGTAAACTAATTAATAATGATTAATCTGTTTGTTCTCTTAATTTATTTGACTAATTAATATACGAAATTAACCTAGATTCAGAAACTCGTCTTCCTTAATCAAATACTAATTACTAAGCGAGATTTAGTAATTTCAAGATTCATCATCAGATGTTAATATTGCAAGATACTGCAATAATTTTATATAAGTTTAGCATTGAGGTCATTCGTACAAGAGCTGAGATAGAATGGCTTGCAAACTGATTGTTTCACATTTACAAGAAATAACATCCATCAAACTCTGCACAAATAGCCTATAAAACTGGGAACGAAACGGCGAACACATGTTCGGTTTAAATGTCTTCGAACGGCTTGCAATTAATCAAATATTAAAATAATGGAAATACATAAAACCCGAAGGTCGCTGCCGGTTAGAATTATGAAACATTATTATAATGATCGTGGATACGCGGTAAATCATTGGGCGTGAACACAAATCATGGGATTTGTTCGATTGTCATTAAAAACTCCCATGTTTCTTTTTTTCCCCATCAGATTCCCGTGGATTTAGGAGCGAGCAAATTCTAAGTGACCTCACAGCATTAAATACGCATGAAACGGTGAAACCGATCCCTATCTGCTCTGTAACTCGAGCCCACGAAAAGCCATTCGTCAATTTTATTCATATTATTACGTGTTAATCTGAATCGCAATTCGTGCCCACCTTACATAACTCACACGCCCAATGGAAAATGCAAATTTTCAAGTTTATTTTATTAATACTGCTTCGGTTTTGGTCAAAGGTCCATCCTTTTCCCGATCATCAATAAACGTATGACCTAGGATTAATATGTATCTACATATATATATTCGTATATGTTCTGGAATTATAAATTAAATTTCGATTTTGTGATTTATCGCGAACGATAAATTTATGCACGTAACTGGAATTTATGTACGTTCAAATTATGTGCTCGTAAAATAAAAGTCCTTACAAGGACACGGGGCTCGAAAGATCGTGCGGCGAAAAAAATAAAATGAAAGAGGAAAAAAAATTAAAAGCGTGTACAAGTAAAAGCACCGTTTCTTGGCTTTTATTTAATCATTGCGTTTTATTTTATTTCTGCAAGTAATCAAAAATCGATGTAATTTATCCTTGCTTTATTTACATTGAATCAATGATCCTTAAACAAGATATTCAAATAACATGTTCACATAATTCATTAGAAATTAATTGTTAAAAAGAAACAACTAAAAATTATGTTTCGAAAATAATTTAATTCATATTTTATTTATAAAGTTAACTGTTAAAAGTTTTTCATGAAACTGATTTCAATTATGTCGAATTATTCAAAATTAAATATTTGACTATGATGACATCAAATGTTAAAATTATTTATTACACAAAGTGAATTACTAATTTAATTAAATTGAATAATTGCATGAATGGTTTTTTTTTAATGCGTAATATGAGACTTACTCAACAAAGAAAAATAAATAAATAATGGCTACAATTACAGTTTATTCAAATTTGCTTAGGTGATAGCCATTAATCACGAGCAGTTCCATTATTCAAATGGCGAGAGGCCTTCGAAAGTTGTCAGTGGGAAAAATAATACGCTTCAAAGTATTTGCTTCAATAATATCCGATTTATATTGTTGTTCTGATGTCCAGTGTATTTTTTAAAATTTTTGGATGACTTACGAAACGTCTGCTTCCTGTCGCGAGCTTGAATGACGGCTGATTCGTGAATAATTCAAATTAATGTGCTCGTACCTCCAACAAACATAATTTACATTCAATGAAATTCGCGCGATATTTGAAATAATTTATGAATACGTCTTTCACTATCGGCATATTTCCATTCTACAACATGAATGTTAGATAGTAATAATTCTTTCGTTTTTTATATTAATTCGCAATGATTGAAATTGTTTGTCAATCAATAATTTGGAATAAAATTATGAATGTCATAAAGTGAAAGTAAAAATACGTTATAATTTGGTGTTGATTAATTTCCGATTGGTCATAATTAAGTGGAGTAATTATGTATGCAAAGCATGTATTTAAATTTAATCTTATTCCGAAGATTATTGATTAATCGATCGATTAGTTTGGTATAAAAGAAATGAGAACGTGAGATACGATATGTAAATTCACTTTAAAAAAATGATTACTTATATCTTATATTAGTTTTGGTGTTTAGATCATACACTGCTACAAACATAGAAATGAATATGTATTCAATTTATATTATGAATGTTTGATGAGTCAGGAATGGAATCTTGAAATGAGAGGTGAGGATGGAGTGGACGTGGAAAGGAAGAAAACGAAGAGGACAACAACGAAATAAAAGGGAAGCAAGCAAGTAAGATTTGATAATAAATAATGATAATAAAAAGGCATATTTATAATCAATACTAAGAAGATGAAGAGTTGGTGCTTGACGTGTACGTGTGTGAGTGTGTATGTGAAGATCCGAGGAGGTAGAAGGACGAGAGGGAACAGAGATTACCCAGGCAACGAACACCAACGGTCTGGATGTAAATATAAAGTAAAAGAAATTATAAATACACAAGTCATCATAAAGAAACCCACATGTTCATAAATACATCGCATTAAATTACACACACATTCCAAAATCACATATCAACTAAATTACGAATTAGCATAAAAATCACATAAAATCCTAAATCCAGGCCTGTCCGGTCTTTGAGGAACTTGACTGGCACAAAAGGTTTGTCCGCTGTAAATCACGTCGCTGCCAGCTCGAAGCGCGGCAAATGCAAGAAGAACGCGGGAAGCGGAGAGGAGACACGGTGGACCCTCAGGTAGGAAGAAGAAAGACCTCTTTCTCTCTGTCCTCCCTCTGGAGAGGTGGAGATCTCCTCTGCCCAAGAAATGCGCGCACCAAATGCGAATGCTGTTATTACATGTCAGACGATTGATTCAGTACGCCGTGAAGCCGTCATCCCCGCATGAGGAACGGCTTCATATTCCTGAAGATTCATTGGTGCCGATGCACCTCACGCCCAAAAGAGAAGAGATCTTCGAACCCAATCCAATTTCCAAAACGATTAATTAAAAATTCTCACAAAAAAAAATGTACAATTCTCTTGATAAGGTAACCGCAATTCGCTCAACCCTCCCAAAACGAAAATATGACAACAAAGGTCCTTCCTAACAATGAGATCTAGTTCAGAGCGCGCGCGCGCGCTTGTGAAACCCTCTTTTTATTTTCTCTCTTTCTCTCCCTTGTTTTATTCTATTCGTTGAACCCGTATTGGATTATGTTTGGTTCCTGTCCATAAGTCATATTAAGACTATACAAAAGTTGCAATAAATCTGTCAAACGCGAAGGGGGGGCCCCCGGGATCAACTCTGGAAATGCTCCTTTTTTTTTGTTGTTGTCGTGTTCGCGTCTCTCCTCTCTTTCTCCTTCATTCGTATTATTCCAGCCGCTTTCTCTTTTAACTTTGTCGTTCGTCGGTTGTTGGCTTTTGACGTTTCTTTGGTGGCTGATGTCCGTGCAGCTATAATTCACTGATACGGACAGGTGAGATGACTGGATGCACGCATGAATACCATGCAGTTACCACTGTGAGAGACGAAATTTGCCTAAAAGCTCAGCCGGTGGTACACGTGAGATTAAAAAAGAAGATGCAGAAGATTCCATTTGATTCATCCGATTTGATTTACTTGACGTTCCGAAATTCAAACAATAAACGATGCGGTGGAAAGTCTTTACAAAAAAAAATAACAAGAAAATTGAATGGTTTCATGGGTGGCGGAATGCGTGTGATCAAGCAAGATTGTCTAAATTAACTAATTTCAAATATCTTTAATCTTTCAGACGTCACTTACAAAGATAAGAATTAAATATCCAAAAAATATGCAATTCGAAATGTTTACATAATTTTAAATATCATTTAAAGTGAAATTATAAAATAATACTTTTTTAATTCACACGTAATTATATAATTCTAAACTTCAAAATTAGTTCAATTATTGTTATGTAAAGTTGATTAGTTGTAACCAGTTATACACAATTTAGTATGTTCTTCCCGTCATAGCACATTCATATATGGGCGATGAAACATCAACGAAAGTTGCCAAACTGGTTAAATTTATTATTCTTAATTTAAAAATGTTTAATTTTTGTTATATTTAAATGTTGTGCATCCTATGCTATTTATGTCATTTTCTGCACTATAAAAAAAAGCACTTAGCATGTTTATACTACAAAAGTTCATAGGAGTCCAACTAAAAGACTATTGAGTGAGGACTTTCAGCTGCTTTTTATGTTCAACTAAAAAAGTATATATAATATTTTTGTGAGCTTATTATTATTGTAAAAATTGTAACTACTAAGGCTGCTGATATGAAAAAGTGTAGTTGATTTTATAAGGTTTGTTTTCTTTTCAGGTTGCTGAAATGAATAATAATTAGTTGAAGGTGAAGCGGAAAAATTTGGATTAGTCAGGTGAAAAAGTGCGAGGGAGGTGGTCGTAGCGGACAAAAAGAGATGCGAGTGTGTGTTATTTTCGTTTCGGGCGCTTCCCCTTTGTATCCCGGTGTTCCCCATCGCGTGGGGTGGTGGAGGAGGATGAGGAGCGGCGGTGGCTTCGTCCAGGAATGGAAAGCAGGCGACGGGGGTGGATGAGGAGGAGGATGGGGTGACGGTGGTGCGAGGGGGGCGGCCAGTGATGTGTATGCCGCGGGTCGGAAGCAGCAGTTCTAAGCGACGTTATGTCTAATCGATGCAGTGCTGCGCGCCTGGTCTTGGCCATTACGCACCTTAATAGCCTTTCTGTAGCTGTCTGTACCGCGGTCGCTCTCGCTCGATTTGTTTCACACTCTCCGTACACCCACACAGAGGCTAAAAGAGGGGAAGGACGGCGGTGGCGGCGGCGGCGTCGGGGTGGGGAGTTTGGGAAAAAGGGAACGGGGAATCGCCGCCTCATCCTCCTCCTGTTCTGTTCTCTCCCCTTGCACCCACCGTCGTTTCGCATTGTTTTCCCGGCGGCAACCTACACCCCCTCGCCTGTGCATCCCTCGGAGGTGGCGGCTCGGTATATGTGTGTGTTATATATATATTATAAGATCGCCTTCCAACTTTACTCATGATTTTAACATTACGCGATTACAAGCACGTGCGTTTCAGTTTATTTATTATTGCATTAACACCGAATTAAGCAACACTTCTGAACCCAATCGATTAACATCCGAAAGCGGCGCTAATTTTCTTCGAAAACACTTCCGGTAAGACAAACTTCCGGCAAAGAAGAAAAAATAAGTGAAACCGCACGAAACAACCTATGCAGGAGTTATAATAACAATAACTCATTAATACACTTCAAGAATCTTCATCTTAATTCGCAAAGTTATTTTACTATTTATAATTTTGATATTATTTTTACTTTGACATTTTTTAAAATACAATAATAATACAGGTATAAAATCATTATTTTAAAAATAATTCTTCATAGATTTTAAAATAAGTAATTTAACATCGTAATTTCAAAAAATAAAAATAGAAATATCGTCACTTTCTATCATCTCCAATAAAATAGTTTCTTGAAGAAAATAACATAAGTTTTCAAACAAATAAAAGAAAATAATAAAAGAAAATAGCTAAAAAATATACATGAATAAATATTGTTATATTCAATTAAGACTTTTAAGTTAATTGTTGAATGGTGATTTAGACCTTGTACATCAATTTTAAAGAAAAAAAATTAAGATTTATATTAACTTGAGTTTTATGAAATTGCAGACCTCGAAAGGAGCGTTGGTTCGTTGCGAAACTAATTTATTGACTTCTAATTGAAAATAGGTCAAAACGTGTCGATTTCTACAGTACAGCTTCATATATGGACACAAAAGCATTCGAGCACAATATAATATTTTGACTTCTTTCCGCGACATTGATCGATAGCATCAATTCACCACATCCTCGACAATACCGCACATTATTACACACCGCATACACGATTATCTACATCAAATCGCATTCAAACTACACAATATTTCTAATCATATGCCTTTCAATGGATAATTCATATTCTCGTTAAATTCATAACAGATATATTTACTCTTAATATTGAATTATTTTAATTCCATTATAATTATAACTGTGTTGATATGATATGATAAATTATTACGTAACTGTGATGTGAATTCCGACTCCTTAAGTGCATCCATATTTGCAGTTACTTTGGTTTATACAGCACTTATTAAATATTTTTTTTGTTCTAAATGAAATTTACGATTACCGCGATTATGATTTAACTGATTTCATTATAATTTTTAATTCGAGCGAAATTTCCTTTCGAATTTATATTGCATTTATATTTATATATAAAAAGCGACGTTGAGGTATGTACGGACATTCATATTCATGTTAATCAACACCTGCATATCAATTTCATAGTTTCAAATTATAAATTATAATAGGCTTATTAATGTTGTTTCAATCAGCACGCAATGGTTACGGTGAATTTCACTGATCGATGTTTCTCTCTCTCTCTTTCTCTTAGTTTCACGTTCAATTTGTCGTTGTAATCAATGGATGAGCGATGACAAAGCGGCCGGTAATCCTTTCGGTAATTCCTAATATCGGAGTGAGTTGATGGCTTTTAGGTGGGTGGGTGAGAGAAGGAAGGAAGGTCTCGAGATGATGATGTTTTTGGTTTCGGTTTTGTGGGATTCTCATTGTTGCTGTCCGTTGGGATGATGGATCCATTACTTTAGGTCGTCACCGAGTGGCCGCTAATTATTGTGAAGTAATTGAGGATGATTGAACGGATGGCTTTCTAGTTGTTATTAGTAGTTCGGACCCGAACCAAGCAAGTTGTTACGTATTGTTTTGTTTTTTCGCCCCCCCCCCAAACCTCCTAATACTCCTTCGAAAACAAGCTTCATTCATCTTTTCGTCCCTTGCAGATTATTATTAATCCCATCTAATCCACGCTAATGCCCACGTGGCATTCCCCCTTCATCGTTCTCCGTCTTCATCATCGCCACTAATTAGATCTTATTAGAGTGCTCAGGTCACTCGTTACGACCATTCATTAATTTACTAATAGTTTAAAATAAGTCATTCAAAAAATGATTTATATTTATTATTGAAAATTCGAAACAATTAAAATTTAATAAAAGTTTAGAATTATTTTTTTTTTCAAAATTTTGTAGCATGCGTTATAGATTTTTGTAAGCTTTGGATTAGTATTTGTGTAAGGCTTTTATGAGGTAAATGTGTGATATATTGGCGTGCAAAATCAAAGCAAATCGTTTGAGTTAAAGGGAGGTAGAGAAAGAAAGTCGTGAAAAATGATGAAATGAATGGGCGAAAATTAGGTACAAAAGGTGTTGGAAGTACTAGGTAATCCGAGTTTCCATAGTATCAGCCACGTTCCGAACTCGCAATGATTTATTTTGACATCATCGTCCTTTGTGCCGGGACACACTCTCTCGCCTCTTCAGCGTCAGCTACCAGACCGACCATCAGCAGACATCTGCAGATCTGGCGACAGCTGATGTGGTGACATTTGGCCGAAGAGGACTCTCCTTTCTATACGCGGGAAAGAGAGAGAAAAAAATGGATTCTTTAATTGGAAGGACCTTATCTTTAATTGCGGTTCACATGCTCATCCAAATTGGAAGATCCTGCCCGAAATAAATAACTCACAATTAATTAGCAACCTGCGCTCACCTTACTCCAATTTCTCTTCGCTTCACCTTTATTTTTTCCCTCTTTGTCTCTTTGCTACGCGCCGCTAATTATTTATAACACAATCTATAAATACTTATATTTTTCAAGAAATCGTGATTCGTATATAACATTAGAATATAATAATTTTAAAAATATTGTAATATACATTCAAAACATACAAAAATATAAAATTATGTTAAAAATATTCAAATTTCTCTTTATTTTAATTTTATCCTATTCATCATTTCTTTCGTAAAAAAAAAGAATGTTTCCTCTTAAATTAAAAGCGGAATCGAAATTCTTACTTAAGAAAATTTTAATTTATTCAGCTTGAAATAAGCAATAATCAATAGTATAATAAATATAAATATTATTCAAATATTATTACTATAAAATAAGATAATTTTAATCAAAGTTCTTAGATGCAAATTTTTGCAATCACTTCATACAGTTAATCACGTTTTTTTCCTTCTATTTATAAACTGAAGTCCAAGTAATTCGAATTACCGCGCTTTTTATTGGAAGATTCGTTTAAATTTCGAATTTTATTCGCATTTACTATTCAACAGATAATTAATTTCAAATTCATGTTTACATAATGTCGTATTAGCATCGCTCTCCATTTTTTAATTTGGGACAGAAATATGCGCATTCGACAAAGCGTACAAATTGATGTTTATACAGGCAATAATAAGACTACTTTGGATTAAATTTAATTATATTAACAAGTTACCGGTTACCAATTTTAGGCACCAACTTCCGGATACGGATATTGCACTTTTTTTGCTTCGACATAGATGTTGTTGTCTGCTGATGTGAGTAAGAAATAAACTGAAATTTCTGTCCAAAATAAAAGCAATTCAAGTCTGAAAACTTATCTACTACTTTATTTTTTGCTGAAATTCTCTTTTTTTTTTCAATATATACATTTTTGTTAACTTAAGAGTTTTAAATGCAAATTCGAGAAAGATGAACGGAAATCGAAGAGTCCTGTCAGAACGTAAGCCCGTGGAAAAATTGAAGTTGAAGAAACAGAAGTGCCTAAATGTTAAATATGATTTGATCGAGCAGTCTATTGTCACTTAATACGGGTTGCCTGTCAAAACAGGCGATTTTCATGCAAATGTCGGAGGGATTGGGGCGGTTTCCGCGCGTTTTTCTCAATCCGCCTCCAGGTTTTCGATTTTAAATGAATGAATTAAACAAATCCGGAGCCGTTTAATACCAGACATTTGAATTCGAATGTGCATAAAAGTGCGTGATAAATTCCGAAATGGTCGGGCGGAGCGAATGCAAAGCAGGAATCAATTCATTAGTCGCACCCGCAGGAGACTCGAATAAAAGCTGTAATCGTAATAATATTGTCCACTTTCTGCGATTTGCTCAATTACAATATACATACATATAGATATAAATGCACGTTTGTAGCTATATATTGGAGGGTGGAGTAAGGGTGGCGGTTTTGGAACCCCTCGAGCAGAGGCGGAACTAGATTTACATTCTCATCCTATTAAATTTCGAAATGCTGCCGAAAAATAATTCTCGCCATTAATTTCGCTACATATAATTGTCACATTTGATACGTAATTAACGCGATTTTTTTTGGTTGCCTTCACTAAACCGATTCATGATTTTAATTATAGTAAAAGTATAAAGGAAACATTATTTCACTCTTAATTAACCATTGCCAATATTGTGCAAATATTACTCCAGGAAATCCGTTCTATTCTATTTGTATACTCTTTTAAAATAATATCTATTACCTAACTAAATTGCATTATTTTCTTAAAATATTAACGTATTAATTAATAATTACAAATACATATTTTTTTTATAAATTTGCGAAATTGTTATTTTCACAAAAAAAAAATTAAACAAACTTGAAACTATCTAAAGTGAGAATTAATTATTTAGCATTAAGGAAAATGTGAATTAAAAGTAATCAATTGAGATTTAAAGTCCTCTCAATGATATATAATCACAATTATAAGAAAATTGTATAGATAGTAAATTATTGTTAATTAGTTCAATTGTTACTGTTAAGAAAGTAAATGAAAGTACTTGGCGAATATTATAAACTTTCTTTAGATTGAAATGAGTATTGCTAAGTTAGATTACCGATTAATGTTATAAATTGATATATTTGTTTATTCGGGTCTGCAATTTTGATGCTGCAGATGCAGTTACGTGTTGGATAGAGATGGATGTAGATTGTAGGTATATGTAGAGAGAGAATGGCGAAATGGTCGCGATTAGAATTGGTTTTCTTTATTTGCGCGCACAAATGATGTAGTGTAATAATATGGAGCATTAAATGTACAAGTTGTTGCCGCCTGGCTCCGCCCCATCTCCATCGAGTGGGAGGAGTGACGGCGTCGCGACAGCTACCGCCGCCTGTAGCCAAACATCGTACCCAATTGATTGCATGCCTATGCATACCCATGACATCCAAAATAACGATGGAAAGCATTGCGAAAGGCTCACCACTATCTCTTTATCATCTTTGCCAGAAGGAAAATGACGATGACGAGCGGAAAATGCGCGTAAACATTGACTGGGCGACGCGAGCACGTGGTGAATGTACGGTGCCACGATGCCGTTTTGAGGTTATGCGATGTTGTGGACAGTGAAAATAAGGCCTATTCGGCGTAACTGTATCGCTTTTTTGATTGATTTAGGACGGGTACTCACTGTGGATTCCTTCGAAGGTCCGGGATGGCTTTGATTAGGCGTCTGGAAGGGTGAAATACAGGTGTCACGTGGGACGTGGCGCCGAACCACCGTAACGGTACGAATAAGCGGCTCGCATCTGGGGGGCGTTTCCCTCGCCTTCTCGATGCTCCTCCCCCACCTGTCAAGGTGACCGTGAGGTTGCGCGTGGCTCCAGAGAGCTCTCCTCTGGGTGCCTGAGATGTGTTCAGGCCCGTGACGAGGGATGACATCGCGCGCGAGAGCTCCGTAAAGGGAATAGGGCGAACGTGAGCGAGAGCGAGAGAAGGATAGAACGCGAAAGGGTGAGCGCGCTGCGCGAGAGGAAGAGAGAAAAACATCGGGCGTCGAGACGCCGGCGCCAAAACCTGACGAAAGCGTTGCGCCGATTTTGTCGTCCTCGAGACCAGCCGCGGAGTGGGGGCAGCACCGGAATCGTGTCCTGTCAGTCATTCAGTCACCGGAGTACGTGCAAACACGAAGGACGTCCCTATACACCCTTAACGCTCCGGCCCGGAAAAGAAACCCTTCGAGATACACACGCAAACTACGCACAGGACCTTCGAACCGCGTCTTCAAACCAAGTGACCAGTGACCCTCTCATCTAAAAAAAATAAAACGTGTGGATTAATCATATTTTGTTAATTAATAAATAACAACAAAAATTACCTACAAGCCCTTTCGCGGAGTGACCACCTACCCACCCAAACTCAGGTGCCCCGAATGAATCCGACCCAGTGATTGTGTTAAAATTTGATATAAATATATAATTAAATATAATAAAAATAAATATATATTTTGCGTAATTGGTTAGATGATCGGAAGAGCAAAGAAAGTGCAGTGCTTTTTGTGAATCCGCTCCACCAAACACCACCACCTACCACGATGGTATCGTTCAACTGAGTTCGCAAACATTCTTCTTCGTGGTGCAGGAAGGCAATCTATTTTCCTGAGGGACCGTCCAGCCAAGATGCCTCGCAGGAAACAGGATTGTCCCAAGCGCATGAAATGTAAGTAATCTCGTACTTGCACACGTTTTGCATTCACGCGAAGGGCTGCTCATGGTTTTCGCGGGTCTCCGCTTCTCCTTCCGTGTGTTTTGGCGGGTCATGTGGGATCCGCGTGGCGCGGGTCGATACGGCCCGTGGTGTGAGTGCGTGAGTACTACGCGTTCACCATTCATCTACACACCACCCATTCATCGTGGCGCAATTTCAGAGGAAAATCCCTCCCCGCATGGAAACACGCGTTTTCCGCGAAACTTTACCCAAAACTTCCAAACTCGTCTTCTTCTCTTTCCCTATCCAAAAGACATAACAGAGCGCACAACCAGTGGACTTAATCTCTAAACACTTTTCTTCTCTGCAAAAAAAAAAAAAAAAACTTAATTAATAAATTTATATTCTAAAAGAAAATTACTTACTTGAAATTAGAAAAATATATATTATTAATATTGTCCAGTAGAAATATTGATGGATTAAAAAATTCCGTTGTGTTCTGCAAAATCCTGAAACAACTAAATAAATTCAATATAGTAAATACACATTCAAAATCGAATACTTGAAATAACTAAAATATAATAATCCATTAGACATAATACTAAATTTTAGTTAAAATGTTTAAGTTTGTCCGAAAAATGTAACTCTTCACAGAATAATTAAAGAAAATTTTATTAGAGAAAATTAAAGACAAAATTCGTTTAATCTAAAGAAAATTGTTCTAATAATTAATAACTAAAATATAAAACTTTATAATTTCTTAAAATCTCTTTTGCAAGTATTTCTAAGAACTGCAGTAAGTTATAGCATACATGAAAACACGTAGACAATAAGCGTTTCACTGTAATCGATAATGTATTCAAAACAATAAAGTTATTTAATTTTAATTCAAGAATTTTGAATCTATAGAACTTTCTATAAACTGAAAAGATATGTCAATTAAAAAAACCTATACCATAAACATTTTTACAAGAAGAAAATAATGTATTCAGTAGCTTGTTTGGGTTTTATTAGATGTGTAAAATAAGTAAGAAAAGAAGACGGAAGAAATGCCGAATATATTTGGAGTTTTTAGAAATCGTTATTTCATTTCTTTCTTTAGTGACTGCATTCCAAGTTAAACGAATATTCCAATAAGCGCACACAAATATTCGTTGAGTTTAGAGAAAAAAATACAGCTATTTTATGCAAAGCAGCATATTCTGTAGTTTTTTTTGTAAACATATGTATGCTCAGGTATTTGCGTAGACTTATCCATGCAAGTGAAACCGACGTGAATATGCATTCGAGTCCACAAGCTAAACACATAAGCAAATGCAGTAAAACCGTGAAAGTTATTTGTTTCTGCTGTTAATTACCTGCTCAAATAAATCATGAAGAATGAGTTTCGAAACTCGCTCGAAACTTTCGTGAGAAGAAGTAAAAATATATACATTAATGCTCCAAATCTTACACATTTCTCGGCGAACGATTTAACACGTGTTTCATTTGAATACAAAAATTACATTCTATGTCAATTAATAAAATTATATAATCAATAAATGACTAATGTTAATAAATAACAGAAATGACTAAATATCTAATAGAAAAAATAATGTAGTCAAACTGAAATATAGATTCAAAATTATTTTGATAGATGTATATATCGTATTAGAAGCTGGATTTGTTTCTTTTTTGGTTTTGGAAGTGTTTGGCATTGAATGAGCGCTCGGACAAATCTTATAATCTGGATACACGTTGACCCGCGTATAAAACATGTGTGTATATTTGTTCTCTTTCAAGAACCATAATTTCACAAGTAAATACAAGCTTTCAGCATCGTGTAATAAATAGATTACAATGTTCTATTCTTGAAATAGCTTGACACGAAATGCTCAATATTCAAAATTAAGAATATCTTTAAAATATAACATTTATTATAATACAGACAAGCTCTACATTTAAGATACTTTAATTTTAATTACAAGAAATCTTGTCGCAAAATGATGAGCGCATTAATTTGGTGCTATGCTAACAGGTGGATATAATGATTTAGCAATGAGTGAAGATTTTCCAAATTTGAAATGTAAAAATGTTGCCTTAATAAATTCTATTAACTAAACTCACAGCACAAAATGGAGGGAAGCTATGATTGAAATTTTAAACACGACCTCATATCTTTTAACCAAATTATTTTTCATACGTACAATATCAATCTTTATGTAAACGAACAAATTAGGAAATCTTGTATTATTCAGTTAATACTCACCATAAATTTATTAGATCTAATTGGATTTTCGATTCATCGATGAACGATTTCATTCAGTGTTTGGTTATGTTATTAAATATTCAAAATGGTAACAATAAAAGTTGCCAACTCTTAAGGTTCAGCTTCAATTATGAAAGTGTTTCCCTCTTGCGGTTTAAATAATGACTTAAACCTCCCTCTTATCACTAAATTTAAAATTTAAAGAATTCTTAATTAATAATTTAATATGTATTAAATGAACTTAAAATGTTATTGGTAAAATTTTAGTTTTAATTTAAAAAAAAATTGTGATTGACAATGTCGAATAAAGTTCTTCAAAAAGTATAAGTAGCAATATCTTCCAGCTAACCGATTGATGTTTGAATAAATATTTCATTTACATATGTAGTCTAGTTCAATATTTTTCTAAAAAGAATGGTAAAATTATAGTTTCAATTTAAAAAAATATATGACATTGACAATGTCGAATAAAGTTCTTCGAAATGTATAAGTAACAATATCTTCCAGCTAACCGATTGATGTTTGAATAAATATTTCATTTACATATGTAGTCTAGTTCAATATTTTTCTAAAAAGAATGGTAAAATTATAGTTTCAATAAAAAAAAAAATATGACATTGACAATGTCGAATAAAGTTCTTCGAAATGTATAAGTAACAATATCTTCCAGCTAACCGTTTAATGTTTGAATAAATATTTCATTTACATATGTAGTCTGAGCTAGTTCAATATTTTTTGAAAAGAACATTACAGTTGATGAACAATATTTAATCCGCAAGAGGAAGGAAATTATCACAAAATTTAAAATTTAATTATTAGCAAAGAATTCTTAATTTATAATTAAATATGTAGAAATGAACATAAAAGTTAATGCTAATATATTAGTTTGAATTCAAAGAAAATTATAAAATATTATGTGCTTGACAATGTTGAATAAAGTTCTTCGAAAAGTATAAGCAACAATATCTTCCAGCTAACCGATTGATGTTTTTTAATTACATATTTAATTTACATATGCAGTCTGAGCTAGTGCAACAATTAAAAAATAATAATATTACAATTGATAAACAAATATTATAAATAAACCTTTTAAGTAAAACAATATTTTACAATTGAAAATTATTACTTTACAAAATAAAATAAATTAAAATTTTTATAGATTCTTTATAATTCTTCTATAAAGTAAATCAGTTTCGTTTTATATCAATTGGGGATGACGTGTTAAGATCTCCAAGAGGGAGGAAAACGCAAGAAATGGATATGCGTGGAGTGTTCGAGGTAAATCCGTGAGGGAAAAAATAAAGAAGGGGTTAAAGCGGCTTTTAATGTTTGAGAAGTCACGAGTCGAATCTGGCTTTCGTAACAAATAGAATATCGATTCTGATGTTATTGTTTTTTTTTATAATACATAATTTCCATCTGATTTGCAGCTATTCGCATGGTAACGAACAGAAAAAATATACGCAAATCAGAATCAATATAATGCGTATTGATAATCATCAATAAGCATCGTTGATAAAAGATAACGTTACATAATTAATCCAATAAACTGTGTGCGCTTTATTTTTATTGAAATTATATATTTTATTTATTCTATATTTTTATATATTCAATTTATGTAAGATTTATTGGAAAAAGCATTATTATGTCGGGATTTTCCCACTAACGTGAGTTGCGTTGTTGATTTCTTGGCATTTTTATGGTATTACTTCTTACCAATTAAATTATATGTTGAATACTTAAATAGCTTATATAAACTATGTTTGTATTAATCTTTCAAATATGAAATGTATTCCATGTAATAATAGGAACTTATTCTGTACTAATTAATGTAAAGTAATTGAAATAAATTAATGAATAGAGATGTATCATTTTTGTAATAGTAATTTGTTTAGTGTAGATAAAAAGTGGTAGTCCAAAATTACATGGTTTGTTAGGTTGTTTCTGTGTCCGCTGCTGTAGGTACGGGGTGATGTTGTAATTCTCCCAAAGGCAAAGGAAAATGGATGTAATTAGGGTATATGCGAGTTGACCTAGAATCGGTGTAAATATCGAGAGGGGTTGCTTTTGCGACCCGGTTTGTAGTCGGGAACCGAACGCAACGGGTGAGAGAGGTGCAAGCAGCAGGAAGGACACAACGTACGTGTCGCTTATTCAGCGCGACCCCCGCTGACCGCCCCCGCTTCATCCGCCGCCACCGACGGGCCCTGCCTTTGCCGCTGCCGCCTCCGTTTCGAGCTGTCCGTCTCGCGTCAGCGTCAGCCGATCGATCAGTCTGTGGCTCAAAGCAATGCACGCCAGGTCAAAAGACGTCTGCCCGGGCAGCAGCGACAACACCCTTCCACCTCGTGACAGACGGCACGTCACAGGACATTTCAATCGCAGTCCCAAGATAAAACCGCCCCCGCAGCTCCAACTTTGATGTTTTAATTAGATCTGAGACAAGGAATTGACTCGCATAAATACAACCAAAAAATATTTGTACATGGAAGGTTAATACATATGTACAGAGTATGTACAAGGCGAAGGGAGCAAAGACAACAACCCCTTTCAGCCACCGACAGATGACATTTCAATGCCCATTTGCAGATATCTCCGTGGAATGAGAGAAACTTTGATGTTTTAATTACATCTGATACAAATTAATACGAATGTAGGTAGCGGGATTATCCATTATCTTTCATCCTTATAAGATCTGCTCAACAAAAAAATGGATTAAGCTCTCAAGAAATTCGCTATATCAAAAATATTATAATATATATTAACAAAAGATAATGTTGAAAATAAATGTAATTTAAAATTGCATTTATTATGTTATAATTATAAAGTTACAATTTAAATGGTATTACGGAGTAAATGGAGTTATCTGCCGAAGTCTAAAACGCGGATCGCTCCATTCATGTGACAAATTACTATATGGAACAGCATTATAATTCGATACACATTTTTCCCATAATGAATTCAACACGCCTTTTAACCACATGTGTGAGTGTGTGTATGTATACGTAATAATTCTTATCTCATTGAGTTCAACCATTCTCTCATATATATATATATTTATACACACTCAAATACAACGCTCGACATCTCTTTTGCATCTCTTTCATGTCTCCTTTCTCGCTTCATCCAGGTTTCAATTCAAAGCGAAACTCATTACGCAAGCAAAATTATATTTTATTCCATTACGAACGCGTCAATTAACATAACAATTACATAAGTGGCGAGCGCAAAAAGGGAATTAGTTGCGCTTGAAGAATACAAATTATTTGTATCCATCCAATGCGTGTATGTGTATTTTAATAACAACAACAACAACAATAATAAGTTGTGTTTGGTGATTTGTTGAGATGAGGAGACCGGAGATGCTCTTTGTAACAAATTAAATTGTTACGTTTGATAATCCGCGGTAGCAAAGTGAAACGTCAAATATTCTGAACGGGACCGGTTTTATTAATATCATGTTTATAGAGACAGACGCATACATAATGAGCTGCATGCATGTCGAAGAGTAGAGGTGGAGGAGGTGGTATGGCCTTCCTCTTCTTCTCGTGCCGTTGCACCTTATTGTTGTTTGTTGTTGTTGTCGGGAAGAGGAAATATTCGGAGGTGAGGAAATCGAGGACCCTCGAGAAGTATGATCTGAAGGAGGAAGGAAGACGATCGCACAATGGCCACAAATCACCGTGCAGATAAAAATGTGAAAAGCGGCAGGAGCTGATAGCATTCGAGTTGTCCCCTGTCTGCTCCTTCCTCCTTGGTGCTTCGAACCTCGTTAATTGTCCCAAAGAAGGTGACACGACTCTCGGAATATTTTAATTGCTAATCAATTGGTGGGAATGGGTGGAGGAGAAGGAGGAGGAGGAGAGCAAGGAATTTTAAGGCGGCGTATTAATTAAAAAATACTCCTCTAAAACACCTCGACCACGAAGAGAAGATCTTCGTTTTGCTTTTGTTCGAAATTGTGAATTCCTCGGTGAGCATAAAGCACTGATATGGAGAGGAGCAATAAATTGCTGCGAGCTGTTTTTCCCCCCTTCCTCACATCTCTTTCTCGCGCGAGTGATCGTTGGGAATCCGCGTCCTCCGCCGTCGCCGTCGCCCCTTGCCCGCCCCCGGGGCGGCGGGTATCGGATGTTGCATGGACCCAGGCCGATAAACCGGACTTGATTGACGGTCGCCGAGACACGACTTACGAACAAGTCTCCGATAAACCCCTCTTCGATGAAGAACGAAGAAGACGAAAAAATAAAAAGTAAGAGGAAGACGAAGAAGGAGGATGGACAAGAAAAACAAGAAGTTGAGAGGAATAAATAAAAAATAAAATTTGCTATGGCATTTGCATCTATCGGTGTGGTGGTGGTGGTGTATATACAGTCTTTCTCTCCTTCCTCCTTTTCCCCCCAACGGTTCACTTGATCCTCTGATTTATTAGAGATCGCCTCGACGATAAACTCTACCCGCGTCCCAGATTTGACTCACCTCCTCATCTCTTTCTCTCCGCCTCACACACAGACAGACACACACCACGTCTAACTCAAATCGAAGTCAAATCGAATTATAATCGCGCACAGCCCATACCTCCTCGCAACCAATTTTTTGAACCAGATCCCCGTGGCCGCCGCAAATCGAAAACCGCTTTCCTCCTTTATACCGTAATTGAGATGTTTCGAGCAGAATTTCGAACTCTACCTATAAGGTATTAAAGGGAATAAAAAGAGAAAATAAATTCGAAGCGGTGGAGAACAAAGGGGACCACGAACGTCAAACGAAGTACTCGAGGTAAATCCGAGAAGAACTTGCTGGATTTTAATATACGAAAAGTTAAGAATCGAATCGAAGTTTTGATACTCTTCCACGCAAAGCGCAAGATATTTAACTGATTTACTTGTTGAACAAATGTTTGTTCACAACAAACCGCTTTTATGTAAATTTTTAAAAATTATTATTGAAATTATACAAACAAGATTACATGCTATTATCAATCTATTCTTTAAATGAGTTCTCAATATATCATGAAATGAAAATTAGCTAAAGTTGTTTTAGTTAATGATGTTTTCTTGGAGTTGTTATTTTTTACTTTTATTGTACACATCAACAATTGTGTAATCTAAATTTGTAAATTAGATATGTTCACGTTGTTATCTTTACTTTCTAATATATTTTGGAGTGCATCAATAAGAGCAACTAGTTTCACTTTCGACTGGTGATTAATCACTTGGCATCTTTAGTGGTGTGTTAAAAATAGTACAATTCTTAAGTATAACTGTGAATCGATTAAATATAAAGTGATGAGTCTATCCTGACTTTGGTAAGTGATTATTACTGTTTTTTTGTTATTGTTTGTTGAAAACTGTTGGGTATTGGTAGGAAGGAGATGAAGAAGACAAGACGATCGCTGGTTGTTTGGAAACTGGTCTGTGTACAGGAGATGGTAACACTGTGTACAGTGTTTATTGGTGCAAGGTGTTTGGGAGCTGGTCTCGGGTTTCCTTCGGCAATTTGTTTGGACTGATGTGGGTTTGATGGACAAGGTACAAATTCGGGTATTTATCCGGTGTAATGAGGACCGGGTCCCGAGGTACCGGCCGTCGTCGCCGCCTCTCTGCCTTCCTTCCCCCCCCCCCCGTTAAATAGGGGGGTTTTAATTAAAGAATGTTGGTCTAGACTGTTGAGATAAGAGTTGTCTGGTCGTAATGTAGTAACAAAGAAGGCGTAAATCAACGGTGCGCCATCGAAAACGTCTCTGGTGAGATATATAGTAGCGAGATAGACGGGGAACGAACGGGGAACCCCGACCGTAATAACTTATAGCCGATACTCTTAGTATAATAGCTGAAAAAGAAGAGAAGACAATGCGCCAAACTGGGCTGAGGGGGGAGGATGTGGTTGTGGAAGAGAACGGATGAGTGACATGTTGTTCGCGCCACCCCAGTTTTATTATTTCTCTTGCCACGACGGACGGATCTTCACCCACCCCCAAAATTTCTGTAGTCCACATTTTTTCAGTTTACGTTCTTTTTTGTGTGAGAGTGTGTAGTTTTATATTTTTTTGGTGGTATGGGGCTGCGCCCCGCGCGAAATTGCTAACTATCCCATCGAAGTGGAACTAAAATAAAACGGCACAGCATAGCCCCACTTAAGTGTCCGCACGGCCATAAAAACATTTTATTACTCAATAATAGCACACATCCACACACTACATGATACACCGAAATGACAGGGTACAGGGGGCTAAATTGCTCTACGGTCCGTGTAGTTCCATCATTTTAATTTCCCCCGCCGCTCCGGCGCGCTTTAAGCTCTATGATTTATAAAATTGGATGCTTCGAGTGGCGACGAAGATCCATAATAACAATATATATACATACACACACACACATGATTGTGGGGCGCAAAAATAAAATAATATCGGGGTTGAGTAATATTGAAGAAGGGCGTACCCGAAGAGAAAAGTAAAAAAAAATAGAATTGGATGGCAGCATGTATGATGAACATAAAAATGGGGGGACCCCTCTAATTTCATGTCGTTTTCAAATTGGCCCGAACGAAGGGGGACGAAGGAACGCTTCCCCCCGTTTTGCACAAAGGAAGAAGACGACGCAGAAGAAGAAATAATTGACCGGTTTAGTGCTAGCTCGCTTCTTCCCCTTTAGCCGCCGCAGCCGCCTCCAACCCGAATTCACTCACTCATTCACTCACTCACTGCTCAGTTCACCGTGACGTGATGGAGTTGAGATGGAGCAGATGATTATTCCGATGGATAATTTGCCCTCAAGACGCCGACTTTTATTGAGGGGGCACGCACCACCCCGAAACCAAACTTTTTTTTTTCAAATTGATTCAATTTAGATGTGCAAGAGAAAAAAATCTGCCAAAATATATCCGCAGATGCCACGATCTTTGCTATTGAAGTTTCCATACTTTCAGTCCTTTCAAAATTGATATCTTAACAAATCTGAAACTACATCTTTCAGTTATTATTTTACATTTCATATAATTTAGTAAATACAATAAATGATTATCACTTGATAAAATATAATTAATTATGGAATATAAAAAACTATATAATTACTATTAATTATAAAAAAAGTAAGATGTTTTACTGAGATGATGCAGTTGAAAAAGTAGTGTTATGTAAGTAACATGACTTCGTCTAATTATTATTATTGAAGGAAGTAATTCATTTTGTTTAATGCACGATTTGTACGTAATCGAGTTATCCATTCTCCAGATGTCATTTTGACAACATTAAAATTATCGTTGTTAGGCAATTGGAAACATCTGCCGTTTCGTTACAAAAATAAAAATAAATATGTGAACGTACAAAATGAAACAATATTGTTTACAGCTTAACCCGCATCTTCAAATACAGTTTTTCAAATCTTTTATTATGTAAAAATGACTGAATCTATATATAATTATATGAATTAAAATACACGTTTTTTAACAAAACATTGTCAAATTATAGTTATAATTATAATTATTAAAAATAATGGTCTTCTGTTTAATATGATCGAAGCTGTACAGCTCAAATTACTACATGTAGCGTTAATGGGTTTCAGTTATTAACGTCAGAATCTTTGATGCATTCTTTCGTATTGAGTAAAATAAAAAAAATGAGAGATTTCTGTAACGCCATACACCAATTACTGGTGTCATTGTCTTCAATATTTCCGTTGCGGTAATCTTCGTTATTGAATGTTGGTTAGGGTCTTTCGGTAATGGAAAAAGTGCGTGATGGTAAAGGGTACAAGCTCACGCCAAGTAATTATCGTTTAAAGTGAATTGTTAGGTAGCAGTCGGACGGGGATTCCTTCCTTTCAAAAACAAAACCGTAGCCGTACGAAGCAGGTCCATTTCGGTGAAGGGGCGAAAATGAAAAAGGCACACACCGGAATGTTGACATAATGAGCCGATCTGGATTTATTTTCATGTTGTTGTTGTTAGTCCGCCGTCCAGCAGATCCAGACAACCGGTTTTCGTGTACGTTCATCCATCCACCACGCATATCCATCCACAGCCACAACCACCGGCCCTTTGCGAACCATCATCACGTAAATGGTGCATCCGGTAAAACACTGGACAGGAGGACGGTGGAGGACACCGCAAATCTGCTGCGTGTTTTTCTCTTTGAACAACACATATATATTCATGGCCCTCAGTAACGTAACGAAAGCGAAAAAAGAGAGAAAATGGGAAAGAACAGAAGACCGTATACAAAACACACAGAAACGAGAAGAGAAAAATAAATAAAACAAGTAACTGGCATATACTGAGGACATTTAGATAAATTTGGCGCCAACGCTCTTCTTGTTATTGCAATATTTAAAACGGACGACCGCAAATTTCGGGTGCATTGACACCACTCAGTACAATCTTTATGGACTGGTATTTCATTTTCTTCCCTTCTTTGCATATACACATAACTTCATTTAGATAAGTTCCAAAACCAACAACTTCACATTTTCTATTCTTTTACTGCAATGTATTTTGCTTATTTTATGTATTCCAATTATGATTATCTTTTTCATTTCAATATCAATATATATTTCAATTTATTATATAATATTTTTTATCAAAAATTGTGTTAGACATAATTCAAAACGTTACGCGTTGTAATTTCAAGATATTTGATTACTAAAATTTTAATTTAGAAATTATATCAATGTGATATATGCTGGGGATTATAACTTGTGACTTTAATGATGTAATTATTTATCAGATATTTTAAATGTTAAAAAATGGAATAAAGTAGATTTTGAGAGTGACATAAGTCAAGTTTTATGTTTGAAAGATATGTAATAAAGGAAAGTTTTGTAGATAGTTAACTGGAAGTTGGAAATACCAATGTTATAAATTGGCAATTAGCTTATTGTGTCGCTGTCAAAGTGACATATGTCGGAGAGCGTAAAACTGGATGCGAGCAATTTAACTCGGCATTAATTAGTTTTTATGGGATCGAGAAGGAAGGGACATCCTCGGCGCGGCCTTTAGAAAGTTGGGAAAAAAGAACTTCATAAATTTGATTTTATTAATCCCCCTTCCGAGCGCTCTGTGACACATTGATGTATGCTCTGACCGTTTTATACTCTAATTATCGATTATTATCGACGGAATTAAGCCCAATTTGGATGGGAAATGGCTTCCTCCGGAGCGTCTCGTCTGCTCGAAGAGCGAAAGCTTCGTTCGTTCGTCATGTTACCGCTTTCTTGTGTATATTATATATTTTCCCTTCTTTTCGATCGTTCTTCCAACAGTTCTTTTCCTCCCCCCGATGCGTGTGAGTTATCGGCAGGAAACCATAAATATAAATTTTCGAGAAAGCAGCTAATCAAACACTCTTTCTCTCGCATCGGTTGCGCAGACCGTGGGTTAAAGAGAGATGGTCTACGTTTCGGAAGGTGATCAAGAAAGACCATGATGCAGTCAAGGTCGTTACGTGTTGCGGTGTGCTCGAGCTCTCGGGTTCTTCTGCTGCTCATGCTGCTGCAGCGTTATTCTTCCCACAGGTCATAAACAAATAGGGCGTATATATAGAGTGAGTGTGTGTATTTGCAGAGCTTGTTTGGCACTTGATAAGATTATTATTTGTTTCGTTCCTCGAACGGCTCTGTGGGAAATTTAATTATTGAGGTTGAGGGAACGGGATCACGCGAACTGGATTAGAGTGAAGACATAAATCAGTCACACCTGAGACGTTACAAGGTCCGCACTGTCCGCGATAATAGAGACATATGCGAGCATAATTAGCAATTACCATACGAAGATTGTTCGATGGGAATAAATTATGGTCCCAGCTGCCGAGGCGGCTTCTTATCAAAAAAAAAATTACTTCGAAGAGCAATAACAATAAACGGAGGTCGGATGATGGGAGAACAAGAGCTGCAAGACCAGTTCAGAAGTGCATCATCTTCTCCAGTTCGATAATTTTCGGATGCCTCTCGAGAATGGACGTGATCACGGTCGTATCAAATGTGCATGAGTCAGACGTAAATCATATTTTTTATTGCGGCGATAAATTAAATTGGGAAAAGTAAAATGCAAATGATCACTGTACGTGAATAATATATATATCGATGATTCTCGCACTCTCGGACGGAAAGGTTACCTCCGCGATTTATTCTCCGCAGAACGCAAGATTGCGTTCGCGTTAATTAATTATGATTTGCAGGTCGTATGTCCGGAGGACGTAAGGCGAGGAGGAATGTTGCGGGAGGATTACGCTATATTAACAATTTACGTAATGCCGCTGCCGATACGAATCAATAAACGCAGTTCATTTTCAATACGAATATATATATGGGTATTGGTATATAGTTCATATCGGATTTAGCGCTTTGGGACTGGAACGAATTGATCGCCCCGTGTGACGACTGATTGACGACATTGATACACGCGAAGTGTGTGATTCATGGTTTTCCAATGCCCGTAAAACTCTCCAGTCTGCCCAGAATTTATCATTTTGCAACCCAACCCAATGGGGATATACACCGATACAAAACAAACGGCCGAGCGAGAGAAAAAAAAGCAACAAAAGCAGAAAATGGTGTAGTACAGCAAACTGGGGGGAGAGCAGAGTAAATAAACGAATTTAGAGGACAAACAGTTTCATGGGGTGGTCAAAATAAACTTGGTCGGCCATGTTTGCATCGTTTTTGGAACTCCTCGTCCACTCATCAAGTATTAATCCGGAGGCAGTAAGACACGGTGTAGGTGGCAATAACTTGCCCGTTACCAGATCGTAAAGTCCAGGTTACGACTCTCCTGCCCCGGAGTTTACTTGCCACTTTGGTGCCTCATAAACCACTGCCAATGATTTGTTCAATACGCAACCGCAATATTACTCTATACTAAAATCCAACAAACAGCATAAAACATTCAAACAATACATTTACCACCATCTATAAACTGGTACCAAACCATCTTAGTAGGAACCTTAAATACAAATACTACACAATAACAGTTTCAACTAACAACACTCATCTTCATTATGCATTTATTACCAATACTATCTTAGGTACCTAAAAACCTTTCCAATTTCTCAGAATTTGAGTTACAAAGTATACAGTTCAACAACCTAATCTCATCATGATACCAATACCTATTCCAATAGATTTTATTACATGAATATAGTAAATCATGCTTGTATATATTCATTAGTTATTAAATGAAATACATAATACAAGTATAATCAAATGTAGCAAGTCACGTTTTGCAGGTGGCGTAATGAAATTTCTGCATAGCAACTGATGAATTTGTACTGCCTATTCTATATTTTGCTCATATTTCAAGAACCTCTCCCAGTATCCCTCTTCAATTGCTCAAATCGTAACTTTGATACAATAATTTATGTTAATAATAATGTTTGTTGTGTAACCGATACGTAAACAAAACGAGTGTTTATCAAATAAAAAAACTATTAGAGACAAAACGATGTCGAAAGAAAATTTAATTAACCGGAATGCATTTTAATTAAATTTGCTTCGCTTTGGCCGAGTGAACTATTTCGCAATAGTGGAAAATAATAAAACATGAACGAAGTGAAAAATAAGGATGGCGAGGAAGAAGGATATATGCGAATGGCAACGGAACACACGCGGTGAGAGCGAGTGAGGAGCGTGGAAGAAGAAGAAGAAAAGTAAATTTAATGATTTGTTTCGTTCTAATGGTATTTGCTGTAAAATACGTGTATTTATGGGCCTCAGTTTGTGAGATCGAGCGGAGCACACCCACGGAGAGGTATTAAAATTTGCCACTCCTTCCTTTTATTGGCATATGATATAACGCGGTTTAATTGAAATTTACTTTGCTTTGAGGACTATACAACACTACACACGGATAAATATTTATACGAAACGCGCAAATTAAATGAAATCTTTCTTTCTGTATGTACTTCAATTGATAACTATTTTGTGCTCGAGTTTACTGAGGATACAAAGGATTCTCTCTAGGTTACATAGATTTTGATTGATGCAATCTTGAGTGCGTCTCTCAATTACGTTGGGATGGAAAACCGACGTTTAATAAATGAATTATTTGGGAATTGATTTGGTCTGTGTGCCATTGGGTGCAATTTAAAACCGATTTAACATCTTTATGAATGATGGCCAAATTGGATGAGGAGAGGAGAGTTCGGTAGTCCGAAGTACTCGGACACTTGCTGAGCGTCTGTTCTCGCTCTCTTCGAGGCTTCAGCCTTCGTTCGCACTTACTGCTTGCCTGCTAGAACCATTTTAATAGATACATTAATTATGATTGATTCTTGGTGTCAGTTAGATCAAATAAAAGTATAAATCAATACGGAATACATAAACTCACACGTGACGTGACCTCAGCCAATTGACTTGGCCATAATTATCATGAGTAATGGTGGAGAAACCGAGCGTTCATTCGAGAATATAAGTGTGTATGTAATATTTATGCATGTGTGTGTGTGTCTGCATATGCAGACACATACAGACAATTTATTTATTCTTCGGAGGCCCTCTCCATCGTCCTCTCCTCATCCTCCACCACCTCCCTCGTCGGCGACGAGCGATTTATTGTTTTTTCGTATTTAAAATATTATTTTACGGCTCGCCAGTTGTCAGTCCTTCGATGTTTATTGGACGCTCCCGCAGTAATTCTGAATTTAGACATGACACGGAGGACGACAGAGTGAGTCCAGATGAGGAACAACGGCATATGATATTTCATATTTTATGGCAGCACCGCTCTCATTTTGTATATGAACGCACCACGCTTGATTCGCTTGATCAAGAAGTTAATATTACGATTGCAAATATCTATTTGTTATGGTAGTAGGTAGTAGCATCAAGATCGAACCTTACACGTATTTTCAAGCACGTCCATTAAGCCAATTCCATTGATACACTGCAATCAAAATCAATTGAAAATTGTAATTGCTTCATCTCCTTGAGGTTGACAAACATATAAAGATCGCATTTAATTTAACAGCTATTTCATTCTGAAACCTGAAATATATACATATTAATTCATAAATAAATTAAGTTTGCATCAATACGCTTTAGGTGATAATCTAAGTTCTGAAACTTAAATAAATGTAAACGAAAAGCGTGCGTTTATGAAAATCGAGTGGATCGAGTAACAAAAAGTAATTGTATAGTTATTTATTTATGTAATCTCTAGTGCGTGTGTACGAGTAGTGGACATAAATCAATTCTCGTTTGACCTTTTAATGCTCGGCTCTGTAAACCAAGAGCGAAAGAGTGCATAGCAAAGTGAGATAGCCGCCAAGAGGTTTTTCTTTATTTTGTAACAATTATATAAAACAAATTACTTGGAAAGCTCCTCCTGCACATAACCATTGGCCAAGAGACATTAACCAATAGGGTTGAATTCAATATCTCAACTCTATATTTACTATTCCTTTTCCTACTCCCAATAATGAAAGGAGTCAGTTTGCAAATTAGCTTCGAAATGACATCGTATAAATTCCGTAGTTGTCAGGAGTAAATCTTCGATGCTAATTCCGTGTACCTGCGTTATAAATAAACCGCGGAACGGATAGGTCCGCGTTTTCCCCCTTTTTCGCGCGCAAGATTTTCCCCCCTCGAAGCATAAAACCCACAGATTATTATAGATAATTTCGACCGAAAATCGATTCTGCATAGTGGAAACCGCACTATAAAATCCTGATTTATAACGCACTCAATCGACCTCGGCGCAGCTTATATGTAAACATATCGACGTTTTTGATTTTTCGGAAATGGAATCGACAAAATCTATTCGATTCCGGTCAATCAAACGTCTTCAACGCGATTTATCACATCCCCCATTTCGGGCTAATTCTACATTTGATAAATGTGCATATTTTATATAATTACACCGTTCGCAATCGTGACGGATAACCGTTCGGAATGCGCCCGATATAAATCATAACTCTATTATTCAGCTTTTCTATTTTTGTTATTTTAACGTGGTATTTTTACTTCTTTTTTCGACGTAATTTCAATGTTGTTATCGATTTCATTAAAATGCCGACTGACAGCTGTCGCCATTGACATTACGTCACGTTGATTGATTGCCGACAAATTAAGTTTTCTACTCTTTTTTTTCTGGTTGTTAGCTTTTATGGATTATGGCATCATAATTATATCGATCTTTTAATTTATTATTAATTCGTTAGCTAGAGACACATCCATAATAATGGTAAAACCAAATGTGAATTAAGATTTAAATGGAGTGACGTTATGCTGGGAAATTTATTGATGTATCGGATTTTCTCATATAATCAAGCATTTTACGTATCTCATCATACATTAGTAAGGAATTTCTTCACGTCTTTTGCAAAACGTCGAGTTGATCTTTAGTATAAGAGGTGGTAAGGATATGGGTCTTAAGGTTGGACAATCAATTGGTTTGCGCAAAGTTTCGCATGCAGATGGGATGGAAAACAGTTGGGTAACATTTCGGGCGTGATGAGATCAGGTAAAAGCCTGTGTCGCCGAAGAGCAGAGCGGGAAAAAAGAAGAAGTAAAATAAAGTAGAAGGCGAGAGCGACGTGCGGGAAGAGGAGGAGGTCGTGGAGTTTTGGAGGTCGTATATTAGGGAGACGTGGTGTGCTGGTGGCAGTTGCTATTCCTCCAGAATGTAGCCGGGGATGCAGCTTGTCCCTTTCGGACATAAATCACTCAAGCCGCTGTCCGCAACGCTGACTGCTGAAGATTTGCGACTAAGCAAATGTCACAGGGGTCAGAAGAACAACAGGGAAGAAATGAAAAACAAGGGATGACGACGGTGGATGCGGTGGCGGCGTCGGATGCTGTGCTTCATTAAGTACCACGGCCTCATTTCGATTATAACCCGATTAGCTCGGCTCCTCGATGGGAGACAGTGTTGGGAGAGGCGTTCCAAAAAGAGAAAGAAGCCCAGGAGTGATTTGATGGCGGATTGACGGAATATTAAAATCTATCTAATTACCCTCAGCCTCTCTTTCTCTCGCTTTGCGCCCCTTTCCGTTTACTTCCGCTCGTCTCCTTTAAATAAGCTGTCACTTAAAACTACTACGTCAGTAACACGCTCTTCTTTCTATTTTATTATTATTTTCATTAATCCGCTAATTAAAGCTCAATTTACTTTTAATATCCGTCTTAATTAACATCTCAAACCGTTCCTCTCGTGAATGCAAAAAGTAATTAACATCTAAAATAACATAATAAATAAATTATTTGTATATGAAATGATAATGATGATTTACCTAAAACGAATCAAATTACTAATTGTGCTAATCTTCTTTAGCCAAACGAAATTTCTAAATATATCGGCGGTTGCAAAATCGTGCATTGGCAAAGAATCATCGAAAAATTCAACATGATAAATAAGTTCAAATGCAACACATATGCTTAGACACATCACAACAGTGACATGTCTGAAGTGGTGAAATGCACACAACATCTAATTATAATAAATACATACATTTTATAGCGTACGTGCAGTCAATGTTTGCTGTTATTGTTATTACTTTGTGTGTCATTAATAGTTTAATGAATAACCAATTAAGTGACAGATGACAGGTCTGTAACGGTTTCGTTTGCTTATCAATTCGAAATAACATTATTTCCAACATCGGTAATAGATTCTCATTAAGCAATTAGCGTAAGAAATTATCGTGAGAAGTGTGCGTTTTTAAGAGTGCCATTAACTTTATATGCTAAAGCTGCATAAACAACCATGATAATTAACATGAAACAGTAATTCAGATCAAAACGATATTTGAATTAATATAATTAAGTTTTTATGTAATTGGAGACAATATGTTAGGATGAACAGTAAAAGCTTTTACCGATATTGTCTATAAATTAATTGAATTTATTTTAAGTAGTTTAGATTGCATTTTCTGTTAATATTCGTTAAGCTTTTGAATTTGATTCCATTTTTTCTCTCTTTCATTTTCTGTGCGGTTTCGAACGCTTGATGTCATTTGAATTGGAACGACGGAGAGAAGTGAAAGCGCGAGATTTCAGTTGTAATTGCACGATGGAAATACAGCTTCCCGCAAGTTCTGCAATGAAATGTTAATCGGAGCTGCGACGGCAATGATAAAAATGATAACATGCAGATTTACGTGTACACGAGCGTCGACTTTATGTGCACATTGTCAATTTGCTTTTCATTGTCTATGATTTTGATAAAAACACATTTTATATGGCCGCTCGGACAATGCCGTCTTTGACACATTTATCGATGCTCTCTCTCTCCGCAAAACTATAGAAGCGCGCTTCAAAAGTGCGCGATGATAGATTCACAATGAGAGGGAGCTTTGCGCGATTATTTTTACCCTGTTTCGTTACAATGATTTTGTTGAAAACTAAGCCAACCTTTTTCTCTCTCTCAAACACACACTATCTTTCACTCGTTTTGTTCCACTCCTTTCCACAATCGAAAGAATAAAAAGCTTCCAGTCCAGATTCGTTGCTAATTCTGTGTGTTTCTTTTCTTTTTTCAGGTAAGAGTCACACTTCCACTTCGATTTCCCTCAATGCAGAGCAAATTCGGAACGAGTGATTTACGGTCTTTCCTCTACCCCAAGCAATAACTCATTTTTTTCCTGGATATTCTAGGTAGTTGGCTAATTCGATATTATGCGACGAAAGTAAGAAATTTAATAAACTAGCATTGAATTAACATTGACAGTTTTACATTTTTTTTTTCTATTTTGAAGGGGAAGTATATTCTCCTTTTTTTTATATTGTTCCTCCATGGAAATGTTTGATCGCGTGGCATATTTATGTCCCGACAACTGGCACCCAGATATACATGCACACACAAAGTGTGCGGACTACAGAGTTTCATGATGAATGTTTAGCTATTGTAGCCCCCTCGAACTACCCTTTCTGCAAAGAGACGGCACAATATCAATCCATAAATCAAAAGGCGATAGATAAATTTGCCAGACAACAAAAAGCAATTGCAAAAAAAAACTATATATATATATTTTGGGAGTTCAGGTCATTTGGGCATGTGTGCCAAAAAGTGCTGTGCGCTCAAAACAATAGTGTATCGATCCTCTGGTGACCTCGCAGATGATACAGGTGGGAACGGATGGTTTTCTTAGTCTAACATCATATATATAACCCCGATGGCGATCTCCTGCATATGATAACCGAGGCTAATTATTTTGTTTGATGTGCGTGTTTGCGCAAACAAAGAAGATCTGCTCCCCTTTGTAAAAGTAATCACAAGTAAAAATCTATAATTGAACATGTCACTTAACAATTAAGCTCTCAAACGGTGATACATGTTAAAGGTAGAGAAATAAGCAACCCGTTCGGTGTAAGTGTGTGAGTGCGTGAGACGAGTGTTAGCTTGTGTGTGTATGAGTGAGAGAGTGTGAGTGAACAGGGATTAAATCCCATCTGCAGCGGCAGCACGCGCGCGGAGAGCTTTCGCTATCCGAATGCCCTCGGGTGCTCATCAAACGGAATCTCTTGTAAATGTTAAACCATTCCCAATTTATTAACGACAGGTCAAAAATGGCAGATTCCCCGCCGGCCCCAGCTTTGTGTGTGTGTGTGTATGTTTGGATGTGTCCGTATGTTACAGACGCACGCATTTGACGGGACCCCGTCATCGTCCTGGTGCCAGGAAAGCCCCAATCCGGAGAATCTCTTTGAACATTTTCCATAAAAACCATTAACGATATCTTTGAAACATAACGTTCTACGCACCCATCAGCCCCGAAGCAACAGTACTCCTCTCATCAGCCAATTAACCGAAGCTTGCGTATCTTGTGCTTAATCCAATTACGACCTTTCACCCTTTAGAATCAACAATCTTTGCCTGAAATTCTTTCTTTAATTAACAATAATCATTTTTTATTATAAATCTCTTCACTACATAAAGATTAATCACCAATTAATTTACCTAATTTCAGAAATTATCCAAAACTTAATGATTCTGGTTTTTAATTAAAAAGTTATTGTTTTTATTACGACATTGTCGCTGCGACGGTGATGAAAAAATAATATCGAGCCATGAAAACTGCAAGTGAAAAGTTTCACAATTTCTTGAACTTATTCATTATTTACAAGCTTTGGGTATTCTAGGCAAAAGATTTACTTCCAGATTTTTTTAAAAAATGCATTTATTTTTTGGAAAACAAAATTTCTATTTTACAAATTTATTTATTTATATGCAAACTTCTATGAAAAATCATTTAAATTATTTTTTTTTAGAAATATTGCTGCATTTCTATAGTATTTATTGAGTGGTTGGTGTATGTTAATCATTTAGAAGAATTTTCGAAAATGGATTTCAATCAGAAACGTCAAATGCGGTCGTCTGTCTGTGTGTATATATAGGTAATAAATAGTAATGAGAATCGGACGGTGATTTGCGTTAGTCGAATATGTCAACATTTAAAGGAGTTATTGGGAGTGTTTATACAGTATGATGTGGAGTCGGTTGGCTTTAATTTACGGATCAAAATTTAATGTAAAATGCATTATTAGCATCAATCACGGATATTTGCAATTAAAATTGAACGCTTCGCTTCGAAGCCCCGGACGGGGCAATGCGAAATATAAATTCCTGGGGAAAATACTAATAATGACGATCATGTCAAATATATGCACGTATCTATATATATAAAATAGAAATGCACGAGAGCGACGTAGGGAAAATATAATAAATGAAATAAAATAAAAGGGAATCGACTGGAAGCGGATACGGGGAACGGTAGGAGGATGGACGGATGTAGAAATATATATGTATAAAAAGTAAATATATAAATAAATAAAAAAAAAACAATAGCAGCAGGAAGCATATCATCGGGTTACAAAACAGCGAGCAGAGTGAGAGTGGACCAAAAAGGTTTGATACATCGTTTTTCAATCAATGTCGCGACCCCATAAAATATTCCGGTGATCAGCACTTGACAACCCCGCGCATATATTTATATGCACACACACTCTAACTAAATCATCATTAATACGGGAATCCATTTTAAACATTCATTAACTTGTTCATCGACTGCCAGATGCAAATGCACCATACATAAAACCTTTGGAGATCGATAGATGCGATGCATTTTCCAAAAACCAGAAACATCAATGTTTTAAGTGATTTTAGTTGTAGAAGCAAATATTAATATTTGTTCATTACGAATTGGTATTTGATTTAAGTAATGTGATTTGTTGTAAGGTGGTTGAAGAAGTGGGGAATGAAGAATTAGGAATTGGTGTTTGACGGTGGGGGAGGCTGAGGTGAAAGCGCGATGGCGGATGCATGTGTTTGGATCAGTGAGTCAGCGTTGATGGTGATTGAATGTCTTGATGGATATCTGCCATTACTGGTGACGGTTTTAAGAACCCGATGGCTCCACCCATCCACCCACGCATCTGGCGGTGCTGAGTGTTGTTCCATGCGACTCGGAACAACTGTCAAACCATTCGTCTTTTAGGCATCTGGACCCTCCGCACCTCACCTCCGTCCACGAGGTGCTTCGTTCCCTCCATTTCTGTTGCTTGCTCGCTGTTTCAGGAAGAGGGAACGCACAGGCAGGACGATGAAATTATTGATAAAACGACCAAACGGTGATATATCACGTCCCATTTAAAGTTTCCTCCTTGGTCCTCGGTCGCTCTCCTCTCCGTCGCCCGAAAGAGGGAAGTTTTATTCAAACACACTTAGGTATTTGATGGTTGATGGATGGCGAGGCCGGCGGTAAAGGGGACAAGAGACAAATCCCTGCCATTTTCGGTCCACTCTCACGAGACTGGATATCTCTCCTACTAATACGTAAGCTATCATTGTCAGACCGACAACGGCCATCCGTCAAAGCAAACATAATCATGGACGAGGAGGCAAAAAATATATATTCTCCACCACCTCGACTTGGATTCCGTAAACTACCGGGAACTTCAAGAAGCAGCATCGCTCCAGAGGCATCCAGAGAGCACACGCGTTTTGTAATATGTGCGTTAGTTCGTTCTATATTTCTCCTCGTCAGCTTCCAGTCTCCATGCATCACCCGGTTGACACTTGCTGTCCCATATATCACCGGCCAGTCTCTCCCGGAGAGCCGACTTATTTGCATACACCGAGAGCCTTCCTACCTCCCACCCATCCTTCCATCCTCTCTCTTCCTCTTGATGCTGTGCCTGCTTTTTTGTTTCTGTTTCAACTTCACTTCTTCCAGCTTGGAAATTTATTACACGACTAATGCACCCCAAAAAAAGATCACCAAACACACACACACACACACGAGCAGAACTATAATAAAACTTTGCTCCTTCACACATAAAACCAGACCCAACAAATTGGCCCCAATTCCGACGCAATGTATGGTACAGCAATGTAGCCCACGTTATACAACTTAGGTGTGCATAATTTATGAAACCTCGACAAATCCAACCCTCGCAGGAAAAAAAAAACGAACATTAATCGCACCTTCAGCATTTGCGACTTTGACTAATGCCAATTTAGAACATCAACATTAAAACTGAGAATACCTATCTTCATAGCTTTTACAGTATTTACAATTTCACGAAAATAACAAACAAAAACATGAAATCCTGCAATTAAATAAATTATATATTTTTTTAATCACGCACTTTAATTATACTTAATGCGTTGAAAAACAATTCGATTCGAATACGAATTTGCGAAATTGCTCGTAAATTTGAAGATTAAACATGTTATTAATTTAAAAAAAAAAACATACTAATAATAGTAATAGCAGCAGCAACAATTGCAGCTGGAAAGCGAAACGATTTATGGAGGAAACTTATCGAAATTGAAAGTTATTTTATTTACATTTTATTCGGCTAATCCCCGCACGCAAATTTAACATTTGCATAAATAATTACAATTCTATATGATCATTGTGAATGCTGTAACGACAATAAAAGTAACGTTAATTAAAAATGATGCATTGCAGACATAATCATTTCTTTTCATTTTGTATTATTAGTTTGCGTTTATGTAACATTAAAAATAAATTGTAATAATATTTAAATAATTTTTGTATTTTTTAAATTATAAACTCGATATATTCAAAAAAATATGACAATTTAATAAATACTAAAAGCTGTTCTCCAATTAATAGAAACAATTGGCCATGATCAACTAATAATTTGTTAAACTGAAACCACTTGTCTATAAATAATTCCGATTCTGTTCGAGCGGTTCTTCCCTTGACGTAGATACATGCATAGTGGCTACAGTATATTCATTTTTTGGATATGTTTTTTTTTTCCGGTTTGGTTGCGTTGCTCTGTTATGAATTGTGTGTATGTGCGTTCGTTATGCGAGGCGGGCAGGCGTTTTCGGTTTTAATTAACCGAGAGCGCCCCGAAATTCGAAATGGATTCAATTAGTCGGTCCGGTAGATGAATGGAAATTAATAAATTATGATGAAATTTATGGGGCAATAAATATGTCGGTATTAGCGGTAATCGCTTTAAAAGCATGAAGCGTTTTTCCAAGGGGAGACCGGATCCCACCCACCCCCAACAACCAAAAAAAAAAAAATAGCCTCTCACTCTCTTTCACTCACTCACTCACCAACAAAAGGGCTTTTCGGAAATTATAACCAAATAAGAATGAGGGATTTGCATCTTTTTTTTTTGGTCGGTGCGTGCAGCGGGTAATAATATCTATGTTTGCAATTGCATGTAGCCGATGCCCGAATGCTACAGGATGAAAAAAATCGGGACGCTATTGATGCATGCGTTTGTGGATTGCGCTTTGTGGGTGTATATATATATATATATATATATAAATGTATGTGTGTGTGTGTGTTTTGGATTCGAGGGTTCGCATATTGTGCACGTTGAATGGCCGCCGTGTATTAAACCTATTTGAACAATACAATTTTCTGTTCGAATGATCAAACCTGTTAGTTGATAGTTAATTAAAATCCAAATTATATGTTCATACGACCGTAACGTAAAATAATATTAAATTATTAATAATCAAATTATTCTGTTTGATCCGGAATGGCATTAGCGATGCGATATTATAAAAGATTTACGTTTGCACATTTTGCGTTCATTATATTATATAATTCGTTGCGATGATTATTGTTCTATATATACACATATAGTTTGGGGCCCGTCTGTGCGTTATGCGCATCATTCCACCACCCCCAACATTTTTTAACCCCTTCGATCTCTCTTTCTCTCCCATATACATTGTATATACCCAACCCTATCGTCCATTTAATGAATAAATAATAATTGGATTTCAGCCCTGTGTGTTTATGCTCGTTTTGTATATGTATGTATTGCATAAAGCTACACGTTTCTCTCTATCTCACTCGCTCTATACATTTTTTTCGCCAGTTTTGTTTTGTTTCGTGCATTTTGTTTTTCCGTTTTTGTTGCACTGAAAAATGTTTTAAACGCGAACCGGAATTTACTGTTTGATGCATCGTTAAATCAACTTTTATGTTTATATTTCATTTGTTTATTCATTACACACTATAGCAATGCATCGAATTACTCAGACGCAATCTAGCACACAGAAATTAAATTCCCACTCAATTAGGAATCGACTAAAAACTGAAATGTTTAGCATTGCTAAACTATTATACACACACTAATTACCCAAGCAAAATTTTTATATTTATTTATTTATTTTCAATTTTTTATTAAATTAGAAAAAAAAATATATAATTAATTTATATTGAATAATTTTATAAGCAATTATACATAAAGTTTATTATATTGTAAATTGTTTCATGGATGGTCGAAAACATGCAATAATTAGTAAAGAAAAAAAAGACATAATTTGCAAAGATTCCATCGCGTTTGAACGCATTAAGGTTAATTACTTATATTTATGTGGGTAGTAAAGATGAGAAATTTAAATTAGTTAAAAATTATGGTCAGCGATTTATAACGATGCAATTTATCTAAATTGTATACAATTCAATTTGCATTTGCACACAACGTTTTATTCCACTTAAATATTTTAATAACTTCATTAAATTATTATATAAAATAATTTTATTAAATAATACTAATAGAGATTGCAATATATAAGGTTACGTAAACATTTATTGGTAGATCCAGATGCTTTGGGGCAAAGGATTTGTGTTTGTTTGAAAATGGAGCGCGAAAAATGCGCTTTTGTAAGGAGGAGTATCGCGAAGATAGCTTTCATTTCGACATTAGATTATCGCAATAATTTGATCAGTAATGATTTCGAATAGGGCGGGAGACGAACGAACGAACGAACGGGGTTCACATTCTTTCGTGACAATCGGGGTGCTCGGTTTTTGCTTGGCGGATGGAAAGACCGAGATATATAGGAGGCCCTATTATGTGGAATCCTTGCGGAGTGGTGTCCTGCAGCCATTACCAATATCTATGATCCAGTGACAGTATCATAGCGCATCTCTCTCTCACTCTTTCACATACCCAATCCACCCTGTCTTCCTTTCTTTTTTTTCTTTCTCTCTCTCTCTCTCTTCAGAGCTTTTCTCCGAAGCTCGCGGATTCTTTGCGCGCCTGCGAATGACAGCGGACCCCATTCAGAGGACGTCCAGTCGCCTAGGTCCTCCTATTCCGGTAATTAGACCGACATGCGAATGTATTATACGGATCTGTGGGGGCTTTGCACTTGACAACCCCCCCGTCCTCCTCCGACCCACACACATACACACACTCTCGTCCGTGCAGTAGCCGAATATATCCACGTCCACGCTTTGGATGTTTTAACACGGGGGAGGGTGCCACCCGTTCAATATTTGAACGCGGCAGATAGGATAATAATAATATCCTGGCACACGCACACACACACACAACTGTACATATATATATACACATTTACAAACACTGTGATCCAAACGCTCGCACACGGAGATCCCCAAAACGGTCGAGCTCCAACCCCCCGACACCAACCACGGTTTCGGCGAGTCATTTACAACGCGCAACAAGTATTTTCACCAAAGCTCACCAAATTCCTGCACAATTTTTTTCATCCATTCCGCAGCAAAAAAATCTCTCTCTCTCGATGCATTAACATTCACGCAACTCCTCGATTTTTTTCCCTCAACTCACCCCTCTCGGATTGTACTTTTAAATATCCACTTCTGATTCGATTAACTACACTAAACGCCCCCGCCACAAATCTATAACTCTGTCCGTGCAAGTTCCATGAAGTTCTTTATTAATTTACAAGAAATAAATTAGTTATTTATAAAACAATAATTATTATTTATGTGTTTCGTTTAAGTAAAATATTTTTATTAATTAAAGTAATATGATATTACATTACGATTAATGCAATACGTGGAAAATCCTTGGACATTCTGATGAAAATTGAAATTGCTTTACGTTACGATAGGATATCCGATCAGGATATTATTTTTTTACGAAATAATAATTAAATTAAGAGTTTTATTAACGTCGATGAGGAGGAGGAATCAGGTGTCTGGTGTCGAAGAGCTTTATCGGCTTTATCCATTCGCATTCGGTCGAAGAGGAAAGAAATAGTCTTGGAATCTAACGCGAATGGAATGAATGCGATGATACATGTTACATATCCGTGCATATAGCATTATGTATGGATGTAATGTGAAATCCGCGTTGATACAATATACTGCGCTATAGTATTATATATATGTATATATATATATATATATACATATATATATATATATATATATATATATATATATATATATAAGTCGGGTGCATTGATCATTATAACTGACAAGGCACGGCCGCAGATTGACAACGAGCGAAGACTGCCTATTGAGGGAACAATCAGGTACAGATGGTTAAAATCTGCTAGTCACCGGAGCGATAGAATGAACTTATGACAGGCAATCCGAATCACTCCGCAATCACAAATCATATACACCCAGGCCAAGACAACGCACAGTTAGAGATGGAGACGGATGGATGGATGGATGGTTGGATTCGTACGCGTAAAGATCCATCCTGAGAGAAGAGCAAGAGAAGGAGGAGGAGACAGACCTCTCGCGTTTCGCTTATTAACATCTAAAGGACCGACGACAAGAGATCACTTATCTAACCAGGATCCATCCATCCATCTCTCGTGTAATTATTAAACGCGAAAACCGAACGATGATGCTTCGTGATCTTGATCGATCCACCATTCATTTATTTTAATGAAATACCAATCTTTTTTTTTTATTACAATAATTGAGTTATTTTTACCAATTTCCAATCAATATTTTGAAATAAAATCTTCAAAATTATATTTTTGTTAAAATATATAATAATCGTAAAATGTGATGGAAGCTGCAAGGTATTTTATCTGGATGAAAGTTTTGCTAATTACAAAAAAAAAGAAACTATGAGGAATTGAGACAGGGCTTGAAGTAAAGGCGGAAGAGGACAACAGCTGAAGAATAAAAAAAATGCAGAGGGAACAACACGGCTAAAATCCCTATTGTCTTTGTGTGTTTCTGTCTGTCTTTATCGAAACCAGGGAGTTTCACGAGGTTTTTTCGTGGTGCGCGTCAACTGTGTTGACATGGGGCCTGACGTGAGACGGCGTCGTCCCCGGTAATAATGTTCGTTGACAGTCGTCATTCGGCCCAACTTCATAATAGAGAAAAGTTTTGTTTTAGCCCAACGTATGACAGCCCAGTCGTAATCGCGTCTTGTGTGAGTGTGTGTATATATACACGTACAAGTATATATGTGTTGTTCTAGTAGTTATGTCGCTCACAATGAGGATGGAAGAGAGTCGCAACAAAACGCGACCCACTCATTCCTCGAAACTAACAGAAAGTAAAGAGGAAAAATAATCCTGCAGAAGCGGCGAAGGAAGAAGACGATGGTCATCAAAGATGATTAAATGTAATATAAATTATGAAATCGTCGGCATCAATTAAAGTTTACGGCCTCGATTCCCTCATCATTATGTGCGGAATGTCGTTCCTTCTTCTAAGAGAGGTGGCCGCAGGAAACATCAACCTGTTCACTTTTAGGGCTGCAAATGCAAACTCTTACTACTTTCACAATCACCAAATCTTAATCATTCGAAATCCATTTATATAAATGCATTCGATTTTTGCATTAAAATAAATTAATAATTAAATACAATTAAGTAAAACTGTTCGAAATAAGAAAAAAAAAATAAAGCACAGACATTAAATTAAATTAAACTTGAATGCTTAAGTGCATTATTAAACAAATTTAACGGCACCAGAAATAGATCTGAGCATCTATTAAAGCCGTCATAAACCAGACGTTTTCATCGCGTTTCCGACAAATTATTATCATTTAGGAATTTGAGTTATGCTTTGTACATCGACCGACTACTTTCATTTGTTAATTTGATACTTTACGAAATTTACGCGAAACTCAAGCTTACGCAACGTTTGATTCGACGACCGCAATTCTTTCTTTATTGCACGATTATACAACATAATTTGTATTCAGTGGTCGACAATAATTTACGACCAAATATCTCCAGTTTTGTTTTCGCACTTTTGATTAATTCCCTACCAACAACACAATTTGTATTCCACAAGCGACAGATTTCCGGTAATCGATTTAGAAATTGTTTGCAATGAATTCTTAAAAATTTTAAAATTCCGAAAACGGAAAAAAATAAATAAATAAATATTTAATTAATTTAAAAAAAATAAAATACTTCGTTATTAATAAGAATAGAATTTTGAAGTTCATAGATTTGAGATGATGTGTTTATTTAATGAGAATTTGCAAGTAGTCTGAGGCCTTGAAAAAAAAAATATAAATAAATATGTAAGGATGAAAATGTTTTGTTTTTATTAATTCTGTTGGAGCATGGGCTGAGGGAATGCGCGGGGAGTGTGTGAGTATGTGAAATATAAAGCGAGAAATATATAAGCAAACTGGGTTTCCCGTCAAGAGTCATGACTGGCGAGTTGGTGATTGATAGATTGTCCATCATAATGGAAGTTGGAGATCATCCATCGTTCAAGTGACGGTGCCCTTGTCAAGAAGAAGGAGGAGAAGGAGAGACTGACGTGCACGATCAGGTACAGGCGGCCCACAAAAGGAATCCACTTTTCCTCTTTCGTTATATTCATACGAAATTAAAAGAGCAGAAGAAGAAGATGAAGAAGAAGAATAGCAAAACAAGGAGGAGAAGAACAAATGCGATTTGTTTTTGTTGCCGTTTCGATGTTTTGGCATAATTAAATTCTTTGATGTCTTGGGAATCGCTGGTTCGTTTCAAAAAGAAGCTGCTGCTGCTGCTGCGGACTTAATTTAAAATTGGGATTTGTTCTGCGGATTTGAATATCCTTATTTCTTGCGAGAAGGTCCGCGGGGAGGGGCCCGGTGTTTTTCCCTTTTTTTTTTGTTATCTTATTCGGTTTCGTTTCATTTCTTTTATTCTGTGCACGGGTTGGTCGGGGGTCGGGAAAAACTCGACCAATAGGTGGGAAATAAAAATGGTAATCCTAAACAAATATCTATAAAGGGCCGGATGAGGAGGGCCGTCGGGGTGCTTTCGGTGGGAGCACCACCACCACCACCATCGTGCTCGATGTATGTGCTGAAGGGTGTGAGCGTGTGCACTTTGGGCGCGTTCCAATATATGTATTCGGCATCCAAATGATGCAATTACCAGGCAAATGGCTCGGCCCTTTATTGAAGCCCTCCTCTCTCACTCACTCCCTCTGCACCTTTCCTTGATGCTGCTGATGCCGCCGCTCCTGATGCTATTGTTATGTGTGCGCCGGACCTCTTTATTGGCGAGCTCCGCTATTTACGAGAATACGCAAACCTAATCTCAATAAAAATCCCAATGGACTCTGGAACAATAAGACAGAGTGGCCAACAAATTCAACTAAAATATGGCCCGGAACCGGCGGGGGGATGAGGAAACAGTGTGCATGGGGTAGTTCCGAATAGTGCGAGAGGGCCTTTCAATAATATTTGAATCACAATTCGAGTCCGCGTTATTTATACGCGGTTTCCTTTTTAATCGAGGGGGAAAGGGAATATTTATAGGCCCAGCAGTTGGCGGTCCGTAACCAAAATAGTTTCGCATTGTGTGCCGGACTTTCGGTCCTAAAATAAATCGTTTTTAATTACTTTTGATTGAAGCCAAACGGGACTTCCTATTGCCGTAATAACAATTATTTATCGCTTCCCGTGATTTTACCCAATGATTGAAGATGAACACAACACCTCCACCCAATCGAAATACCATTTTTTTCCGCACACCCAAACCAACCGCAAACTCAATTCTATATTATATAAATGAAGCAACTTTATTCGACACAACACCTCCACAAATAACAATATTGTTTTCAATTCAATGACAGACGCAGAATTAAAATAATTGCGTAATCTGGATCTAAAGAAACGTTTATATTTATAAACTATATTTTTATTTCAAGTAAAGAAAAAATTATTACCTAGTCTTTCCGTTCTATATTATTTTTTATTTATATTCGTCACTTTAAGTGATTTGTCAGGAGGACACAACACCTCCAATCTAATCCAAAGTTTATTTTATTTTCAATTTATTCATAAATCAAAATTAAAAATAAGTTTTATATAAAACTAATTCAGCTAAGTTATTTTCGTCGGTTTGTGTGATTAGTCAGGAAACCACCAACATTTTTACATGCAATCCCAAAGCACAGACTTATATTTTAATTTTAATTGACAGGACTCGAAAATAAAGAAATAAAATAATTACGTATTCTCTCTAATCTATCTAAACTTAAATAAAAAAAGACAGCAGCTTTATTTTTATTTTATTTTATATATATTTTTTGTTTGTTATTTTCGTCTGGGTTTGTGTGATTAGTTAAGATTAATAGGTAGATATTAAGAGCCAACTGTCGTCCGTACTATTCTGGGCACTTCCACGTGTTGCCCATGAATCAATCAGACGCTGCCCGGGGATCAAAGTGTTCGTTAGATTGACGGTAAACGGATGGTTACCATTTGGTCGACGCCTGTCGTCCGGCTCTTTGTATTTATTACCCAATTAACACTCGTCCCGCATACATCATCCTCGCAGAAATTCAGAAAACACCTTAAACTATCCATTATTATTATTATTATTATTAATATACGCTCAATTTTATTGTAACCCTCCTCAACAAAAATAAATAAACTACGTACACATTTCGAAAAACTTAGTCACAGTTTAATTCCGTTCAATTTCTTTAACCAAAACAACAGATATTTGATTAACATTATCCAATAATTTTTATAGCAATATATCAGTTACATAAAATTAGCAGATTTTTACTATGAAAATTGCATTAAATGTAAATAAGAAATGATGGAGCAGAACGTAATGAAATTATAATGAGCTCACCGTATTTTGTTTCTTTTCGGTAGCTTGTTGTGTTTTTTTTCTCTTTCCACTTGTTTCTCACTTACAAATGTAGACGGTGCGAGAGCGGTGGTGGTCTTTGGGCAAACACCTTTTAGTGATTCATCGCGCATAATAAATAATTCTCATCATCACCTTTCCTCATCATTGATTGACACGTCTTCATACATTTACCACCAGCATGAAGGAACACAGAGTCGAGTCACGCGCTGGATAACATGGGAGTGTCCCGTAACCCCTGACTCATTAACATACGAAATGTACGCGATACATTTTGGAACTACCGGAGATCAGGATAACAATGTCAAACTGACATTATGATCTTGACATTTCTAATTTGATTTTCAATAAATTGACACTAAAGTTATTAAAATTTTGTGAAATTAATATTGTTCAGTTCTTGAAGAGTGGCGTTTGCGAATTAAATTCGGTTAATTTTCTTGGCCTGAGGCTGGTGATTCTTTATAAGGTGTCGTTTATTTTTAAGAATATTAATTTGGAAATGGACGAATTATTATTATTATATATATAAATAGTTGGATGAATATACACACTCACACTCATATATATATATTTGAATTAGCGAGAGCACACATACACACACACATAATCATAATCGTAACAGGGCTGTCCATCAAGTCCGCATTTAAATAATCTGTCCGGAGCAGCCATGTCCACGTCATCTGTCGTAAACAATTATTTATTGCCCACCTTGTATATGCAGTGTATATTTATAGTATTTAATTAATTGCCACGGCAGTTGTTGTAAACAACTACGTCGAATCAAGTTTTAGACATCAACTGAATTATACATTAAGTATATATTTCATTTAAAACTCGAGAGCACCCAGCAAAATGCATACAAACAGCTATACTCTAGCAGCAGCAGCAGCACACACACTAGCCAACACCGACACACACCAATTTGCTGCAACGGAAATTTATATCTTTAATTTACAAATTACTCCATTTAAATTTACTGAAAGGATTTATATTTTCATTAATCCTTGCGCGCACCGGACAAAATGCCTTCTTCTTGCACATCAAAAAAGGATGTGCACGAAGTGGAAGGAGGACGCTAAATCAAGCGAGCACCAAATTTATAACTTCTCCATTAATAACAACGTGGAACTTAATACGTCTTCGATGCTGGCAAATATATCTGCATTTCCAAGGAAATTATGATCGCGTGGTATTTTCCATCCTTGTGCATATGCATACATTACACACGAATCAGATAAATTACGCATAAGTATGATTAAAAATCCAGCCTCATAATGTTATGCAAATAGAAATTAATACGATTCGAAAGTGTATTTAAATTTTCTTTACTCTAGTAAATCTTTTTTTGTATAATATTTTGTATAAAGTAAAATAATCTTAAATCAATGGTTTAGATCGTTCACAAAAACTAATTATATAATTAAAATACCCGAAATATGTAGAAGTTCAAAAAGGTTAAAATGCAATAAATATAATGGCACTAAACCAATAATTGAAATGCACGCATAATAACTTTGATTGAAGATCTTCTCTCTTCTCAGTTTGTTATTAATAATAATTGCGTAAATGGTTGAATAAATAACAGGCATCGGCCATAAATCCAATCAACTTTAATGCTAGCTAGCTGTACACGACTGTAATTAATTTACATTTTCCCTTCAATGCATCTTTCTTTTTTTTTGTTAGTTTTCTTCTCCCGACAGATTTATCGATTTTCCCGAGAGCGAATTTATTTCAGGAGATGAAGAAATATCAACATCAATAAACAATAAATTACCAAAGCCAAATAAATAATATTGGGAAGTCTGTCATATAAATATATCAATATTTGAATTTGATTGAATCTTTATTTAGTTGAATCAATTAATTTTGTAGAATATATGCAGTTGTATATATGGGATGGACAGAGTTTGTGGTTGTAAATTAGTATAGTAATTTGCATTGGATGTATAAACGGAGGGAAATGCCGAAAACGGAAAGAACACGAAGAGAGGACTATGCGTTTCGCGCGTTTGCGCAACTTCCGGCCGTTTAATATGCATTCCTGTTTTCGCACAAATTTCCCGCGCTAACTGGCCGTATAAATTAATTTACCGGACGCCTGTTTACTTAATGTAATGTATCGTATAGCGTGTACTCGCAGTTTTTGCTCATTCAACGCAATGTTCACAGAATATACTACAGTTTCATCGATTGTTGCATTAATTCTTTGAAATATAAATATTTAAGGTAAAAATTCTTGTGTTGTTGTGAATGTACTTTGTAAGAGATAAAAAAGGAACAAAGGTGAGGTCGTTGATGTTGTGTTAACAAGGAATAAAATAAAATCGCCGGATGCGATAGTAAGGAATGGAAGAAAAGGAGGTAGTAAAAGTAAAGTGCGAAAGGCGAAAAGTTCATCGCTAATGAATGTGGCAGTAATACGCTTTTAAGTAAGATTAGATTCGTGTGTGTGTTGCGTGGTATGAGCCGAGCTGAGCCGTTGTGTGCTTGAAATGTGTAAACAGTAAAAATGTGGTAGCATTTTTATGCTCCATTAAGGGGTTAGAATCACGGAAAACGGAGAAAGGGAGTGAGAGGGACGTGTGCGGTGAACACGGGCGGCGGCGGAAGAGGGTGGTGCGTTACGTAACGGGAGCAGACGTCGTGCGGTTAAATCCCTTACCTGAATGCGGAGGAAAGGGGAGAGACGTGTAAGTGGGTACTTGAGGCGCTTGTAAAGGCACGAGCGGCAATTCTAGAGGGGGGCGCGCGCGCTATGATATCTTCGACCCCGAAGCCGCCGCGTCTTATGTGGGGAGGAGAAAGAGGTGGTCGGAGGATCAAAAAATAAAGGACCAACAAAGAAGAAGTAGGAAATATACATATATATATATAAAAGCATGGGAATGACATAAAAATTGTTCCCGCCGCCACTGCCATATTCCAGATTAAAACAGAGTTCGGTGTTGCGCAACTAGGGGGGCTATTAAAATATATTAATAACACGTGGAGCCGGAGCGAGATGACGAAGAACCGCCGTGCGTTTCCCATGTGCAGGAGCGAGAGAACCTCATAGTCTTTTTCGCCGACAGTGCAATAATAGGACATTAGTTTGATATACGAGCCGCACGGTTATCAAACCAATATTGGTGCCCCGTGGAAACGGCACTGAATTGCCCATAAATATCGTCTGTAAGTCAATACTTCGGTGGGGGCTTTTTGATTGAAACGTGGGCAACCCCCTGCCCTTCACTCACCCGACTCAATGCGCGCACTAATGTCCCCCGAAGTATAAAAATGCCTAGATATATCTTCTAATCTCCACCCAGAAAAAAAAAACCACCCCGCTTCACATCCATACCCATAAATATAGTTTTTTTTTAATATTATTTCTAAACCCATTTATGGGACTCTTTCCAAACTTATCTTGCCATGGATTACAAGACCACCCTAGGCACCCCAATTATAGCAACTTCTTTTATGCCTAAAGTGCAACATTTTCAATATCCCATAAATTTACCATAAGAAGTACCCCAATTACTTTAAGAAAAAATCCTTGACTTAAACTTTTCAATTCATGAAAAGAATTCCAACTTTAACATAAATTCCAAAAAAATTGAAATATTTATTTAGATCCTGTCAAAAAATTTGTGACCGTTAAATATATGGAGGAGAAATACATATATGAATAGAAGGAAATTCAGTACGAGCGTCATATTTTAAATCATTCCAATAAGGAAAACGTGCAGTTCTAAGAATTCAGTAAAAGGATATTATAAATCTAAAGTGGACATAAATATCTGTCGGGTGTATTAACAACTATTGGTTATTACGGATGACAGCGAAACTGAACTGGCAGCTGCAATTGCTGCCATGTGTACATAGTAATTGGTAAGTCTGATAGATATTTATGTTACATTCTAAGCATAGTGTGGATGCAACATAATACATAATAAAAAAAACATTAAAAATATTTTAGTAATTTTTACAATTTTTTTTTAACTTGCATTCATTATTACCTGAATTTATGTTATTATGTAATTGTGTCTATTTAGCGACAGGTGTAATGTTTATTTAAATTTATAACTAAGAGGTCATTAAGTTGTTAATAGGATTTGTTATGAGTGTTTTAGTAATTTAGTTTCAAATAATTTGTATATTACAAAAGTAGCTTATCACTTAACATAAAGCTATTTGTCTAGTGAATGATGTAATGGTACACGTAAACTGTCGATGGGAAGGGAATGCGTGCACCGAGGTTTGCCAAGATCTGGGTTTAATTGGCCGATTAGTCCTTCCATCTTTTTGTTTTTTTTTTTCGTTGCTGCTGCTGTTACAGCTTCTGCTGTCCTGATTCAGTTTGAACGTGTTTTCACATCGAAAAAGAGCTGCGAGGAAGGGAGATGGAAGTATAGAGAGAAGAGAGTGCGTTTTATATTTTTTGATTGCCGGCGCGGAATTCGGGGTGAGTAATTCAGAATGAATAGTGTTAAACTGTGCCTTGTACAGGTCTTGTTGATGAATGGCGTATGTGAACATGCAGTTACACGGGCTAAGAGTTATGGTGGACGGCAGACCACGGGAACGCATGCACTGCAGTCAGTTCACACACAATTTACTGTGGCCGACATAAATCACTCAACTGGAGCGATTCATCAGACTCATTGTGCCCGGGGTGCACCTCCTCGTACCCCTCTGCCCCTTCACTTCATCCCTCTTTGCTGCTGCTGCCTCCATCCTCTCTGACCCCCCTCCCCCCCGATTTACCGGCAGTCACCGAAATCGAACCGGGTCCAATATTTTACACACTTTTTGACAACCCCGGATGGCTTTTCCATCTTTCCACAGAAACAAAAAAAAAAACGAGAAACCGTTTCCATTTGTGTGTATGTGCGTATGTGTGCAGATATACTGCACCACCTGGTCACTAATAAATAAACCATTTTCCTGTTACGTCAGGGGTAGGCTTTCATGATACGTGTCCACTCCGTTTGGTAACTTTCTTGAATTGAAGATCTTTTTCACCATGCGACTTGGTCAATAGATCATTTAACTAAAGATGTTAACTTATTCATGGAAATCATTTTCTTAATTGGTTAATTAATTAAATGAAATCTTCAGTTAGTTTTTGGACATCCTTATTAATAATTATATTTATTACAACAATAACACAAATAAAAAATATGTAATTGTTACTAATTTATAGATATTTGCACATTTTTATCTAATTGAATTGGATTGATGATATTGGATTATTGTCTTTAATCGTGGGTCAATAAATTATTATTTGTGTATCTTCGTATCGAATTGTGGTCCAATTGTTGGTGACATCTGTAATTGGGTTAGTGTTGTCTCGATGCTGTACCTACACCAATTAGGTCTACAGTGGATGTTCAAGGTCTCTGAAGGTATTGATTCAAAAGTGTTTTGTTTTTAGGGGTGTCTTTCATTCCCCGTTGTTCTTGGATGTGCTTGGAGAGTGTATGTGTGTGTGTATGTGTGTGTTTGTGTGTAATGGGTGCAACGGCCTCCGGAACCGATAAAGCACACTCTTGCAGTCAGTAGTCAGTACAACAAACTCATACTCGTATATCTTTTCTCAATGGCTACTCCCACCGCCACCCTTTAGACGCGATCCATCCATCCGAGGTCTGGTGCGATCTCTCTCCTCCATAGGGCCTCGACCGTATCTGGCTTCTCGCTCCTTAACAGCCTTCACTCTAAAAGCATGCACGCGATATATAGAGGGACATTATGTCAAGGGGAACAGATGTATAAAATAAATATCCGCGCTGTATGCGCCAGGAGGAGAGCCATGATTCCGGAATCACATAAATCTGAGGAACTGCGGGGGTTGCTTCTCGTCGTCCTCGTCGTCGAAGGGGGCCAACCAACCACCCCCGACGCCGCCGCCGCCAACATCCCGTACCCCCCTCTGCCCTCCGCGGCGGCAGCAACCTTTTCCACTTTTCCGAGAAATCAACGCCAGAGCTGAGCGAAAATAAAGCAAAACTGGATACGAATCAATCACACATCCCAGTTGCACCTCCATCCAAACTGCTCTCCGCTACTCTATTCATTCAACAAATTGCCTATTCATAGCTTCAAAAACAGTGTAGTCAAACAAGCAATTCTTATACCTTCAAAATTATTTAAACTATTTATTTTTATAGATTTTCTTAAAAAAATCTTTATGACTTTTACCTCAGAAGTCCACCTAATGAATTATTTATTTTAATTTTTGGTTCAAAGCTTCAATTACCCTTTGCTCTTGAATATCAATCATACTTAATGATAGTCTTTATACCTGTGCAAAGAAAGTAATTTATAACGATCCAATTATTTAACGAGCGATTATAAATTCATTCATTTACTTAACGGAAGGCCTCGTAGTTTTCAAAAAATATTTTTGACACATGTCATATATTTTCATGGATGCACGAGTTAGGTAACTGCTGGAATTACCAGTAATGAATTAAAGGGATTAATTTCGATGAGCTTTGAATAATATGATTAGCATCCCTTACAAACTGAGATTACCACCAATTAACTAATCACGTTCAAAGTAAATTACGTTCCGAATCGGGGAGCTCATTAACATTATGTCATTTAATTTATTGAATTAGAAAAAAGTTTCAGTTTATTAGAAAATAATTAAGATAATATTTTGCATATTTGAATTTTTTTGCAGAATGTAATGAAAAGCGTTGCGGTAATATCGCAAACGTAATTAGGATTGTATTAAAATTGCGGTCGTTCGGAATTTATAGCCAATACCTAAAGGTCACTCGCGTCCTGATTAATTTCGCTTGATCCTGAAAAATCAGCGCTTTTCATAAACGGAAATAAAAGAAACGTGAAAATAAGAATCTAATTAGTTAAACCTTCGTCTCTTTGCTTTATTTTTTTTTTGGTCGTGCCTCTCTTTCTCCGTCCCTTTGTTGAATTAAGAGGAAGTAGAGGAGCGGGAGGGGAAAAAAGTCACTTAATTAATTACAATTGCCTCCTTCTTTTTTTTTATTCCGTGAGCGTGGAATGCCTGGAACCAGAGAAGCCCATCAGCGGAACACGTTTTACTTTCCTATTAATCACTCGGAATGTTGACGACAAACAGAATTGGGATGTCCTTTAAGACCTGCCCTGACTGTTTTAAAAATAAACGGAGCCGACGACTGAGATGGTTCTTCTGCTGCTGCTGATACTGCAGGGATGCAAATTATCATCATCGAAGGATAATTTTATTTCGCTTTGTTTTTCTTTGTTTTTTGGTATCCACGGAATAGAAGGCAATTCCCACGTGCGGACATTACCTGCTCGTAAAAAAAGAGCCGAAAGCACTAAAAGGTAATATGTATGCCGCGCGCGGCTGAAATACAATCGCCACCCCCTTCGGAGCAACTCCCATGAATACATATGCTTCGTCCTTTTTTTTTTCGAGCACCTCATCTCGCGAGGCGAACTGCTTTTTCGGTTCTGTGGGGACCTTAATTAAAAAGGATAAATAAAGCCGAAAGGTGCTTTTCTCACTCTCTCTGCCTCCAGAAAACTGGATATAAATATTCCGAGTTTATGATGGTCTCTCTTAGAGAAGACACACGCATGCTTCGCTTCTAGATGGATGGAGGAGATACATAGAGGCTGCGGGTATTTAATGGCGTATGGATACGTTGAAATCAATCTTTGGAAAGCCAAGCGACAACTCGCCTGACAACTCGTTGACGATTTATCGCGGCCGTAGTCGTTGACCTATACCCATACCAGAAGGTTACCATCAACCGAAGCGCCACCTACGATTTTTTCGCCAAATACAATGTCAATTAATCATCGGCCCACCTTCTTTCTTCCTCCGGGTAGTAAGTATTATCCGAAGGAAAGAAATAAAATAAAAATTACATTAGCATCTGTCAACAATAAACTAACTGAGTTGGAGGAAGTAAGTGGTTTCGGCGTTTGAGGGATTACAAATAATGGCTTTCGACTTTTGTTCCCATCGGCGGAAAACCATTGTATTGCAAATAGACGCGTCCTTAAATCCGGAAGAGAAAAAGAGGGCGAAGGTGTAATCAGCAAAGTATCACGAATTTTTTGGAAGATCCTCAAAGATTCTGATCGGTCCGAAATTTTGGGTTGGTTCGAGGAGGACGATGACGGTGAGGGGGCGGAGGAGGAGGAGGAGAGACAGGTGTTCTCGAGTTGCGTGGGTCTTTGAGTTATGACCACTAGGAATAGGGAAACATCAGCATTTGTCTTTCGTTCTTGTTTCTTCTGTCTTTCTCCGCGAGAAATCAAGTGTGTGTGCGAGTGAGCATATCCGTGACATATTAATGACATTATGATAAAGAATATGAAAGTTGTCGGCGGATAAACAAATCTATAAATAATGAATTCCTCGGTTTCGGAGAGGCTGAAGATCGTAAATCTCTGCTCCGAACAAAGTCATTATTACACATAATCATAAACTTTTTGACCCACATGCGAAACTTTATATTTAAATACACGTTTGTACGCCGTCAGTCTGCGCCTCGTCCCCATCCTCAGCTCATCTCATCTCGTCTACCATCTTTGTTCCAAAGTGACAACGCGACTGACAGCTCTGTTACGGAGCCCCAGGAATTTTAATTCGCGACCAACAATAACACAGCCTCAGCAACAGAAACCAAAACCGAATCCGAAAGCAAGAAGGAGTAACAATCGCCATAAATCAATCCTCTCTCTCTCTATAAAAATGTATACATATATATACACATGCATGCATTCTTAATTCAAGGAAAATTTCACTCGACTTTGATTTAATCGGTGCTTAAACTTAATTTATGGATTGTTATTTTTAAATCGCCGCTTCGGATATACCACTTTTATTTTTTATTTATTTTTTGGTTGCTGCTTTCCTCTTCGAGAAAATTTGTTCCGAGCAGAGTTAATTTATCGATGGATTTGTTACGCAAAGATCCAATCGCTCGCCAAAAACGATCGCCAAGCAGACGCACTTTATCGGTCATATTTTGCCTCACCAACGTCAACAGATTTACACCCACCTAAATACAAACACTGTTTTTAATTTTCATCTAATTTGATTCCAAACTGTATAAAAACTATTAATGATAATAATTCAGTCATAACGTATTATATTACGAGATTAATCACTTTGGCAAGGACCGATTTTACGGACTATTTTACGTTCAAATTGAACTTGACAAAGTTTGATATACTGTTAAAAAAATCATACGTTAAGAATGCTGAGCGAAAACACACATAATTTGAATAGCTTATGAAATTTGGCACACAATCAAAGTATTTACCGTCTAACCCAACGAAAAATAAAAGAAACCAACAATAATAATGTTATATAATTACTTGTTTATGCGTTAATTAATATGTTATATTTATTGGGTCCAATGTTTTCGAAATGACATTAAAAAAATAAATGATCAATGGATTTATTACATTAATAACACATCATTTGCGTCCTTGAATCCACCATTAAGCTTGAATATATTTTAATTATATAAATTGTTCGCTTGCTCATAAAAATATTTATTGTTAAATAAATATTACGTTATATATCATAAAATATATTTTATTTAATAAATACTTGATTATTTCATAATTAAAATATTATTTAATATTCTAAAGTTTTTTTTTATGATTTAGATATTAATGCAAAATAAATTAAGTTTTTTTTTTCATTTCGATTGATGCGGAGATTTGTGGATTCCTGTTCCTGTCCCAATTCTATTTTTTTTTTGTGGGATCCGATCATCCTTCTCGTCGTTCTGAGTGAGTGACGTGACGGAGACGGAATCACGACAAACCTATGTCTAATTACGTGTCTGGGAGCGGAGCGATCGTAAAACTGGAATAATCAGGAAGAGCGGGGAATCCCAGACACCTGTCTGTTAATTTGGTGACAATGTGTACCTAACTAACTCCCAATTACAATAAACTTCGCGAGCGATTTAAGCCGCGGCTTAGCGGCTGCAGGTTTTCGGCGGAAGAGAAAAACTCTTCCACCTCATCCTCCGCGACCTCTCCCCAGTCTGCAATAAAGAAGCGGGCGATTGCGTAATATTGGAGGGAGTGGAAGGAAGCAGCGGAAGGATCAAAACGATGGTTGAGGAAGGAAAGAATAGTATAAATAAAGAGGAAGAAAGGAGCGAAACAGTGTGCACATTGCTTCCGAGGAGGGCGAGTTTCATTTCGCATAGTGTTGGCGAACTGCCATTTAGAGCGCTTCCCCGGGGGTGGCGTCAGAGGCGGCGTTGGAAATATCGGGAACTTAGCGCGCGTTGCATTTCGATGCAATAAACTCGCTCGGCCAGACTTTAAACTCGCACATTCACCTGCTACAAAGATAATCCCACTTCCCGAAAACTATTGCCTCCATCTTTCCCGAAGAAAAATGCAGACTTAATTTGAATAATACCGAAGGGGAGAGAAGTCTGGTAATAGTTGTAACGGTAGCAGTCCTCGAGATGCAAAGGATACGAGCATCGCTGGATGCTGTCGATGGCCTTGGAGCTCAGGTAATAACGCGATTCGCGGGCGGCCGACGTGTCACTAATCTCGTCACTTCTTGGAGGAGGAAAAAAGGATCTTCTCCGTCCACATTAAACCATCAAGCGTCGAGCACGAAATCGACTTGACACTTTCAAAATAAAGACGAGGCCGAGGGACGGCTGAGCGAACGCAAAAAGGAGGAACACGACACCCAGAACGGAATAAAGTCTCTTAAAAAGTGTTTTGTAAATAAATTTCCACATTCCATCAGGACACCGAGCTCCATTAAGGACGACGTCAACTTTTCATTTTATCCTCGTTAATTTCAATCATATTCTTTATTTTGTCCTGCAACTTTTACATTCTGCAACATTTAGTGAACATCACTTTACCAAAAGACCATCAAATTACATAACAATAATTCTATTTTAAAGTCTACAATATGACTTGCATAATTAATTCATTACTGTTTTTTTGACGAGTATATACGTTTTTAATAATGAAATTAAAACCTGTAATTATATTAGCTAAAAGCTTTTAACATAAATGCACGAGTTCCTTAAACTTGAACCGGGCAACAACTGTATATATATAGTAATGTTAAGCAAAAATTGAGAATAGACAAAAGTAATGGATTCGACGAACGTAATTTATTGCAGAAACTCGCTTCAGGGATTTATTTAAAATTTATCTTTACGTTATGAACAATGATATTTATTTTTTTGGCACCGGATTGATGCCAGCAGCGGCGTTTTGATTCGAAAACAGTAACATAAATTTCGACTTCCTCGAGGATTGAACTACAAATATTTACGAAGAAGAAAGCGGATACATATAATCATCGATGGAGCAAATTAAAAGAAAGTTTTTTGTTTTAATTACAGAATGTTTCGTCTTCCTCAATTTTTGCAACGAACGGAAAAGGCTTCGTTCATTATTTTATTGTAGAACACGATGATTATCGTTATTCAAATTACGTTCGTCGCTGCGTCTTACATATGCGGAGCACGAGTTACTTACAATTTCTAATTTGACTCAAATTACATATTTAATTTGGGCTCGGATCGTGACCGCGTTTATTCACGAAACATGAGTTTGTGCAAACACTGGTAAATCAATTGATGACAATGGTATTTGATTTAATATTCTATTCCGTGAAATACACACACACATAACCGGTCTTTGATTACAACATCAGAATAATTGTAGTCTTATTAAACACAACAATGTATGTATATTAGTTAATTAAGCAAATGATGTAAGGAAAAAAGCTTGCATAATAATTTGATTTTGAATGATCGGATTTTGAAATGATGATATTATGAAGATGTTAATAGAACCTATGTTTAGATGGTGGAAAAGTGCATGGACTTTGATTAGTCAACTTTCGCGTTTTTCGGTGCAGATCTTGAAATCTTTTTATGAGTGATTAGAGTTAATGATAGCTAAATGTCGGGTAGGAGTTGAAGATGTAATCTGAGTATTTTTAATGGTTAGCGTTTAAGTATAAATGGAGCATCCTAAACGATGGCAGAGAGCGAGTGCATGAGGTGGATGGAGAGAGGAAAGAGGAGCCCAGTTTGGTGTGGTGCTAAGTTGTCAGCGGAGGCGCGAGCGAAGGAGAGGAAGAAGAAGTAGAAGCTGCGACTTTGGTTTGGTGCTTGCATGCGAGTTGCGAGTGTGTGAAGAGAAGAGGAAGAGATGGAGGAAGAGCCTGAGTTGGAAAGAGTGAGAGTGAGTTTTGGCTTGGGCATGTAAGTGTGTGTGTGTGTGTATGAGAAGGAGAGGTGAGGTGAGGTGGTGGTATAAATAGCGAGATAGATCTGAAACCTTTAAGTTCAGCCATCACATGGGTTTGCTTTTAGCGCCCCGCGCGCGCCTCCCGGTGACAGATTTATGTGGACAGGTTGCAGACGGCAGCCATTGGCTGCCCATCTCACTCCACCTGCCCAACTTACCCCATTATAATTCTTAGCGCTGCTCTGTCTCTTGCAGATTGTTTAGTTATATATGCTCCGCATCCCAGTGTGATAAACTGTCACCAGCAAAGCAGTCTTGGCGACCTGCGGACCTCCGCTCCGCCTCCTCCACCTCCTCATCATCGTCCTCCTCCTTCCTTAGACGCAAACTGCGAATATCACATTAACTCCTCAAACACCACCACCCCCCCGAAACCGGCGCCCATCCACCGCAGCCTCCACCAGCGAAACCCATAAAGCATGCAACCAAAGACCAGATCTTCGGCGTCACCTCAACCTTTCCACCCACGTCTCGGACTTCCCCCCTACCATCCGATTTACGACATCGGACATCTTTACTGCTAAAACTTGTTATTGATATCTCTCTCCTGACGAGAAACAATCATTCGCAACTTATTGCCACAGCCGTCGCCATCCACTATTTCTCTCTTTCTCTCTTGCACCCTCTCTCCCCCACGAAGCACACACTCGCACAAAGTCATCATAACTTCGTCCTGCCGGGGCTAATAATAAAGACCTCCGCTCCAGAATCCAGCCCGCTATTTCATCCTCTAAGATGACACTAATGTCCCCGAGTATTTTATCAATTTTATTACCACCTCCGACCTCCATCATCCGCAATGCGCGCAATAATAACCCACCGACCCTACGCGTCCCACCACCCACCCATACACGTGGAAACCAAGGAAACGGTAATAAACAATAAGGCGAAACGCAACTGGTTTCTCTAACATTAAAATCCCCGTTCCTTGAATTTTTTTAACAGCCCTTAAACTTTTACTCACTTTGCTCTCATTCCATCCCATCAACTGCTCTTACCTAAATACAAAATTTATATAATTGCTTTACATTCGGTATTATTTATACATTTCTTGGAAGAAATTGTTAAACTTCTGACAACATTAATACAATAAATAAACAATAAGAAACATTGAATCATGAGCTAATATATTAGAATTTTCTTATTTTTTTTTTAACAAATTGGTGCGATCTTCGCTTGTTCCTTTTCGATGTTAGCAAATGTTGTAACAATGGTGATTGATGGAAATATCTAGATGGTCTTGGATCTGAACTTTTTGTGTCTTGAGAAAGGAGACCTGTTGGTTCTGCAAAGAAGAGGGGAGCGCGCAAAGTGCGAAAGCTGCCGTCGTGTCTGTCGGTGTGAGTGTATTTATACGTATATATGGATTGCTTCGTAGGCATGTGTGGGTAAGTAAGAGTGTGCAAGTGAGAAATACAGAGTGTGCAAGTTCTAAGAGTGAAAGAGATGGGTTTACAAGAGGCGAAGCCGCACACGACACGCCAACAAAGAGGAGCATTAGCATAGTCATATAGTTTTAATGCTGCATCAGGAGACATTCGATGGAACGAAATTAAAGTAAATTACGTTTAATAAACAATAAATTGCCAGTATCGCGTCGTTCGCTGTGCGTTTGAATTTTATCGATTCCTGGTCTCTCCTCTTCCACTCGATGTTATTTGTTTGTGTGTTTATATGTGTCTATGTGCATGGACGTGTGTGTGTCTGTCATTCGCGCACTCCGCTTTGTTTCATATGATTAAATTGAAGCCATAAAATGTCTCATGCCAATATGGATTATTAGTTTATAGGGGGTCGCATAAAAGGTTAATCATTGTTGAATGTAAACCACTCTCTGGTCGTACGAACATTTCGCGATAAATCAATCTACATGCATACACACGCATACACAAACATAATCTGTATGTATGCATGCGTTGGGAAGAGAGGTAAAGGGCAAACAGAGACAATCGCCGAAGTATTGTTTGATGGGAGGCCAATTTATAGGCGACAATTTGATTTTGGTCAAAACGTTTTTGGGTCCAACCTCTTTGCAACTCTTTCGTTGCATCCAATTCAGCAGATTACTAAAATGCAAATAGCAAACAGCAAACACACAATTAATTTAACTACCAATTATTTACTTATAACTTCCAGACTCTCGTTGTTCAAGGACATCATTAACCATTTGCTTTAAGCATATTATCAATCACATCAAAGATATATTTAATAATTAATTATTTAAATTTATTTTTAAATCACTAATTTTAATTAAGGCAATAAAGCAATTTAAATTTGTTGCTAAGAATTTATTATTTTTTTAGGATGAATCACATTATGGAATTTATTATTATTATTATTTTTTTAACGAATCAGTCAGAAGCAAAATATTGTTCGCATGAATTAATAACGTATAAACATCATTTGACACCTAATTGATATTCGAATTGGAAGCAATGACCTCGATACGGCGCTGCATATTCGATGCGACATTGATAGTCCTATTGGAATTCGGACCATTATAATTCATCGCGAAAAGGTATCGTAAATTAAGCTCAGTCTTCATACAATTACCTTGAATAAATAAAAAGCATAATTTTCACACACTCAACATTATTCAATAATACTTTTTTCTCACACAAATTCATTCATCAATATTATATAGGAGTTTATCACAGGTTTGTTTTAGGCAATTTTTAAATTACTAATCAATTATAAGAATTTAGCATAAATGTTGCCACATTTTTTTTTGGAATTATTTTGATTACAACCATGGTTATAAATTAGATGTTGACTTTGAATTATTATAAGAGGGATTGTAGATTGTGGAAGAGGGTAAGATGCATGGAATCTAGGTGAATTATGTGTATGGGGTTGGAACAGAGTTGCATGTGAAAATGAAAAAAAAAAAGCAACTATGGAGTGAGCATCGTGCAAGTGGGGTGGATGTTTGGATGTCTGGATGTTAATCAAGTTATCGATGAACTGCCTTTTTGCGCGGTTCGCGTTTGTTTCTGGCTGTGTGCCGTTTGCCTCCGCTGATGTCGGGGGTATTTTTCTGTTCTGAATTTCCTGGCTGTCTCCGGCGGAATGATGCATTTGTAAATTTGAACGTCGCGTCCAGATAGACTCGGTGGCGGTTAGAGTATATTCTTTCAGCCAGTGTATATGTGTATAGTCAGAGACATGACATGTCCGAGTCTGGCAGCGACAGATGAAACTACAGGATCTCGTCATCAGAGAGGAGGACCAGCGCTTGTCGTCCTGTCGCTGTCTCGCAGATCCTTCGCCTCTTCCTCCTACTACTCCTCCTCATCCACCTCGTCCTAGTCCTCATCATCTCTCTCACTCACTCTCTCTCTCTTCACGACTCCCCACCTCTCTCTATCCAGCACCACCACCACCACACGCCGACATCATCACTGCTTTAGAGGGGTGCGTCACAGCCACTCTGACTTTTGAAGGCGAAGGGTAGTTTAGTTTTGATCAAACGCACACCGCACACGCATACTGCCGGAGACGGAGAGGAGCGTGCACACGCACGCGGACCACCAGTTTAGTTAGTAAGCTAGTATTATAGTAGGCAGTCGCCGGTATAGTTAAGTTACATCGTCCAGTTGTTACGGGAAACGCGCGTTCCCAATAATCCGTCCGCAAGGAACGGACTTCAACCACTTCCGAGCAAAGCAAACAATAAGGTAGGATTTCTCAATACTAAATCTCCTTCGTTTGCGATGGCACGAAATTTAAATATATATAATATATTTAATTTAATTTATCGCATGTCTCCGGGCTGAACGTGAAGGGGGGAAGTCCACTAAAGCTCTCCAATATTCTTGTCGCAGTTGTCAGCGTTGTTAGCTCTCCGGGACCTAAACGGGACAAATACTTTTCTGCTTAAACAGACAATTTGAAAGACGTTGCATATGCAATGAACCCGGGGTCTTCTCTTGTTTTCGTCCATTCAAGAAGACTTCTTCTCCACCTCCTCTTCAACCACCTCATCCCATCCTGTCAGCCTTGACTGCGTATCTTGGATTCGGGCCGAAAACGGCGCGGCATCAATCAATCAAATTAATTAAGTCTTAAAAAACAAACGAGAGAGAAAAATAAGAATGACTGAGTGACAGAGAGAGAGAGAGAGAGAAAGATTGAGAGAGGACAAGGTAAATCAACATCATCGAGTTCGCAGACGCAATTAAACAAAATAATAATGATGAGTGGGGAGAAAAATAATAAAAAAAGAAACAACTCGTTCTACCTGCTGCTGCTGCTTTTGCTGTTCCTTCTTCATCGAAGATGAGGAGCGGCAGCGGGTTGAGAGAGAGATGTTCTTCAGGTATGCTGCACACTTTGATTGACGGGATTAACGTCCGTCCACCTTCAACCTCTCGACTCGCTCACCATTTGCTTTATTCATTTACTTTTCTTCTCCGCTCCAGGCTTAATCAAATGGAATAAGCAATTAATTAGGGCTCCGTCCGGCGAGGCCACAGGGCCGGACAGCGGTTCGCACAGGATATTCCGCATTCTCCCTTCATTGATCCGAAAGGTGGACGGACGCGCGGGGGTGGTTTGCGCGCCCCGTCACTCGGACAGAGCGCTGTCATTCTCCCAGACGTCTCATCAACACGCACGTCCGAGACAGCAGCAGCCCTTCCCAATCAATAAACTGTCTTTTGCCGGGGAAAACCATCCCCCCGCACCCTCAAACGTTCTTTTCTCTCCATCATTCAGCTGCATCATCCGAATTGCATAAATAATAAAAAAATACATCTTACACAATAGAATATACAAATATATCTTATAAAACAACAAAAATGAATTTCTTAATTAAGCGCCAATTCTATGGGTTTACTAATAACGAACTTTTTGAAGGGAATTCCACGCTGCGGAGGGCTTCAACTTGTTGCAGCTGCAAGAACAAACACCGCGTCGCGGATTTCGGCGCTGCCGAAATCGATTATTAATTCATACCCTTCTCTCCCCCAAACACCGAAACAAAGAACAGAGAGAAAAAAACATCAAAATCCGAGCCATTTGCGTTTTCTTCTTCGTCTCGCAAATTAACCGCGAATAAATATTTCATAATCTACTTATATAATCATTAATCTCGTCGACGCCCTCCAACAACGAATTCATTATAACAATAAACAAGTGTTTCTCTTTTAAAACTTTGCTATTTTTTGTTTTCATTACTGAATTGAATTCTGATTTTGGTATTTGAACAATGATTCTTCCAAAAATCGAACCTTTGATTTCTTGACTGCCAAATTTGAATTTGCTATTGGTATCAATCGGATGGTTCTTTTGATTTCGAGGATGTTAATAAATCAATGTTATAAAATGTATGCGGTCCTGACAAATGGTGAAGATGAAGTGTTCGAAAAACTTATGGTACGGTTCGGACATGTCGACCGATCTCCGGTTGACAATCAATCTGTCAAAGTCATTCGGATGACAGCTAATCTATTATTATATTTGGGGCCTGGTAATGATTCATTTAGAGATTTTGCTTATTATACTTCGTTGGGAATAGTAACAATGGTATCGCAGGCAGAAAAAGGACCTCGACCAATTGACCATTGCAGTTCCGATGGATGAGTTATTGCTTTCACTGTACAATAACATCAAAGATATTCATTGCATTTGTAATATTTGAACAATAAATGATATATTTATTATTTTATATATAAATGATATATTTATTATTTTATATTATTTATATAATTCTAACTTTACAATTTTGAAATTGATGCTTCATAGAAATATCCCTTTTGCGAATTTATAATTTGTAGGGCATAATGTGTTGAGCCTGGGGGGTTATACAATCAAGAAACACGAATGGTGCCTATGCAAATGTTTACGGTTTCAGAGTTATGCGAAAATATGGTTAATTATTTATTTGGTGATTGTGATTTAAATATCAGGAAGTGGTCTGCGAATGAAATATGTTCGAATAATATATATCGCAGAGGCCGTTACGGGGAGTAGGAACTATCCATCTAGCAACTATATGATGTTGCAGAGGTGTGAGTGTTCATGTACGTTGGGTATCACTGTGTGTATGTGTGCATGTGTTTGTAATATAGCGGAGTGCGTCATTTAGGCCATAAATCTGTCAGTCCGTGGCCGTAATCATATGGGCACTTTCGCATGACTCACATCCGCGATGTGACACTTGACGGACGGTTATGTGTCTGGTGCTGCCACCCCCCAGAGCCCTTCCATGCGCCACCCCCGGCTGCCGAAGTGCGTATAAATAAGCGCACGTTGCGTAAATGCCAATTTGGCAGTGAAGTATGGACGGGTCGGGCCATTGTAACAGAAATTAAACGCGCGCCGCGGATGCCAAAACAGCTGGACATTTCAATCCTCGCACCTGCCCTTCATTTCATCAATTGCCGCCGCCGTCAAATAACTCTCCGGTATTATTTTCTTCTTCGGCGGAGCTAAATTTGGCCTCATCCATACCTACTATGTACGCACTCTGCATGTGCAACGCCGGTGTCAGGATTGATGCCGGTGTTGCGATCCTCCCGTGTCGGTGTTGGGAAGTCGACAGTCATAAAGAGACGCGGCCAGCGAAACTCCCGACACACAATTTATTCGATTCGAATGTTCCGCGCCGACATAAATCTCTGCAGGACTGAAATAAGTTTCATCGCGACATTCTCTTGCCAAAGACACTAACTAATTTTTTATTGCACGCACACAATATATGCCCACAATACACGTGTTTTAACGCTTCTTACTTCTAATTATAAACCTGCCAGCATCCATTGCACTTCGCCGCTGCATCAACATTTCATATAAATTCGCGTCAAACGAGATTATCACGCTCTGCTCACTAATTCTAAAATTATCCATGAAAAACAATAGCACTCCTCATTCCTTCCTTTCGAACATCAAAACATATAACGAATTGTTCAACTATTGTATCAATCAAACTTCTGTTAATTAATTAAGATTACCAAATCAGAAATTGATTGTTGAGTAAATCATATTTTTTTTTGTAAAGGATGTGTATAAAATAATATTGATTGCGTTAATCTGCTGTATGATCTTAAAACGCTATATGGGAGCATACGGAGCGAGCGCTGAACATATCTCATACATAACGGAGACCACTTCCTGACATTTAAATCAGCGCGCCAAATAAATCATTAGCCGTTTCCGGCACATTTACAACTTTTTATCTTGACACGTCCATTCCGAAAATAAACATCCTCACCGAGTGCCACAATAATAGAGGAAGAATAAATCTCTCTCTCGATACGTGCGAGATACAGAACGAATAAAAATATTACCAGAATAAGATGAAAAACGAAATTATAAAGATACAGAAATGTTAATTGATGAATTTCCTCTCATCATTCGAAGATCAAAAACGTGTAAACTTAATTTGCCAAGTTTGATGGATTGGAGCGCATCAAAAGTGAAGCCAAAAAATAAATAATAACACAAACAGTTGGCCTCGTTCTTGGTCATTCCAATTTTAAAACTCTCAAGGATTTTTCTAACGCTTATTAATTTTCGGTCGCGTCTCTTCGCTTTGCTCGTAGTTTTTTTTTTATATAAATATATATATTATAACGAAGCAAAAACAAAAGCGAGCGTGCAAAACAAAACGCGAATTTTGGATGGAGCACAAATGATGATGATGATGATGATCGTGGAGTGTAGTAGAGGTTGAGGGGGGGGGGGAAGAAGGATCGAAGAGGAAGAAGGATAGTGAAGCGTCAGCTGCTGACCGCAGCCCGAGAGCGCTATTTGCAGACATGATGGTTGAGGATGGTTGGAGAGGTCTTCTCTCCCCTCGCTTCTAATTTACGCCGTTCGTTAACGTGATTCGAATTAATTTGCGCCCCGCAACCCCTGATTATGTATTTGCTACATGTCTTCCGAATTTATCGGGCGACGAAAGTTTGGACGTCGGCGACGGATTTGTCATCTTCTGCATGCTGCAGCAGCGCTCCAGTTTATTAATGTTGACTCTTGGCTGGCGCTGGCCACGCAGCAGATATTGAGTGAGGAAGGAGGCGGAGAAGGATGAGGAGGACGATGAGTGTGGGCTGAGGGGATTTGGGTTTCGAGAAGAGAGCGGGAGAGAGAGAAGGTTGCGATGATTTACACCGGAATGGCTTTAATAAAACATCCTCGAGGGGTTGCTTGTGTGTGTCTATGTGTGTGTGTGTGTGTGTGGGTGGTTGGAAGGGTGCGGAGGGGGAGGTAGGTTTGATGGCAGTTCCGTTCACTCACATGGCGCTCACCTTTGAGCCTCTGCATGGTGAGTGTGTCCGTGCTGCGCCCCCCAAGAGATTTATAGATGTAGACCGAGTGACATCGCGGGGCCCGAACGCGTTTAATTATAATACTTTATTGCCCAATAAATCTAACCTCCGCCGCCATCGCCGCCGCCGCTGCCGCCTCCTCCTCATCGTCGTCGTCGTCCTCATCCACCCACCCGGAGCTTTTGAAGGATAGCGCTCAATTCTGGAGACCGTGACATATTTTACGGCCAAATTATGCATTACAACCCTCTCCCTCCATACTTAATTCACTTACACCAAGACTTTTTTCTATTCGATCCCTCTTCCATTCCGCATCTATCCTTTCAACCACTTTCCAACCAAATCTTCTATAAACTAGTCTTCAACTATCAAACACTTGCAAGTAACATGTGGCGGTGCTATTTATATATATTTTAATTAGAGCATTGCTCTGACAAGCTGTCACATATCAATAGTATTTTTCTCTAATTATTTTTTATAGTCATAATTAAATATAATAACATTTTATGTATTCTATAATTACATCAGATGGATTTAATTGTGCAAATTACGATATTTTAAATTATAATATATTTTTAACATGAATTGATAATATTTCAAACTATATTTGTACACTATTATAATGCATTTTACGTGAATCGTATTGATCAAGTGGAATGATCTGAAGTTGAACTATATCTATGAGGTGAAGTGGATGAATTATGGATGTTCGGGATGGGACAACTCAATGAATCAAAGCGAGTTTTATTTAAGTAAAGGTGGAATTATTATAATTGGCAACACGTGCGTATTGTCTGGCCGGGGAATCTTTCCGTCCTCCATCATCGTCTGCAGGAGGTCCAGGTGGCGGTGATGCGCAACTTCCCACAGCGTCCCACCAAGCCCTGATAGATGGCAACGTGATCTACCACCCGTCGCTGACTCTTCAACACTCACTCTATAAATTAAGGCCCACTCATCTCACGCGAGCGGAGCAAACTGAATGCAGCAATCCGTCACCTGTCAACATCCCTGGAACGGTCGACAGCCGAGGAGGAATATATAAAAAAGAAGAAAAGAAGAATGGTATATAGTACCCACGAGGAGGAGAAGCTGGCGCAGTGAGCATATACAAAAAGGCCAGGAGTATTCAATCGGAGCCGTGATTGAACGGGGCATTAATGATAATGATGTCTGCAGGAGTGGAGTGTGTGCGGAGGACCGAAGAACCCCCGGGGTTGGACAAATGATCCGTGTCAAGGGTCAACGAGGCACGTGCGCCGCGCGTCTTCACCCGCAAGACTACCGTCCTACCTTCGTCCATCCACCCAGAAACAAATTACAACCGATTTAATACAAATGAAAAAAAAAAGTATACAGCAAAAGCAATAGTAAAAAAAAAAGGAACCGATCGATCATCGATGTTAATACCGAGAAGGCATTCCTGATTGAGATGTTAAATTGGTAGCAGGAATTCGGGTGGATTTACAGCGCAATTACACTTCTATTTAGATTTTAGAATGTACGGGCCATTTAACGTCACCATTAACATACCTAGCGCTAAGGATCGAAGCTCGTAAGGTCACGGCTCTCCTCCAGGTTGTGTGTGTGTGTGTGTGTTGTTTGTACATGCATGCACACATAAAAGCAATTAGAAAAGTGCAAAGCTATTCGAGGCTCCCATTGTTGGACGGAGGTGTAAATTATAGCGGCGGGAATGTTAATAATTGGGGATGCCTTTGATTTTATTGCATCACGATCTTTCAGCGTCCGTTTAATATATGGAAAACCTTTCAAGGCTCGCTTGAGCACAGAGATAGAGGTAGGATGATGTAGGATGCTGAGGGAGAGATGAAAAGAGAGAGAACAGGCACATCACTTGTCGCTCACTTAATATACAGTTAAGGGCCTACCTGTCAACTTGACAGTGACAGGCAGAGAGTTAAGTTAAGATTGATGTTAAGAGTATGTGTGTGTGTATGTATGTATGCGAGCGTCCCGCGATAATTACAATAAATCAAACCCGAGTGGAAGCAGGTGGACAGGTATGGCCATCCACCTCATCACGACAGAAGACTGCTTTTAGTGGTATTTGCGTAGGACGCATCGACTGCTATTGATTTAGGATGATGCGCGTCTCCGGACCACAAGGTTCTATCTTTTTTTCCTTCCCTTCCCGTTTCCCTTGCGCTACTTTGGGTGGTCCTCCGCACAGCACACCTAGCTGTTTATCGAATGCAATCTCTTCAATCCCGACGCCGCCGCTCAAATCACAGTCCCGCAACGCAAATATCCTAAATAGAACAAACACACCTCTTCGGCACGAACAAAAAAATATGAGAGAAATCTTAACTAAATAATGATATGCATTTCATCATGGCGGGATTAAACAGCAGTTAATGTTACCAATTATGTGATGTACTCTCAACACTACGTATTATATTATTTAGAATCTATTATTTTCAAATTGTTACTTTAAATGTCGGATGCTTCAAATTTGATGATTAATTCTAAAATACGATTAATTATTTATTCATGAATTGTGAATCACTCAATTACCACAAAAAATAAGAAATTGACAAATATTTGAATCATTCTGTCTAAAATATCAAATTTATTTTAAGTGAGTAATAATATAAATGAGCAGTTTACATTTATATTTATTAATTGCTCATTCATCACTAATTAAAGTAATATGACAATAAATCTTTTGTTGTATTTGAATGCATTATTTATCACAGTTGTAATTTCTTTATGGATAATAAGTGAGAAAAATGTAAATAGTTGAAGTAACTAAATGATCTAAACAATTAAATTTATAATAAAATTTACGTTATAGCTGGAAGGTTGAACAAATTGAATCCGTCGAAAACTGATGGAGTTTGAATTGTTGTTGTCTGCGTGTAATTGATTTCATTTTTGCGCGTTGCGTTATTATTCGAAAATTGATTAGAGAAGGAGCGTTTAATGTTGATTCGGATAATTTGTGGATTCATCCGTTCGGAAAGGTAGTTTCGAAATGTATGTGTGTGTGTGTGTATGTATGTTTTGGGCACCCTCCGAGCATTTTCCAGCTTAGCCAGCGCGGCAATTTGGTTAATTGGCTCGTGCCGTAATGGCTCTAATAAGTTTCTATATATATACTTATAAACAGAGTGAGAGAGAGAGAGAAAGAGTGAGTTGTACAGAGGGTAATGTGATGAAGGGGGTGGGTTGCGCTTATACACAATATGCCTCATCCCCCCTGATTTATAGGCCATTGTCTTTCATTCTTCGCGATGTTTTATGAATGCAGGAGGGGTGAGGCTTTTCAGACTGAGGGCTTATCTGGGCGGTATGCGGTATGTCCGTCCGTCGTGCCACGTCCGCAATTTAATTCCAGGAATCTGTGCGAAAAGAGTGAGCGCACGAGTTGTGCTCTGCCAATATCAAGATCTCCGGACGAGAGGCTAATGAATGTGGCGAGAGTCAAAAGTATTAAAGTCTGATCGGAGATCTTCTTTTCTCTCTTTCTCTCTCACTCTCTTCATTCCACCAATTTATAGAATTAAGGTACTGGCAGATAAAGAGAAGAAAGAGCAAGAGTGGAAGCTGATCGTCCATGTAACTGCCCCTTAACATGAACAATTTGTTGATAGCATCGGCGACTGTATGGTGTGCGTTTCGAGCACAGAGTCCAAGAGCGGCGTACAAGAATTGGAAGAAGAAGTTGCAGTGGAAGAAAAGAGTTGTTGCAAGGAGAGACAGAGAGTGTGTGCGAGAGAGATGTTAGAAAAGGGCCGGAGTAGCAATGTGTATGCGTGATTGGGAGGGCAGGAATGAAAGGGAGTTGCCTTCGGACCGTGACAACGTCCTCTTCCTCAGCTTCTACTTCTTCTTAACCGGTCGTCGGAATGCATAAACATCTCGGTGTCAACTCCCGTGTGCGTCTTGAACTCTTGGCGGGAGGTCGCAATGGACGTCCAAACAGGGGCGTGCACGTATGTCTCTGAGCTGTCCAAACACGGAGCAACAATGAACAATGGCAACATAAATCAGCGTAATTAGTTTCAGCGGAGCTGCTGCATCTACATGAGCGGCGAAATCATTGGTCAGCGAGATGCTCCTTCAACCCCGCCTTTTCCGCGCTCTCCATCGAATCCAACCCTGCCCTCCGAAATAAAAACACCACCGGATAAACAAAACAAATAAAACATATACCTACAGCGAATGCAGAAAATTGCATGAATGATATGATAATCATTACATTATTTGTTATGAACGTTGTAAAACATTTTATATTGTTTTCACTGTTTCTGAATAAAGTCTTGGAGATTGATGCAACTTCCAAATAAAACCAAGTTAAGAACAAATGAATAAGCGATAGGGAGGAACTCAGAAAATGGCATAAGCAATTTCGATGAGTCCGTATCTGCGAGAGAAATCTTTCGCCCTCTTAATGTGTCATCATGGTATTCTTAGGACGTGTCCCTCCCCCACCCTTAACCAGAATATTCTAATCGAGCTGTTATTATTGTTTGTATCGCACTCTTCGATCTCTTCGCAGCGCGGCGTCGACGACAATGGGGATGGCGCAGACACTTCATTAGCAGAACTTTTCCTTGATTGATACGAGCATTGTTCGTGCCTTTAGTTTAATTAGTTTTTGACTTACTTTATGCAATCGGCATATTGGCATTGGCGGTACCATAGGTGATTAATTTCCGCATCGGTCGGTACGTGCAAATAAGTGAGCAACGGCTCCGAGGGGGGTGGAAGGGTATATTAATCCAACTTGGAATCAAACCAAACAACGGTCAGTTTCGTTGATGAGGCCAGGGCAAACTTCATTAGACGTGTCTGGGCTTCGATTACTGCGGCGCTGAAATAAGATTTCTCACCTCGGAAGCCCCGAGCGTTCCCACAGGATGGGAAACACGCCCAGCATGACTCTTTCACTCATTTGGTCCTTTTTTTTTGTATGATTGCAGGGGAAGGTGGCGAAGAAGGATCCCCGGAAGAAGGAGACAAACTCGAAGGTGACGAGGAGTCCGGCTCGATGACACCCACGTCTGCAGCGTCTCCTACGCCAGGCGACGAAGACGTCAGTTCGCCGCCAGCCGGAGATCTGGCTTCTCCCCGTAGCTCCAGGTCGCTTACCGATGACCCATCCATGCTTAATCACCTCACAGAAAGGTAATTGCAATTTCTCGTACATTTCTTTAAATGCAGAAGCTCTACAAAAATATTATATATTCAAAAATTAAATTAATACAAGTTTAAATTACCGGCATTTTTTTAAAATACATTTAAAAATTGTTTCCATTTGATGAGCCGCCACTTAATTTCCTCAAAGTTTACTTAACGTGAACGGCGCATGTATGCATTCGGGTGGGAGAGAAAGAGGATGTGTAAACAAGACACCTTGTTGCGTTCACTGTTTGCCAGAAAATCGTAAATCACTTCAACTGAGCAAATAGCGGTGCTTTCTTCTTCTACTCGTACTCTAGCCAGCTACCTCCTTTGTTGCAGAGAACTAAGCAGTCCGCGGTGTCAATCGCGCGAGTCCAGTGAACATCCGAGAAGTCCTTCAGGCGAGTCAATGTTTTCTGATAGAAGCGGACTGATCAGGCCGATGGCCGCTTCGGCCTTGAGTCCCGTTGGTGTTGCTCTTCCTCCGACGCTTCCAGCCGCAGCAGCCGCCGCTCTCCTTCCGCCACAATCTGCGGCGATGGCGGCGTACCTCAACGCCGCTGCCGTGGCTCACTCCCATCGACTCATGATGACATCGCCCTTGTCACATTCGATTAATAGAAGTTCGATATCACCACTGATCTCCTCGTCGTCCTCGCCTCCAGGAGGAATCAATCATTCGTCATCTCCATTGCCAATGCAGTCTCCATCCGGCGATGGTATTCTGGACTTTAGCAAACGCTCTAAAAGTGATTTATCCGAGAGCGATAGTGATGTGATAAACTTGAGTAAACCAGGTACGCCTCCGAGCGGAGAAACACCCTTCAACAGTCCTTTGGATCTGTCCGTGACGACGCGGAAGAGGAGTTCCGAAGATACCAGCTCGCAACCTCCGGCCCGCAAACAACGTACGGTCGATTTTAAACCGGCGCTACCTCATTGGTCATCACCTGTAGCGGCATCTCATCTGCCTTACATTGCGGCAGCAGTTGCAGCAGCAAGTCTATCACCGAAAACCAATCCATCTCCGGATATGTGGAATGGAAAAATGAAGCAGCATACTCCGACGCCGAGCGATGCCACCAAAGCTCTGGAGAAGATGAGCGAGCTTAGCAAACTCGGCGGTGAAGACTTGTTCCGTTCCATGACCAACAGCGGTTCTTCAGTGAATTCTGCAACAAGCAGGCATTCTGCTTGGCAATCGCACTGGTTGAACAAAGGTGCAGATCAAGCTAAAGATGTTTTGAAATGCGTATGGTGTAAACAAAGTTTTCCGAGTCTCGCGGCGATGACCACGCACATGAAAGAAGCGAAACACTGCGGCGTGAATGTACCAGTTCCTCCAATGCAACAACAACAGCAACACAGCATTCAACAACCTCAGACCTCATCACCGTCGAATACGACCACGTCCTCGTCCTCTTCGAACTCATCCAAACCTAATCAATCCGATCTGAATCTGCTAATCAAAGAGACCATGCCATTGCCGAGGAAGTTGGTACGTGGACAAGATGTTTGGTTAGGCAAAGGAGCCGAGCAGACGCGGCAGATCCTGAAGTGCATGTGGTGCGGTCAGAGCTTCCGATCACTTGCAGAGATGACCAGTCATATGCAGCAGACGCAGCACTACACAAACATCATCTCGCAGGAGCAGATCATCTCGTGGAGGTCCAGCGATGATCCAAAAAACGGGAGCGGGGGCGGCGGGGGCGGAGGTAGCGGCCCCGGCGGTCCCCCGGGAAGTGCAAGCAGTCACGTGAGCGCCGTACTTACCTGCAAGGTTTGCGATCAAGCCTTCAGCTCTTTGAAGGAGCTCAGCAATCATATGGTTAAAAATTCTCATTACAAAGAACACATTATGAGATCGATAACGGAGAGCGGCGGTAGGAGGCGGCAGACGCGTGAGAAGCGAAAGAAGTCACTACCGGTGAGGAAACTGCTGGAGCTTGAGAGGGCGCAGCACGAGTTCAAGAATGGAGATAACGGAAGCTTGGAGAAGAACCAGCAGACGGGGGCAGGCAGGATAACCTGCGAGAAATGTGGCAATAAAATCGAGACGTCTCTGTTCGTCGATCACATCAGGCAATGCGTCGGTATGAGTACGAACCAGAGGAATTTCCTGAAGAACGCGCTCATGTCCAACAATATTCTTCCGCCGGAAAGTAGAGAGAAGGCAAAGAAGTCTCCATCACCGCAATTACGATCTCCATCAATTGAAACGACTAAGGAGGCAGGCGAGAATAATAATGGATCATCGCCGTCGGTTCTGAACGCTATTGAGAAGTTGATCGAAAAGAGTTTCGACTCGCGTGGTAGACAGAACGCATCATTCCCAGGACCAGCGGCTGCTCCCATGGGCAGCAGTATACTTAAAAGGTTGGGCATCGATGAGAGCGTTGACTACACGAAGCCGTTAGTGGATGCTCAAACGATGAATCTTTTGAGGAATTACCATCAGCAGCAGAACTATGGGAGACGCGAGAGAAGCGGAAGCGAATCGAGCTCAATAAGTGAAAGAGGGAGCGCAGGAAGGATAGAAGCGTTGACGCCGGAGCGAAAAATGGAACCTCCTGGGATACCAGTTGCTTCAACGCCTCGCTCGACGCCAGATAAACGGGACAAATCGCCGTGCTCAGAGAAGGATGTCGCAGAAATCAGCATAAAGAAGGAGATCGAAGATGAAGATATCAAAATTAAGATGGAAGACGTCGAGGAAGATGATAAGCATAGTTTGCATAGCAACGGCGTTAAAGAGGAGAAGGTCGAGGTAGACGATAGGAAGCTGACCAGTCCGCAACGGGATGAGAGAAGTCCATGTAGGAATAGCACTTGCAGCCCTGCAAGCAGTGATAGGTCCGGAACGCCAAGAAGTACAAACGGTGATAGGAAGACCGGCAACAGTTTAGGTGCTCTTAGCTCGATGTTTGATAGCCTCTCAGGAGGCGGCGGTGGTAGCGAAAGTGCACCGACGAGCGGCAAGAGAGGAAGCAGCCATCCTCTGGCCGCACTACAGAAGCTCTGCGACAAGACTGAAACCCATCATACGAACAACAGAAGCTCCTCTTCGTCCGTGGCCGCTACATCGACGGCACCTAGCACGCCCTCCAGCTCTTCAACAACATCCAGCTCGACTCCTGGTGCGATTCTCGCCTTCAGTTGGGCCTGCAACGATGCTGTCATGACCTCCGATTCGATAATGAAGTGCGCCTTCTGCGATACTCCGTTCATTTCCAAGGGTGCCTACCGTCATCACCTCTCGAAGATGCACTTCGTTAAGGACGGAGTCATCCCGGATCCCATTGCCCTGAAGGCCGCATCGACCCCATCCGCTCCGAGCACCTCCAACAGCCAGACCCCAACCAAATCTACGCCCACTCCGAGTTCCTCAGGACCCGGATCCACCGGCAGCAAAAGTCCCCCGACCAATTTCGAGGAGAGTCCCCATTCGAAATTCCTCAAGTACACGGAACTCGCCAAACAACTCTCCAGTAAATACGTGTAGTGATAAGTGCATTGAAATTGTAAAGAAAGGACACTTGTTTCACAAATTTCTCTCCATAGCATTCCTACTATTTGTACAGGTAGTTTTGTTCTTTATAAAAAAAAAGAAGCAGAAGGAAAATGAATAGTCTATTTAAAAAATTAATTATTTAAATTACAAAATAATTAGCGGAAATCCGCAAGCGCCGAACTCCAAGTTCGCCTTTCCCCCCCAAAAGAAAACAAAAAAAAGAAACACAAAATATTTTGTGATGTTATCATATCTTGCTGCAGCAAAAAAAAATTATATATATAAATATTATAAATATTAAATAACAGAATAAAATTAAAGTTAAAGAAAAACTTTTTTTTAGTAATTAGTGATATTGTACTTTGTAAAGTTGACGATGAAAAGATGATAATTCTGGCGTGATTCAATTGTTATACGAATTTTAAGTCATATTCCCCCTTCCCCTTTGTATATAACGAACGAAAACAAACAAAAAACATAATTATAAAGCAAACAAGAAACTTCTTTTTTAGTAAGTCAGTATTTAAGATGTATACTATTAAATTAATTAAGCCGCATGTACAGTGAGTGACTAGTTTTGACCTCCCCCTACCCTCTCCAAAAACAACCCCCGGCCCCCCCTCAAAAAGAAAATCTACTGTAAACTAAATAGTTTTGAAAAAACAAAGTATATTGTAGAAGAGATTCCACGAATATTTCAGTAAGCTTCGACTGAAAGCAACAAGAGTATGGAGAAATGAAAAAAAAAACAAATACAGACAAAAATATAAATAAACAAATAAACATTCGTATACGTATTACCGTAATATCTCATTCTTCCAAGAGGATTTTTAAATAAATTATTAAGAAAAATTGAACAAAAAAAAAATATAAATTAAATTAAAGAAGACAAACGAGAAGTATTTATCAATAATTATTGTAATGTAAACTACAAGAAAAAAATAAAAATAATGTATACGCATAGCTGAATAATCAAGGCAAAAAAATGGCTCTATTTAAAACGATTTTTCTTTTATTTTCCTGTTTAAGTTTTCGTGTTCTTTGTTTTCCAAAATTTTCCGAAAAATTATATTAAAAAAAAAAATGATTATAATAATTATAACGATGTGAGTGAGATTATGAAAGAAAGAGAGAGAGAGAGTGAGCGAAGCGACGCCTGCGAGCGTCCCTTCCTCGAGACGAGGAAAAATGAAAATTCATTCTTTTATTTAATTATTTTGTTGTATTTGATTGCAATGAAAAGCTCAAATAAAAATATATGTTATAAAAAAAATATGCAATATTAAGGAGTTACATCATCCTTGTCTTTTTATTTTAAAAAAAAATAATATCCTCATCCCAAAAAGAAAAGATAAATATTTAAAGGTAAGTGGAAATGTTTTTCTTTGTAATACATTAAAATATTAATTAATAGACAATAAAAGACTAGTATTAAGGAATTTATAAAATTTATATTGTAGTAGTGATGATGTAAGCAGTTTATAATTAATTACATCCTGATGTAAGATGTAGTTTACAGTTGCTGTGATTTCATTCTTCAGGTATGAATGTTGATTGGACATATGGAAGATATGGAAAATAAAGGGAAAGGTGCGTAAATAATTAATTGGTTAATTCGAAACACGTTTTGTGCGAAATTGGGGCTGACCCGATTTATGTCTGTATGAACGGGCGTTTGTCCCTCTCGCTCTTCCATTCTTGCTCACTTCGAATATATCATCGCATTGCTCTGGGAGAGTAAGGGAGAAAGATGAAGGACTAAGGGTGAATATATGAGAGAGAGAGAGGCAGGGTGGTTGGAGTTTGTGCGAGTGAGCCAAGGGTGGAATTGTGAGTGTCAGCGAAACGAGTGACAGCTTGCTACAAAGATCGGGGCCAGAGGATTTATGTCATTCGGATCCTTTTGTGTTTTACCTAACGCACTGTACATTAACGGCAATAAATCAATTTTATGGTTTTGTAAATCAAACTTGCTTTAATGGCCCCTCACACTCACATCAATGTATTATGCATGAAACGTGGTGCGAGATACTCACATAGAACAGAACAGAACGGAGAGAGAGAGAGAGAAATGTATACAGGATGGAAGAGAAAATGATGCGTTATGTTTCATATCAATACCACAATAAATCAACTTTGTTATTATGCACACAGCACACACGCACTGCTTTAAACAAATTTTTGGAAGAATTTAAGTCAAATGAAAATTGATGGTTTCAGATTACACAGCGTGCGAGCAAATCCGGATTGAAAGCTTTTAATGAAAAAAAAAAGCAACAAACGTATAGCTTAAATTATATACAATAAACGTTGTAATAAATGAGTGGTTAGTTATTAAAGAAAAAATCAAATATGAAATGAAGACTTATATTTAATTACAAAATTTAGACAATACTTAATAAATCTAAATAATCTCTCCAATAGAAAAGCTATAATTTTATTTTTAATATAAATATTGGATACCAATGATTTTTTTTATTTTATTAATTAAAATTAAGCATTTATGAATTAATAATTTAAAATTACAATATTTTTTTAAACTGAAGAAGAAAAAGGAAAGAAAGGTAGAGTTCGCAAAGACGAATGAGGATGTTAACGTAAAACGGCAGTGGAAGACAATCAGGCGGTTGTTTAGAGATGTGGAAAAGATTGATTGATGAAGCTGTTGTCAGCATCTCACCAGGTCCTTTATTAGCGTACTAAGTGGGCCCAGCGAGACCCCCTTTTCTCTCTCGTTTGTTTACCGACAACTCTGTCTTCGGGCAGACGCCGCAAACTCGGACCGACAGAGAGTTGATCTCCCGTAACCGAGTTCACCGACGTTCGGGGTTACTTAACCTTCGAAAGGATAATATCGAAACTTGAATCCCTTAAACTAATTAATTGACAGTAATTACAACTATTTACTTTGCAATGCGAATTACGTCATTTTTAAAATGTTCAATTATTTTCTAGCAAGTGGACTCCAGAGAAATAATTATGCTTTAATTAAAGTATAATAAGTTAAGCAATAATTATTTTACATATATATTTTCATTAATTAATTACAAGAAATACAAAAAAATATAGATTAATTAAAAAAATAATAGATATTTTATATAATTATTTAATTACAGTTCATTATTTTTTTGTACAAATATTTTGAAATGCTTATTATTTACAAATAAAAATACTTAGAATTTAATTACCTAATAAAATAATTTAAAAAAAAATAGGAACAATAAGATATTTTAGAAAATTGAAATGATTTAAATTTTCAAGAAGTACCCTTAATTTCCAAAAAATGGAAGCTGTAAAATATAATCTATTTTTATCTGATTATATTAATTGGGTGAGGCGCCCATTAAACAAAAGGTTTGATTTTGAGTGTACTAAAAGGTAGCATTGAATATAAAAGTGGTGTGGTAACTTTTTCCCTTGTTTGGGAAAGACTAATTAATGAATTATTTAATAAAATATGTCTTTATATGTATTTGTTACACAATTATGTTATACTGAGCAATTGATGTTGTAATAAGAAAAGAAAGGCTGTACGTCAAATGTATATGGTTCTAGGAAGTAGGTGTAACGGATAAATAGGAGAGCGGATGTTTGTAAAGTTCGATAGACCGTTTAACGGAGGATTTATTGCGTGTGTCAAGAGCATATCAATGAGTATTGCTCGAATGCGAAGGATAATTCAGAGAGACGTAATATTGAGGAGCGGATCGGTATAATAGTGAATACAGTTACGCGGATTCGCTTTACGTCGTCGCGCAACATGCAGATAGGAAGGACCACAGACCAGAGAGTCTGTGCCTATGCATGTTATTGGATGACTGGTTGCTGGCAGTTGCGGAGAAGAAAAAAAAGCAGAAGAGAAGGAGGCGTCCGTTCGCATTGTCCGCGTTAAACAGCGATACTGTACACCGTCTTCCTCTGAAGATTTGTGTCCACGGAGTTCACAATGGGTGATCGGTGAAGTATTTACTGCCCTCGACCCATTCGAGCGAAGGAAAGAAAGAAACAGATAACCTAGTTGCAAATGCTCTTTTTTCTCGTATCTAATGTTAAAGTCGTCCTTCCGTTACCACACGAGACGAAACAATTTCTCCCCCAATTTCAGATTAACCACACGCACCTGTCCCTTAGAATAGTAGAAGGATGTTTGGATGGAAAGAAAGAGGATGACGAAGAAGATGGATAATGGTGTTGACTTCCTGGCGCGACGTAACAAACCATAACATTGTATGCTTTTTCTTCCGAAACTTTATGCCAGGTGACATCTTAATGAGTCGACCTCGAGTTTCAGACCAATTCTATTATATACGAATACAATATTTGTTGTAAGCGCGGATAATCCAATTGGTGAGTTATTGTGTGAAATGTTTAGTTGCTGTGCTCGGGGACGTAACACTAACGGTTTCAAAAAGAAGAGGGAAGAGAAGAGATGAAGAGAGCGTGAGGATGGAAAACGGAGATAGACCGTTCGTTGTTGGAGAGTGCTGAGGAGGGTGGAAAGAGGTGGAGGAGGAGGAGGAGTTGAGAGAGAAAGAGAGAGATCCGCCGCCTCAAAAACCCATATCCATAAATTAACCGAATGGCCCCCGCCATGTGATGTAAGCCGAAAAGGCACTAAATCTGCTCTTATTATCTAAATGGGCGACAGAGTATTTGCAGACGCCGTTCTCGAATAGTGGCGGTTTCTCACATCTCAGATTACAATCACTCATTATTATAAACTATACAGATTAAGCAGCGGCAGACGCTTAATTATATTTAACTTCTCTCTACGCAGCTTCTTCTCTCTCTTTCTCTTTACATCTGCCTTTATTGCCATCAAATATTTATATTGGCCTTCATGCTTACGCCGCACAACCACCATCCATATCCTCGCGCACCAAATCTCAAAATTTGCGTTTATCTGGTCTCACTTTTGAAAAGACTGCGACAGGTATTTACCGACCGTTCCTTTTGCAACAGGTATTATTACACGCTTAATTAAAATTAATGATTTTGTATCAGATTCAAACACAAAAAAGAAAAGAAATAACTTCTGCACGACGTATAAATCTCATGCTGCGAACAGAAAACATAAGAACGAAACGTAATTAAGAAAAAACTATAACTAACAATTTTGATTAATAACTTAAGTCTTAGGCATTTTTTAAAAATATTAAAATTATTTGTGTACAAATTGTAATATTCAAAATTTGCCATGCGAAGATATACACGTTTTTATGTAATACAGTTTCTTTTTTTTATATATAATAACTATTCATACGATCATTTTCAACTTGAATTTCCCACGATTGAAACGTGTTTCTAAGACTAATATATTCACAGGATTATCTAAAATACGAAGGATTTTTGATATCTTACTTAAAAAGATAACATTTAGTTTCTGTTAATTAGAAGAGTTTTTCAAAAATTTGTATCTAATTTGGTAAAAATGAACTAAATTAAATTTTAAATATTCACAATAAATTAGTTTTTATGTTTAATAATAATCTGTCATCATATAAACCAATTTGCGTAAAACACTGAAGGTGGAGTAAAGAAGTTTGCCAATTCGCCGTGGACCGAGACTAAATCTCCTACCTGCATCCTTAATCGGCGCATAAATCTCACCGTTTGAAATCTCTTAATAGAAAGGATTTAATAATAAATTCCCGTTGCGCCTGGACAACAACCACAAAAAAAAATGATTACCCATAATCATGTCTCGGATGGACAATATTTTCGTATATTTATTGTCATCCCTTTGGCAGCCGCACCAACAATGCAACATTATTTATGGAGATTTCGTATTTATTCCTTCATCAATTCCAATAACTAAAATCCTCAACGTTTAATTGAACCTTCAGACTTGTACGATTTTTAATTAAAACTCTTACATAAAGCATTTCCTATAATATTGTTTTAATTAAAATTTACAAAGTGTGTGAAATGAAAAAAATAATAGTAATACGTTTTATCTTTTGTGCGTTGAATAAAATGTGTTAAAAAAATATATAGAAATGGGAGTGCTGCAATAGTTATGGATAATTTAATTGAAAGTACGTGCGAGCAATAATTTTAATTAGCGTTTCGATAAATAATTCAAAAAGGAAGTTATTTAAATCGGAATTATAATTATTGTTAAGTGCATTATTAATAATTCAGGCCGTTTGTAAATTATGAAAGTGGATAACACACTGCAATATTAATTATACGGAAATGTTTTTTTTAAAATAATATTGTTACTATTTCGTTGCTAATTTGATAGTAATAATATTTATTAAAAATTTCATGTGATATTACAGATACAGTTTTGGTATTGAGATACAATTTTCAGTGTTTTGCATGAAACGTGTCAGGATGTTGGAAATAAGGAAAACTTGTGCATCATATTTCTTTTAAATGCTGAAAAAAAAATATGGTTGCGTCTAGGAAAATTTGCGAAACGGTCCAAAAAAAAAATATGGAATGCAAGCAGAGCCCGAAGGAGAGCATATGTTTCTGGAAAACAGGAAACTGCAGGAAATTCTCGTAAAGAATCTAACCGAATTGCGTTTCCGAATGAAACTAGAAATTTTTAATAAGTGTTATTAATTATCAATTTTTATATGAAAAACTAATAACATCCTTTAATTATAATTATGATTGTTTTTCTTTCTGTTCGTTATTAAAACGTAGAGAAAATTGAGTGTTAATAATCTAAATGTGTTTACATAAAATGATGATTTGATTATGATTAGATTACTTAGATTGGCGATTAAATATTGAGACCTGTGCACAAGAAGGCTTAATAAGCTGCGTACTTTACTGTAATCTTAAGTCTAATTAACTAGCGTAACTTAACTTATTCTATTGGTCGGGATGCTTAATTAATTGCGCTTAGCGCTAATTGATTCGAATTAGATTATTTATCAAGACTTAATTATTGGTACAAGTTATTTAGTTTGAACAGAGATTTAATTAATTTAATTTAAAATTAATAATTAATCTGAAAATGATTTTTTTATTTTTTCTAAAAATTGAGTGGTAATTGTAGCGTGGAGAAGGATATCCAGAATGTTACTTTATTGCCTTCATTTTTGGCAAATGGCAATAAGAACGGCTTGACCTTTGAGTAATGGCCAGAACTGGGGGTTCTTCGGCGACAGATGCGGCGGTGGCGGCGGCGACGAAGACGATTCCTCTCCTATCCTGATGTCTCTGTCACCTAAAACTCTGAAAGATATCCAGAGTGTGTCATATTGAAGTTTGCCCATTGGAGGCAGTTATTTGTTACGGCAGTTCGGCTACAGTTTTCGCAGCGGCGAAATAAAATTGCTCGGAACTTTGTTCGGTACAGAGGAAATATTTCCTGTGATGCGCGCTACCAGCTCTACCATTATATATATATAAGCGCACACACATGCACAAAACCACCCCCGATCTGTGTGTATGTGTACAGTATACATGTATAAACGAAGCGGGGCGCACACGGTTAAGATATTTTACGATTTTATTTGTTCACTCTGAAGGGATGAACAAGTTATCATCATATAAATATCTTCCTTCCTCGCTTTTTAGTTTTGCGCACCCCCTGTCCTCCTCCTCCTTCTTCTCCTTGGCCGTATTATTTTATTTTCGCGTCTTGATCCATTTTGGCATTATTTTTGATAACGGTTACATTTTAAATAAATAATTCTCGCATCGGCAAGGACGAAGGACCGTTATTACATGTATAATCATGAGTTTAATAGAAAATAAAAACGATTTGCCTTTGGTGGAAGAAAGCTGGATTTTGATAAATGCCCGAGCGGAATTAATGCCGTTCAATCGTCAACTGGTTTTCCACTAAGGAAGACGAAGCGAGGAAAAAGAAAAACATCGGCATCAGCGATTTGTAAATTGGCCATTAATTGAGGAGATTTATAACCGATTTCAAATGCGCTCTCCATATAATTCATTATCATTAAGCACAGTTATGCAAAATCTGCTTCACTCTATTCTTTATTTGTTCGCTCTCATCCTATCTTTCTCTCTCTCTCACACTCGATTTCCTTCTGATGATACTTAACTTAATAAGAGGCATCTATTAAAAGTACCTTTTATAGCAACCAATTATGCACCTCACAAAACATGCTCACTAAATTACATCTGATTTGATTGACGACAATTACTGCAAATCCTTTCTAAATTAATAACACAAAATTATTTATTTTATAAACAAGAAATATCATATACAATTAAAATTGTAATTTAGAAACATTACTTAAAATTTATTTAATAATTGTTATTGTAATTTTGATTACGTTTTTCTAAAAATTTGATTATAACAATAATTTATATGTTTACAAAATAATGAATGAAAAAATTTGGTAATTGTATCATAATTAAATGTTTGATCGTAAGTAAAGAGAATGAAATAAAACTAACGTAGAAAGTGTGTGGATATATTGAAAGTCATGCGGGTGGATTTCGTCGGCAATAATTTATGTTTGTGTGTATGTATGTCGCGAGGGGCTTTCGCAGGGGGCGGCGGGGGCCGACTGAAAGGACGTTTTCTAAATGTTTGTCGTTAATTCATCATAATGATTCATATGCGTTCGAGACTGGGACTCGCTTTTTATGCGCCCACTTCGAACCGAAACCTTCCTCCTCCACCACCCTTCCCCGTCGAGCGCGACCGGCGAGCGAGAACCACCGCCGCCTCCCCCTGCGAATGTTGAGGGGTGTAAATTATAAGTTTAAGACAGAAAGTCAATATTATAACTGCGGAATACACACTCACACACTCACTTTGTTTTCCTGGGACCACCACCACCATCTCTCCTCTGCCTGCAATCCCACGTCAAAATTTACGCCGATGAAAACATTCTGATGAAGCGCAATCACGAATGAACCCAAAAAAAAATCGTAACTTCATCTGTCTGAAAATTTGACCTTTTTTTTTCATTGTCCTTAATTAAAATAAAGAAAATTTCTTAATGATAAAATTACAAGAATTAATCTGATTGAAGAAATTTAAGAAACTTTTTGTATAAAATGAACAAGATTATATTAACTTAAAAAGAAAATTTAGTAATGCAACATTTAATATTTAAGATACATATTTAAATAAATTTAGTTTAATTATTATTAATATTTATAAAAAATAAGTTAATTTTATTCTAATTTACTGAAGTACATCAACGAAATATAATAGAATAAGTCTAGATGATAATAGATAATAGTTGGTATGAAGATTAGAGTTTGCAATGTGATGGACGAAAGGAATGTGACAGATTTTTGCGAGGAATTTCCTTTTGGTTTGATGTAGGTGGCTCGGAATGCGTGTGTTTATGGTAGCGTAGCGTTAGTGCAGCGCGTTGCGAAATGGGCTCGTTTCTTCCCATATATTAAGCCACTATCTATAAGAATACATTTAATTAACCAATAAATCGCATGCCTCGAGTTGTGCAAACATACATACACACAGAAATGTACACGAGGGAGAGAGAGAGACACGAAGAAGTAAAGAGAAACCACTTTTTCCTCTTTCTCTGTTCCCTCTCTTTGCGTCCATGTGTCGCTGAGCATGCTGCTGCTGCTGCAAGTATAGCATTGCACGTGTGTTTGCCGGACTCTTATATAAATACCTATATAATACCTAAACCTATATGTGCAGGCTTGTATCCATGGATGTAGTATGCGGTGTGTGTCCATTGCTCCGCATAGAATGGAGCGCGCTTTTCCACTTTAATATTGGTGGTACGACATAACTGTTGACATGTATTGTATTCAAATTATCGTGGCGAATGGATCGTGACTCGGCCGGGGCGCAAACCTCAGATATGGATTTGTTTATCACGACGTCCCTCACATAAATGACTATTAGCTGACAGATCTATAGTTTATACTTATAAAGGCACGGGCTTTATACACATAACACATTATCTAGATGTATCTTTTGATATATCCCGAGAACCAATATTCATTACTGCACACTTCCACTTCTTTTCTCTTCACTTATTCTCCTCTCTTCTAATCGTGTTACTTTTTATTTAACTCTTCAATCAACTTTCAACATCATTTCTTTTAATTAATGTTTAAATTTCATGCATTTTTTTAAAAATATATTTAATGTAAATTATAATTATTAAATATTTTGGATCATTCATATTTATTAAAATTTAGAAATCTCCAACTATTATCGTTTACGAAACATTTTAATTGAATAACTGTCAACGAATGATTTAACATTTTAATTAAAAATATGTTTTGCTCTTGTTCAATCGTTAAGTGTGAAATTGCAATTTTACACGGAGCAATCTGAAGAGATGTACAACTCAGCTTAAAACGATATTATCTATGATAACTAACTGTAAATATTTATTAATGAATCTGAGATTTGAATCATATTATTAATTATTACTATTTTTTTTTCTAAATAGAAACTGTATATTAATAAAATAATAATATTTATTGCAGCAATAAATTACAAATTTAAAATAATAATAAATAAATAATTGTATTTTTGTTAAATTGTAATTAGAGATTAAAATTATTGAAATGTAATACGGTTAAACTTTATTAAATTGATTAAAATGTTTAAGAAGTATTTTGGAATTGTGCAGTTGATTGAGGAAAATGTGTTTCCAGTTGCCCTGTGGAGGCGGAATGCAATTTAATTTATCAAAGTGTATTTTTATGGAGCGATGAAAAGTGTTAGTACGTGTTCGTTTTTGCTGCTCCTTCTTTAATATTTTTTTTTTGCAGCCCCTTGCGGAGGGTTTGTTTCTTTAGAAATAGTAGTAGTGATTTTCCAATCAATGTCGTTCGACCTGGCGTTTCTCATTCACGTGGAAGCAAGCAGTTAGGTTCTTTTGGATCGGTGCAGGAGTTCACGAGTTCGAAAAATATGAACGACATAAAGTATAACATATTGTGGAATTGGGAAATGAAAGAGTCATTACGAGGAGTTGAGGAATGGGCACTTGGTACAAATTGCGAGGCAAGCACCTTTCGATGACTGAAATATTACTTTCAAAATAAAGTCGGAAACGGGATGGGTGGTGTCGTCTTTTGTCGATCCTGAAGGGTGCGCGAAAGAGGGTTCCTTTTTGAGGGGTTGTAGCCGTAGATTTATGTTAATGAAAGTTGGGCATTAAAAAGCGGAGACTTTACATCGTAGTCCCTACAAAGTTTTTGTTTAAATATTAAAACCGTGTTGAGATGTGATAAGTGAGCTAATACATAATAATAATTTTGCAGACGCTACCTCACCCTATAAAATTATTATGGTGCGTGCCTTTGAAACACACGTACCGACTGTTCTTCGCCCGAAATCCACGATCCGGCATCAAACTGTAAACACGGGAGGCGTCTCGTAATGAATGTTACGCAACGAGCGAAAGACAAATTGATGTCTTGTACGTGACGTATGGACTACTTGCGTCGCAGATTCGGTTAGATAAGAGGCGGTCATAAAACGCGCGGTTCGCTTGATCATCATCGTTTCGGTACTTGCAAAGTGAAAAGAAAATAATAGTTAGTTTTAATTACTTCAGAGATTACATCCTAATGTTAATGTTAAGACACCAAATATTATTACAGTTTTAATTTTTATTATAAATGTTGGTATTATAAATGCTAGTTTATAGACTGAATTCAATTTAAAAATGCATAGGGAAAGAAGTGATTGAAATTGGAGTATGCCTCGAGGTTACGAAACCCAAATAAATTACCTTTTAATGAAATTATGTTTTTTTTTTTAAATGAAATTCTATTAGATCTCGTGTGACAGGTATATTAATACGTGGTACGTTTAGATGTTGTCCGGGGCCGTTCAATTTAAATGTTAAAGTGCGGCTGGCCGTAAATCATGGTAAAACTGATAGAAATTTATGGCGGAGAGATGCGGCTTTTGTTTAAGCCGCGATGGGTCAATCAATTTCACCATTGTTGATGTGTAAAAGAAACGCGACTTTCAAATAAAAAAAATAAACAAGAAGAAATAAGTAAGTGCATGCGTGCGTTTTGTGAAAGATGCGCCTTAACCTTTGACTGGTATCGTATCTGTCAGATGGTGGTAGTATTTCAGGGATATGGACACTTATGAATGGGACATCTCAGCGTGCTTCAGAGAGATGAGATGATGCCACTGCAGCATGTGAGAAGAAGGTGTATATTCATACAGAGAAGAGTAGATCCACATCTTTACCATCACAATGCACGTAATATTTAACGGCCATCTGCTCGTGTACCACATATAAGACAGATTAATGTGATATATGTTTCAACTAAGAATACCTGTAAATCTTTGATCATTATAAGAACCCAGAGAGACACACTAATTTATTCGTACCGATTTATTTGATGGCCACGATAATAAACACACCACCACGACACGACACCCATACACTCGATCTCAAAATACTCATCCATATAAAACACACATATAGAAATACGACGACCATGCGGAGCGATTTCGATCTGAAGATGATGGTTCTTCTGCTACTGCATGCAGCAGCATCAACGGTTGGTGAGTGAGGAAGAGGAGATCCTCCTCATCCTTCTCATTCACCTCTTCCCCAACAACATGACAAATAGTCAGTGTCTGAGATTTATGTCCACTCGGAAAACGGCGGACGAGAAAAACAAAAAAAAAAAAGATAGGAAAAGAGGCGAATAAATACATAAAGGAAATCATCTCTAATTCCAATGAATGAAACTCGATACTTCAAGGAGCGTATATTTATGGGGGGCGTAGCACTAAATTTTAAAACTGCCAAGCCAATTTCGATCGATCGCCCAAAACTAAGAGGACCTCCTCATCCTCTTGAACTTCGTCCAACAAAAAGCCATCCATCCAAGAAGGAAAATACCTTTATCGCATCCGACGATAATTAAATTATTTCAATCTGGCATCCATCGAATACATTCACTGCACCATCAATAATCTTTTTAAATAACTTTTATAATAATAATTTCATAATGTTATATAATGGTTTCACATTTTTGAAAAACTGATAACTGATGACTGATAATTATACGTTTACATAAAATACGTAAATAAATGCAATATTGATGATATGTTTGTTGATGATATTATGTAAGGAAAATGTTGCATAATCTTAATATAAATACATTGGATGAATTAAATCTGGATGTAAGCTCCGTCCGTCCGTTGTAATTAAGGGAGGTGTCGAGTACAGTAAGGACGACGTCTGACGTCTTATCATGACAATTGGAAAAAAACGCGGGTGCATAAAGTGTTAAGTGCGTAACACCTTCTGACACCGCCTCCAGCCTAGATGCAAAACTCAAGCACCCGAGAAGGCAAAAACATGTCGACACATCCATACACACACACACACACATATATACAAGTATTTACATATACATGCGAGCGAGTAGACATACACTTGATCCCCCCTTTGCCTTCATAAACACTACAACTACCTCCGCCTGATTACATCTAATATGACAACGCGTATGCATATAATCTTCGCTAAATGAATTATACATTTATTCATATCTTAATGAGTAAAACAGGCGCACAGGAAACTGAAACTGTAGACAAGATAGAATGCGAAGATTCCTGTTGCTCGAACAGAGATAGCGACGAAGATGTACCCTTCGGATAAATCAACAACCGAATGAACGAAAAAAAAAAAGAGAAATAAGTTGAGCAAATAAACAAATAGTAAATGAAATGAAACGGAAAATAAAAAAGGAATAACCTAAAACGGAATGCTGAAGAGAGCTGCGCTACTGTAAATGCCTTTTTATGTTAATAAACAACTCGGTAATTAAATTTAATGGCAACGAGTTTTCAGTGCATACGTATATACGCGAGGAAGATGGCTGTGGCATTTAAATTTATTGAAAATTGCGGATAACTTGTATGGATTGTGAGCACGAGTTCGAATAACATCCAGCTGAAAATTGATTATTTTTCTATAAAGTTAATCAACTAATATTATAATATTTTTAACATTACGATATTAAAATTGCTTAACTATGAGTGAATCATTTCCTTTCCTGCGTTTAGTCAATCACTACAATTATCGTAGATCGAAAAAAGAAGATAATGAATCATCATTTACTCAACCTATAATTATGTAGATTGATATATACGATGGAATTTCGTGGAGATGAAATACGCACGATTCAGGGTCGTCACGATACCAGAGAAGATCCGCTCTTCGCGGTGGTTGTTTCTCCGCGAAACGTCAACGCGTCGAGATGGTTTTACGACTCTTTTACCTTTCCACACGGCTGAAGAGCCAGTAACCATGCAGAATCCCAATCGATTGTCCCTGAGAACCGCAGAAAACATACACACAAATCATAAGAACATTCAAAATGAATGAGCGAACGTCGTGTAGTAATTAGCGATGTTCCACGTACATTTGTTCCACATTTACTTTCCTCTCTTTGTTTCGTGTAACATTGAAGCATCATATTATAATCACGACTGCACAATTTATGTACGAGTGTGTAGATGTACAAGTATATTATACCCAAAGGGGATTGTGGACGAGCCGCGTGTAAAGCAAACCCAAATGGTAATTAGTTTAAATTTGTTCAAGTTCATTTACAGAAAATACAATTTAAATAAATAATACTTTTAAAACGATCGTTCCAAATAATTTTAAGATCTTGTAATCATCGTAATTAATCATGACTTTTAAATTATTAACTGCGATAATTGTATCAATAATCTGATAGTTAAGAGCTTTCATTCACTATGCATGGATGCTAATTGCTTTCAGTTAATTTACCTTCAAACATTACTGAATAGCATTAATTAATTATGTTCATAATCTGCACTTATTTAAAATATAATAATTAAGAACTTAAAACATATATATTACAAATAATTTAGACACATTTTGTGAGTGTACATAAATTTTCCGTGGAAGAATGTAGACGTTTGCTCTAATTTAGATTTGCGCAATATTCAGAAGACACAAAACAATAAAACAACATCACCAGAATTGTTTCTGGCAATGCTATTGTGAGAGGTGCCAAAACTAAGTTCAGGTCTATTAAGTAAAATATATAATGCATAAGTGGTAACGAAAAATATATGTGACAGTTATAATTTTGCATTGATGTTATTTTAACTCATTATTTTTCACTCATTTTTTCTTCCAAATAACAAAAATTAGGTAAAATTTAAAAAAAATGACATAATAGATAAAATTTGCATAGCATACAAGAAAATTGCAGTGAACTAAAAAGCTTAATAACCGCCGTTTATATTTGTAACAGTTCTATAATAATTATGTAATTGGATCACCGTATTTTCGTCAATTAGATGTGTTTATTATGATTACTAATGTTAAGGAATTCGAGTTAAATACCTGTACGTCAGTTTAAATTGACTGATATAACGGAAGGATTACATAATGAGCATAATTATCGCATGTACAGTATATAATTTTCAATGTCTTTATTACTTGTTTCTAAATACATATTTTCATGCTAGAATATTTGCATGCTAACAAATCTACAAAGACTTATAATTTCGAATAACAGAAGATTTGTAAATTAATATTATTATTAAATGATTTCTATTATTTTTTATTAAATATTTTTCATGCATTAAAATGTTAAAGTTTAAACTGTAATTAATATTGTTTAAACAACATATGTAACATTTAATTTAAACCCTTTTTGCATAAATTCCTTTTTATTTTTTTTCGTTTATCACAATTGTATTTGTTAATCATTTATTTATTTGTTAATCGTTTATTTAATTTCCACATATTAGCCGTACGCATAAGCAGAACGTTACAAGTGTTTAACAACAGTTAATCTACATCATTAGCATTATTAATAGTCGTAATTAATCTGCGCGAGTTATTTTTTTGTAGATTCTGAATACGCTCAGCAGATATTTATGGTTAACGGAGTTCATAATTCTCCTACATCAATTCGTAATATAAATCTACATGCATTTTTGCAATTCCGATAGGAATAATATAATTGCTGCTCCATTTCTATGCTTCATTTCACTTCGTATTAACGTCAATTTGCTCGATCATTAAACACAATTTTTGACATTGATTTACAATATTTGTATTTTAATAAATTAAATAATAATAATTAATTTCTTTAAAGTTTTCACATCCTTAACTTTAGGTTAACTAATATTGATGTAATAAAGTATACACTAATTAATGAATAAAGAACACCTGTTCAGAGCAACAAACCCGAAGGTATTTCGAACAAAATAAAGTAACGATCATATCAAATTAACGCAATTAATTAGCGCTGATTATTTTTTTTCTCTCATAATCTTTAGAAAAGCGCATATTATAATAATTAGCGACATAAATCATGAAAGTTTTGATAATAAATAACGGGAACGATTTATGCGACATTAGTGCTGTGGTGAAACGGATCAAAATCGTGAACGATCGTAAATCAAAAACCTACACAGTGCGCATAGAAACAAATGCAACTAAAAATAAAATAAATGCAGAGAACAAAATAACTGTCTGCGTTCGTGCGAATTCGCATCGGGATTAAACGAAATCCAAGGTTTTTTTTATATTTTTTCACATTGACTTTTCATATTTATGCATTATTATGAATTGCTACGTGCGCGCGTAATTAATATTGCTGCACGGCGGGAAAATTGAATTAAAGCAATCCGCTTAAAGTTGCGTCGACAAATTAAATTATTGTAAAACTATTTCGCATTCGAAAAGTTACATTTCGTTTTGAATGAATGTCAGCTCACTGTTTGTCTGTAAATATTATTAACAAAAATTTAGACATTCCAGTTTTGAAAATTATGTTCACTTTATGTAATTAGAATATATACCAATTAATAAATTATTCTGAAATTATTATCTAACAATTTTTATAAATTATCAAATCATGTATGTAGTTTGAAGATCGTGGTGTATTTGTGAATATACATTGAGAGGTGAGAAATTTACGATCGAAGCTTGCAAACAAAATGACTTGTTTAAATAACATTGACATGACATTATTATATAAAGCTGAAACGTTTTTATTATACGATTCCTTGCGTCGGTTCTTCTTCTTCTTCATCTCTTTGCAAATGTATATATATATATAGATATTTTTATTGTTTGCAGAGGGTCGAGTTGTCAATAAGTAGGTGATTTATCGGAGACGATATGCGAGTGAGAAGAGGAGAACCGCGACGACCCCCTTCGAAGGGTCCGAACCTAGGTACGCACGTCTGTCCGGTCTCCGCTGAATTATGGCGTACACAATTTATGAACATTTGTAATCCTATTCAAGGTTTTATGCAGATATTACTCACTCAAGCAGGGAATATGAGTTTATCAAGCTTTCAGACGTAAATCATTGCCCCTCCCGGAGTTTATCTGTAAATTGCACTTTCCGAGCCCAGGCCCGGCCGAAGCACGTTGCGAGAGGGAGCAGAGGAAGGAGAGACAGTTCGGAAGAGCAAAGCAGAGAGGAAGGATAGATATCTGGGTATATTTTCGGTATATTTCGCACAAATCATTGCGAATTTTGAGAACGAAACAGGGCTCTACATCTACGGGCGCGCGTCTGTTACAGCTGCTGCTCCAGCAGGAATCTATATGGAAAAGAAAAACGAAGATGATGAAGAAAGTGAATGAAGGGAAGAACGAGAGGAACCAGAAGAGAGACGTAAAGCGTATATAAACCAGAAGTTATAAGGTGTTACTACATTCAGCCCTTACACCGTAATTTCTATATACGTTATTTACGAACATGCAGATAAAACTGCTACGGATCTCTGTGCCCTTTCTATTTATTTATTTTTTTCTGGCATTTGCATGTGTATATATTCTTTTTTTATATATTTTTTTTATTTATTATTCATTCCATTTTCGTTCGCAATGTATCACAAGAGGTGACAACGATAAACAGTCCCTGATGAGGACAAAGGAAGAGAGAGAAAGAGCAGGAGGAGGAATCCCTTTTCCCCTGAAACATTCATTTTATCGATAACATATATGCCGACTCTTAAATTTGAATACACATTCGCGCACAGAAAATACATACATTTGAATAAATATAATTAACCGCGATAAAATTCAGCTGCTAACGAAAAAAAAAACAATTGCGAAAACAAAATAAATATAACGAAGGGGTTGAAACGACAATGTAAATCAACTGCGAGTATCTGAAATTCCTTATTAAGTTTATGACATTACAACCAAAATTATGAATTTATTAATTTTTGCATAATATTTTTTATTGGTTAGAAGATTTATTTAAATATCCTCTAAGTTTTGTTCCAGTAATAAAATTAATGGTGTTATCATTCTAACTAAAATAATTTTGAATTGTACAAAATATTAATAATAAAAATTAAAAAAAAAAATTCAAATTACCTTGCCAAAATTCATTATTTGCATTGAAAATTCTCTACTAACATAAAAAAAAATATAATTTCATAATATTATTCAACTCTCGATTATTACAATAATTATGATTTATAAAGGAATCATATAGATCCGCCACATTTTCTGTACAGAACAGGTGCAACCTCGTGAAGGTACATGCGTACGGTCTTGCATCAATTCAGAGGCTGTGTATTGCGCTTGAAATGATACCTGGTTATCATTTTCATAAGAAGATGATATACCTTTTGCACCTGGACATGCGGCCACGTGGAAACCGTTGTTTCCATTCACAGCAAATGGAAACAAACGCGCAACCGCACACCCGGAGAGAAAATAAAGGATGTTTAGGATAAAAGGAAATGCTATGACCTAAAAGGTAACATAACTAAAATAATAGAACTAAGTTAACCTGAAACAGACATACATTCAATAATTAGCACCACATGAAATACAACAAAATAATATATAAAATAAAAAATAGATCAATAATTATAATAAATATTAATTGCATTACATAGGATCACTATATTAATTAATGGAGAGGATATCTGTTTTTTTTTTCATCTCAATCTTTTCTTTTATTTTTTTTCTTTCTTTTGTATATATTTATATTATTTTATATTGTTATTAGTTCTTTCTTATTTTTTTTTCTTTATTTTGTACTTTTTATATTTTTTTTATTATTGTTATTATTTTTTTTTGTATATACATATTTTTATTTTCTTATTTTTCATATTTCTTCTTCTTTTCTTTCATAATATTTTTTCTATATTATCAATGTGTAATGCAATGTAGCACAATATAGGCTAATTGTGCATGTTCATTAGCAATCCGGCATTATGACATTTTACTTGCGTCATATTATGACTACTCTATAGACTCTGAGCAGCTGCCGAAAGCTTTAACAACAATCTACAAATATAAATAAATTACAACCCATTTAATTCCTCAAATTTTGGGGCACAATAAGGATATAGAAAGGAATATAGGGATAAGTCGAACCGGAGACTCGCGATTCTTGGAGGGGACGGAGAGTCCTCGGATTAGGTATGTTTTTTTTGTGAGTGGGTGTAAACTTAAAACTAGGAGGAATATTGACAAAATGGGCGCATTACAAATAAAACTAAAACTAATCTAAACCTAAAGAGAACGAACTATTATAGTAAATTGCACTCTACTGTATTAATTAGTTCTCTGGCAATGATATTATCATAACTGCCTAATTGGACATTTATGATAATCAATTGCAAAACTTATTAAGTATTAAGTATTTATTGTTTATGGTTTTTGCTGTGTAATTCTATTGTTTGATCCACCTCTGAAGTGCCCGACCCAGCAGCAAGACCTGAACATTCACAGCAAAAATGAACAGATCGAGCGCAACAGTCCAGAGGTGAATTTTATTTGCTGAAAGAAAAACACATGGGGATACGTTAGATCACCACAGACATGGATTAGTACAACCGACATATATGGTAAACGATAGGAGAATCACTCGAAATAATAAAGAAACTCCAAAAAAATGAATTGGAGTGAATCGTGAGCCAAGCAAAAGCTCATTCGATCCATACTAAATACTAAATGCCTAAACTTAACCAGGAAGTCCAAATGAAGTTAATAGCAAACTTCGCCCGAGCGAAGAGAATTCTAAAGTATTGAAATGGCAAATGGTTAGAGGATGAAGGAAGGTGTTGGGACCGGCAGAGACCCTGTCAGTAAACTGACTAGTCTGCGGAAGTACCGGCACCCCCAAAATAGTCATAGCAACAGTTAAGGGGGGACTCGCGGCGGACGGGCGGAGTGAAGGGAACCAAATGCCAATCAAATACTAAAGATTTCTTTACCACAAATTGAAGCTAGTTTAATAACAAACTTAATGCAAATATATACGAATGAATTGAAAACACGGAGGGCTGAGGGTGGATCGTGAAAGTGTGCAACCATCTCACGATCCAGGGGATATTTAATTATCAAAAATTAAGTAACCCTTCAGATAAGCTTGAAGGGGGTGGGCGAGGGTACTGAAACATCCTCTATTTAATACAAATCTATAATCGTGCAGAGAGAGTCTACCAACATGTCTTGTTGAATTTAAGACTGCTAAAGACAAGTCTCTTTCTGCACGACTTTCGAGTGATTTTCGGGCACGGTGGATCCATTTAGATCCAGCTGAAAGCAAAAACATATAAAAGCCGACAAATACGTTAGATTTGCCACTAACTACTCATGCTTATTAATCGCGAGGCGACACGAAATCACCATTGACATTGGAGAAAATTTAAAATTAATACATTAATAATATCTAATAATGAAAAGCTAATAAATAGAAATTGATCATACTGAAAAACAATATGATAATTTCCATTATTAACAAAATAATAAACAAGTAAAAATTAATTTGAAATTGTGATCTGAAATAACAAATGTTTAATTAATTTTGAGAAATTAATAATTGATTAAACAAAATCAATTATAGTTCAAGAATTCTAATTAAGCACCTAAAAACAAATTCAAAATGTTAAAGAAGATTTAACATTTTCTAAAAACCTATCGACATCTCAGCACAATCATAACAGCAACAACGTTTAATCACTCAAATCATCCAAAATCAAATACTAAATCGAAACAATTTTGCTCATACGTTCATACATGCATACACAGACAAACAATTGCGAGCTCGCTTTCATTCATACCATACACGATACACACTAACATACAATGTTCAGATTTTGGAAATATGAGAAACTTTCCAAAAACTGTTTTAACTAATTAGCTTTAGGGTGGCCAACCCTAATTATAGAATTTCCTGAACTATAATATTTTAAGTAATGAAATAAGAAGGACGTAACATGAAACATTTTTAAAAACATTTGTTATTTTTGATTAATTAGGTGAGCAGCGATGTTCCAAAACAATAATAATTAAGCAATTTTGATTCAGTCTACAATAAATAAAGTATATTGAAGTCATTACAACTGCAATATAAATAACTCATATGTAGAGCAAAAACCAATTAACAAAATCATCATAATTATGAAACTAATGAAAAAGCGCAAACGTGTAAATATAATTAAATGAGTAAAGCAAATGATATTAAGATCTTCTCCAAATCAATAGTAATTTAATGCAACCTAACCTAAAACATCTCACATGATCTAAGTGGATGTAAAGAAAACGGAATTACGGTTAAGAACAAAGGGAATCAAATAATTAATAAATTTGAATAGGCGCAGTAATAATTAAACATATAAAAACTTGAAAACAAATTAAATGAATTTAAGAAATGGATGCAAAATGAATTAATAATTTTGAATTAATTAATATATTAATATATTTAGGTTGAGGTGGGAGGACTTGTTGTGAATCCCGTGTGGTATAAAATCACTTACTACTTCGATGTTTTCAACACCATCATCTGATCTCTCCATCACAGCCATCACCTGTATCTCTGCCATCTCGTTGTTGGCACTCACTCACGAACACTCGCGAGAACTTAGCAAAAATACGCACTAAACTCCCGGAATTTTAACACTCCCGTGATTCTAATATAATTAATAATAAATTTATAGCAAATTGAGTAACGTGAATTTAAATTAACTGCAAACACTACCGGTTGAAGAACAAGAGCCGAAGCCTTAAACTTGTCTTCTAAATAACGCACACACAAATCACTACAGAATGTAAGACTAAGTTTGGTCAAAACTTTTCTTAACGACATCCGTCGCGATAGATAAATTGATATTTCGGGGAAACGCGAGCCCCTAGATCCGCTGTGATCTGTCGGTTGATTGCTCGTATATTCGAATACGAACAACCACCTCAACGGATGCACCTCGAGAAGGTTTTAGCACAGACGGTCTTGCCATCCCTTACGTATCACTGCGGACGTGATAAACGCAAAGAATGGCCTGGTATTTAATACCTTGCATCCATATAATAATACACAAGTATACATGCATCATGGAGAAATAAGTATAAGCACATTCTTTATAATAATCAAATTGGTTTTTAGGTTATGTTCCATAAATGTGTTAGTAAAATGATATTAGTAAATTAAAGTACTCACTGTTTTAATAGCGGATATACGATATATGGCACTGAAAACCGAGAGAAATCGATGAATTTTCAATAGTTATCATCGATTGATAATAGGAATGATGTTCACTTAACAAAAGAACGCGCAATACTGTGGCGCGGGGACGCCACGATTGTGCCAACTTTAGTCAAAAAATATATTTTTTTTTGCAATAAAAACGCGTTTTTCTTATCTTCATCGAATGAACACCTGCTCCACAAAAAAACAACGCTGCGTTGATGCGTCATTTTTAATGCGTCGAAAATTCTTATAAAAGGTTTATTTACTCACACATTTTAACTCAATTAAAATCTTAATCAACACATAAATATAGGCGAATTAATTACGAATTTCGCAGCTTATACAGAGAGAATTTTTTGGTTAAAAAAATCGAATTACTCACATAAATTTGCCAAAATTCAATTGGACAGGGATCTCCGATGATGGATTTCGCTGGGCGCAACATATTTCTTTGTATTTGTACGGATTACACAACAATTTTGAATATTCAAAACGTAAACGAACGCAGCTGCTTCGATAACAGCAGCACGACTCACGTACCCGCGCCGACGCATTAAGTGATACCAACTCATACGATTCAAATTCAAAACTTTTTCGACACCAACTCCCTCTCGTGCTTATATTAGAAAGCATAATAGCGCATATTTATTATATACTTATATAACAGTTATATACTAATATAACAGTTATTATACATCATCATGAAACAATGCATAGAAATAACGATGATTTAGATGCGAAAATTACTTTGATTTAAATTCAATTATAACGTAAACTACAGTTAATTGTCAAATAATAAACTATATTAACGGAGGCTGTGCTCAGATTGTGGCTGCAAGATTTTCAAAGTTTTTGTTATTATAAATTTGTGACAATATTAATTAATGTTTCCATATTAGGCTCGAATTTACTATCCTCGTATGGTTTACATGCACGTATGGAACTGAACGTAAGTCAATAACGCCTATATGACATTTAATGACGTTCATTTTTGACAATATCTTTTGTTTTAAAATGACCTTTTAGTTTTTAAATTAAATATCAATTTTATATTTAATTAAATTTAAATTAAAACACAAATTTAAGGGCAAATATTAAGTTTCTAGATGCAAACACGGATGGGTTTTCTCTGGCCATGCTTGTGGAAGAGCCCAATATTTTCAACTACGCCACTGCTTTCCACCCACCTGTAATTATCAATAAAGCACCGGCAATCTAATCACTCACTTCGGCTGCTCGCTTAATATATTTTGACACGGACCGGAAGTGTGATTGATGGCCGACCAACGTATTAATTAAAATACACTGGTTCAACCGTTTCATCCGTGAGCGTCAACTCATTAACAGTTTACAATCGGCCAACAAACAATCAATTAAAACAGTCAATCAAAATTACAGATCCATACAAACAACAACAACAAATATATTCGTTAGAAACTTTAGCTCCTAATTGTCCATCAAATAATTAATTTATCATGAAAATTGTATTAAATTAGCAAATTTTATATAACCAAAAGTAATGATTGTTATAAGATTTAATAAGTGTATTTTACTTTAGCAAATGATGTTCTGATTCGTATTTTGTGGGATGGTCGATGCACGTTCATCATCAACCTTCTCCTCAGTATTCTCGTTTTGCTATGGAGATACTGATATGTAAATACAGTTTTGTATTCGTAATGTGTGGAATTAAGCAATCGCAGTATCAAATTACACCGTGGCAGTGGTAATAAATGGCGGTCAAGCCACTGTCGTGTTATCATTTTTTATCCTTTCTGGGTGGAATGAATATTTCGGTTTGCCTAATAATAGGTGCCACAAAACAAGCCCGATTTACATCTGTCTTGAAGTGTACACTAGCAAACACCGGGATGAACACAACAAAAAAGGAGAGGAGAATATTTGTATGTGTGATGTGTGTGTGTGTGAAAGAGGAAGAGGATAGCCTCTTTGAGTTATTATAAATTGCTACACAGCGAGGATCCGACCGGTGCGATTATTTATCATTACGATATGGAATAGATAGGAAGTGCGAGACAGAGTGGGATAGAAAGAGATGTGTGAGAAAAGAGGAGAGAAGGGTAGGAAGGTGTGAGTATGAGTGTGGGAGAGACAAAAGTTTTTAATATAGCCACGGCCCCTCGGCGCTTTTAAACGAAATTCATAAATACCCGGCAACGACTTCATTTCATTTGCAGTTTTCCCCAACCGTTAAAAATAATAACATAGTAAACTTTAATAACATGTGCGAAACTTTTGTCATTCTCAAATCTTTTTAGATTAGCCGCCGTTATTCCTTTTCTCAAAAACCAGCGTCGGCAGAACGAATAAATTAATTCCCGCTGCCGCCTTCGTCTCCGAAAAACCCCCCCGTCTTCGTAAAATTTATCAAAACGGAAAATGATCTTACTTCCTGTTCTTTGCTGCAATTGCTTCACTTCTCTCTTTATTTTAAGAAAAATAAAATAAAACAAGACCGAATTGGTATTTAGTTGAAATAGACATGTAATCATCTACAAAAACTTTGGAAATGAACAAATAAATAATATAATATATATTCTGAAAAGATTTTCAAAATTTATGTAATTAATATTAATATCTCTGGTAAAAATAAAGATGTATTAATTAAAAAGAAAAATCAATGACTATTTCAACGTAATTCATTCCTGTGTTTCATAATTAAATAATAATGAGTTTGTTGAAGGAACTTGATTGGATGGATGTAGCTGTGTACAAAATTATATTCGTTTCTCGTTCTCTCTCTTAGCGTGTGTGTGTGTATTTCAGTTATACTGAGGTTGTTGTGTTGTTCTTTCTGTATGTTTCAGCTGGATGTAGGTTTGATTTGTGGGTCTGAAATTCGGTGTTCGGTGATAGTTATATTTGGAGCAGTTGATGGCTGCTGGCGTCTAAAGAAACTTATTAGTCATGTGAGATAGAGGCGAATGGTCGTGCGAAAGATTTACGAGACACGCAACTGTCGCGGTCTACGAAATGCAATCGCAGCGCGTGGGCGTGTATAAACCGAAGGGTACGATGATGATGATGAAGATGATTCCTCATCACTTTCCCATCTGCTCTCCGATTCGAAACATTTGCAGATGCAGGAGATGAGGATAGCAGGAGCGGAGAATGAGGAAAGTCGAAAGGATAAAAGTTTAATTCCGCAGGAAACAATCGTCCGTGTATATTTGCGCGAATATAAACAGGGTTCGAAGCGCCCCCGGGTCCCGAACGTTCATGGAAAATTGGAGCAAAAGTTTCGTCATTCCCAAATGACACGAGTGGTCTTTATGGCCTTCCGCCACTCCGTATTGACAAAAGTGTCTGGAAAGAGAGGCAGCAGGAGAGAACACACACATAGACAGAGACCAGCTTTTCGCAGGAACGAGGGCGATGGAAAAGGGCTTCGGAGGAGCGGTGAGAAAGGGATGGAGGTTGAAGGCAGAACAGGGAGACAACTTCGCCATCAGATATAACCAAACAGAACTGCCTGCAGCGGAATCGAAAATGAAATAACTATCGCCCATTGAAATTTGACGAGCGCATAATAAACGGAAGATGGAAAATTTCAGAACACTCAAAAACTCGATCTCAAATTGTAAATCCTGCAATGTGTTTCAATTACAAATAGTTGATTTTTCAACAACTCATATACTTTACGTAACAATTTTTTATTTACAAAAATGGAATTATGGAAATGAAGATATTTCATTCAAGATTTTATTAGCAGTCTTGATAATAAAATTGATTTTCATTTAAATAATATTTATGGTAAGACGACTGATTGAACACAACGAATGTACAGGTGATGACGTGATAAAACGCATAAATAAAATAGGAAGGTGATTATGTTTTAGGGAGATCTGAAGAAGTGGGATGATGGCATAACACATACACGATATACGACGAATACACGTAGATGAGAGTGAGTGAGGGAGAGAGAGAGAGAAGGAGATATTCATACACAAACAGAATTTATGAAATGATTCAAGCAAGAGCCATATATCTCCCCGCTATCTGGATACCTATAGATGATGCTCGGCTCTTCCATTTTGCTTCTAATGTATTGCGGCTTCTATGATCGTTGTCGTGTATTGAAATGGCCGTATTTATTGCCCCATTAAGGCCTGTTTAAATCATAGCCGAACTATAACTAACGGCGTATCTTCGGCTTCGGAGGGAAGAGGAGGAACGCGAACTCCGAAACCGTAAATAAAACTGTTAAGTCAATAATAAAACATATATATCGGAGAAGGGGGTGGCTTTGGCACCAGGGAGACCTATCTATGCGGAATATTAAATCGAGGAATTCTAATTTCCCTTAATGATTTATGCACTGTATTTACTCTTTTTCTCCACCGATTTTTTTATTAATTTATCATTCGCCCCGTTCGAACAACCACATTATTTATAGACATTTTCCTAATTCTTTTTCTTAATTTTCATCATTTCCAACTAATTAAGAATTAATAACGTGTTGATTCATTTTTGATTCTGGATAAGAGGAAGGTAAGAATTGTGTGTTACGTGAGGTGAGCATTTATTTATTTTTTTTCATGCAATGCCATAAATCATGTGTACTTAACTGTGGAAAAATTGCGAAATTTGACGAGTCGAAGGATGGGTTTCTGGAGGAACTCATAAATCCTGAAAGTAAATAATTTATGGCTCGCATCTTCTTAACAAGTTTAGTGCAATTTATAATGCCTTTCCCTCCTTGAACCGTTGACCGTGTAAAGGAGATAGAGAGAGAGATGTGTTCTCGATCTCTGCACTGAAGAGATAAAATAATAAACATTTTATCCTTGAAATAATCCTAATTAATTAAAGCGAAATCGTTAATTACGAATTTATTGAAATGCGCAGAGGTGGGACGAGCTATGATGACCTTTTACCACGGGAAAGCGCACGCATCGGAATTACATAAAGGAGTGATACGTTCAGCACATTAATAATGTATTTATTTCTTTATATTTTTCTATATTTTAAATAAATCTTTTGCATTTTTTTGAACGTTATTAAGTATACGGCATGGAAAGGCTGATTTATACCGCAGCTGGTTTTGATTTGTGATGGGTGGAGATATTTTTCTTTCTTTCTTCTCATCTCATCTTAATCGCCTCTTTTAATTGCCACTTTCGATATTTGAAAGTCAATCCGTTCGAAGCATTTCTGTGCGTGCACGTTTCTTTTTCTCTTTCTTTCTCTTCGATCTTCTGGATCTCATCCTTCACTCTACCCATCGAGAGATCTTTGAGTTATAGCCGCGTCAGCCAATTAAATTAACCATTTCTTTTTCCAATGAGGGGAGGAAACAAAACGAGGACGTAATTAAAAACATTCGCGCGGTGGGCATCGATCAAGGAGCGAAAACCTCCGAGATTGGATCTAAGAAATGAAGAATAACAGAAACGGTAATGATACAGTAATGTGTTATATTTTTTAAAACGAATTTAATTATGAATTAAATGGTGTGCGTAAATAGAGGATTTGTAGAAGACGTATTTATTGCGTTTGGGAATTGGCGAAGAGGACAAAGTTATGGACGATAAAAGGGTTTTAAGATTCAGGTAGGAGCGCGAATTGAGAACGGGGAAGGGTATTAAGCGTATTGATTTTGTCTAGAGTTGAATTACAGATATGCAAATTAGAAAGAAGAATTGTGATTTTAATGAGTTCAGGATAATTCGGGCCTTCAATGGGCGAGGAATAAAATATCGTCGAGTTTAGGCGAAAACAATGGGAGTAAATCACCGGTTGTTCCGTGGGGGGGTTGAGACCAAAACTTGCGTATTTGTATGGGTTCGTCTGTGCACGTATGCAGTATATGGATGAGAGAATGGAAGAAGAGGAAGGCCGACCGAAGGGGGAGTTTGTATAAATAAATAACAATAAAAAAGGGAACTCTAATTACAAAAAGGAAACTCGTTCCTGCGATTCGAAGCATTAAATCAATGTGTTTTGCGTTTATCTGTCGCTGTCCGAACATCCATCACAACCTCGAGCTCCTCCTCCTTCGAGACCTTCCTCTACCATCTCCTTTCCACCCGTCCGACAGTCGCATTGTTCCTCTCGACTTTTCTCTGTTTTCCTCCCGATGATGGGGGATGATTTTCATAATTTCGCACTATGTATTCTCATGGTTGTGTGTCGCGATCGAAGTGGGACGACGGTTACCAAATCTACCCCTCGCTGCCACCGCTGTCTCATTCTCCTCCGTCACCCTCCATGACTATTCGCTCTCGTTTCGCTGCAAAGCAAAAGAATTAAACGCGAATTCGTTGAGGTGAATTGCTCGCACGCATTACGTGAAGGCAAATACTAGGTGGTAATCAGTTAAGTGGATGATGGCAAGAAAGGATGGTGACGCGGTTTTGGGCCGTAAATAACGTCCCTTTTGCTTGGAAGAAGAGGACTGGCTGTTATAGCCGGTCAAACACAGAGTCTGTAACAAATGGCGGTGGAGTTCCAAGGATTAAATTTGATCAGTGTGGACATCGAGATTCATAGCGCCATTACGGCCATGATCTACGAGCCCTTTTAGGAGGGAGACTACATTTCACCACTTGCTCACTCTTCGTCCCTCTCACCCACTCCTCCCTTTCGAGGCTTAAGGCAACTGCCTTTCCGAAGAATTCCATACATCATTCCATAAATAATAAACATTTTCTGGAAGGAACCGAAATAATTACACGATGCCACAAATGTAATCAGATGAAATAAAATTGCTGCACTCCAATCTACAGCTGCATCGTTTGCACAATGGTCATTATGCGAAGCACCTTGTACTTTTTTACATTAATGGGATTAGAGAAAACCACGTTACAACTCATTTTGATGATTTCATCAATATTTCATCTTCAACTCACATCGAATTCATTTTATCTTAATCCAAGAAAATGTTGCTTCATTTGATTGAATAGTGAACACCTTGCAATATTTTCTAATGAAATTAGAGAAATTCAATCTTCAAATGATATTGGATTGAATCTAAATTTTATTACTTTAATCATCATCTCAAAAGCAATTTTATTTTGAAATATTCGCGGAATGTTTTATAAAATAATAATAAATAAATTATTACAATATTGTTATTTTATAAAAACAAATATAAAAGTGTAATTTATGACCAACAGACATAAAACTGGCGCCACGATGACTTAAAAGACAGGTAAATACTTGTAACATAAAAAAAAATCCTATTGATTTTATCCAATATTCAATACATTTGGCTTAACTGTACATTATTTTCTTTTCTTATTTATATATCTCTGTCTGCAGTGATACATCAGATGATCGTTAGAAAAGAATAATTAATTAACCAGTATGCAAATAGCGCATGTTAATTATGGTAATTCATTCTGTGGAACTGCTATGACGGCTCAATATTGCACGTTACATTGCGTTGAAGCATCTTGCATATCCAATCGCTTTCATCCATTGTCCACTACAATGATCAAAATTATTCTTTAGAAAATTCATTGTTGACAACTGAATTAGTATTATTACATTTACAGTTATTAATTTAAACTGTAATTATTTATAATTATTCTTTTTTTATACAATATAAATTTATCTCTATCTATTTTTAAATCTTCCAAAAATATTATTGAAGATTTTCCTTGTATTAATTAATTAATTATTGTTTTTTTGTATCAAATTGACGCATTTAGATTTTGACTGTTGTATTTGTTGTAATAATTGTTGATCGATCGTGCAATTGGGTTCAATAACCGAGATGAACGGTTCGGAAACGATTAATTACGTAAAACTGGACCGACATAATAATATTTCGGTGTATCGAAACCACATAAACCAACCACCTAGACGTTATCACTTTGCAACACGTTTTCCAATTGCGTTTTGCAATTGATCTATCATAGAGAGAGGGTTGAGTTTATCCGCATTGAACATTGTTATTACAACGGAATCAGTGTTTCCAAGTGGTTCGTTCCTCCCTTTCAGTTTCGTTTCCCTTTCACTATGCTTGTTGTTGTATCTGCTTTTTCTGTTTCTCTTTCGTTCATTTATATATTATATATATATTTTTTTTTGTTCAAGGGCTTTTGGTTGGAGGGTTCGGTTTTTGGGGGGTTCGGAGGAGACAGAGCAACAGGTGAAGCCGTTGCTGCCGCCTCCGTTGCGAAAGTTACCCTCGTCCACCCCGGACACCACCCCCCCGCATCTCGGTAAAGTTTTTATTCTCGCGAATGAACGTTTGGGGGAGAAAACCACGGAAGAGAAAAATTGGAAGACTTGTCGGAACCGAGTGCATAGGCCACGAAAAACTGGAGTAAGGTTACTAAGTGAGCTGTCATGATACCAGACCGAGATCAACAGTTTATTCTATCTTCCACTTCCACGGCCCGCGGACCCAACAAAAAAAAAACGAATAAAAATTACACAATAACCATTATACAATTTATTTTTAATATAATTACTACAATAGGATGTAATAAATATTAATATGAGAATTTTAAAAATTGATACAATTATATAAAATAATTAATTCATAAATAATTCAATTAATAAAATATTGAGAATATTAATTGTAATACAAATATTTATTGCAAACTTGTTGATAATTATGTCTGTAAGATATTATTTATTGATGGTGATGTAATGCAAGTTTCTTATATTAAAAAGAACTAAAGATGGATTAAGTTGTTAATATTTAAGAATTGCTGCGATTTGCGTGAATGATGTAATAATGCATATAATCAAGGAAGTGAGTGAGGTGAATGACATGTGAGTGTGTCACAATTTCAGATTTGTTAAGGAGCGAAAAGATCTATTTTAGGTTTTTCTCTTTTCGTTTTATTTTCTCCGTTGATTTCCTTTGGCCTGGTGGACGTAAATCAAACGGGACACAAACATTGATTCCGTATCGATACAATAAATACATTCAATATAAGTAAATATGCAAATGGGGGGATATATGGTGCGACATAAATGACCGCTTGTTTGGAATTGTTTATGCAGATCTTTATAAATAGTAGTCGATTCGATCTGGATTTGGTTGCATGCATAATAAAATGTCAGCGCTGTTCGTTGGCGAACCCGAAGAGCCAGAAGAACGCAGCGCTCTCTTCCATCTCCGTTCCGACCATCTCCAATGGTCGGAGGATCTTGGTTCCATCGGTCCGACTACTATTTTCTCCGCAGCACCGTGTCCTCCTGACCATCGCTTCTCCTCCTCTCTTCTTGTGGGCGTCCTCCTCCATCTGGAATAATTACGGAATTTTATTCGACGACGGAGAATTCTATGGAATTTCTAGCGCATTTAAATGCACAGGAGCGATAAACTTATCAACCATTTATCGGACCTTCACGTCCCATTAAGTTATCTTAATGAGACTGTCCTTACATCAGAGCCAAGCTTCCTTTCCAATAGATAAACTTCCTTAGACCTCACTTGCCAATTACACATTATTCCTATTGTTATTTGTCAACACAAACCCAATTGATTTCGATCTAGAAATATATATATTTATTCAACATATTGATCAATAATATACAAAATCCAAAAATATAATGTTGCAATTAGTAAAAAAAAGTAAAACATAAATAAATTAATGTTGCCTTACTTTAAATATGGATTTACTGTTTGAATTTTGAACTTTCGTAAAAATATCGTTGGACGTATTTATTGGATGACCTATTATGATTGTAATTCCGTAAGGAGTGGGGTGGATGGAAGGTGGAAAGAGCCCTGGAATTGAAGCCGAGACTCTCCACTCGTAAACAGATCTAAATTTCAAATGCCGATATGGATAGGTCAAACATTAATAACTTGGCATGTCAAAGGCACGGGCCGAATAAGTGGAACCCTTCTTAGATATACAACCAAGGGATTGTGTGTATATATATACACACACTTATACATAGAGATAGATAGATAGATTGAGTGAGTGTATGGGCGAGAGAGAGATGCAGGAGTGGAGAGGTCCTTGGAGTGGCCGGATTCAATCTGCAGGAGGACAAGTGATGTGCCTCGGCCCGGAACCGCCGGACAGAATAAAGCAGCCAATTTTCCCCGTCGCCGACCCCGACACCATTTGTACAACTAAATCCTCAAAATCATTATTGATTAGCGGTATAAGTAGTTGGGATAATGCGGTTATATAACGTTGAGTATGGTTGTAGTGCTTGCTGACTGCTGTCGTCCTCGGAAGAATCCTGAGGAGAGTGGTAGCACCGTGGATAAAGGGGTTGTAGTTTAAAAATGGAAATGAAAAAGGAGTAGAGAGTTTGTGGAAGGGTGGTTTAGCGCAAGTGGAGCAAACGATGGTTTCCGGACATAATCGTGCCGGCCTTATAAACAAAATTGCCGTTGACAAAAATTAACCGTAGCCGAATGTGCTGCAGTAATGAGAGAGTAAACTGAAAGTACGGACGGAGGGCGAGAAAAAGGTTATATGACTTCCAATTCGGAAAAGCCCGGATAATTACGGATACATACACACGTACCAGCAGAAATCACACACACCCTTCCTTCTTCAAAAAAATAAAAACCAACCACCACCAACCCTTTCGGTCTTTCAGTTGAAAAGGGATGGCGCTACCGTCGTTTGCGTGGGTGGTCGGTGCGAAAATATGTAACAAACCCCCATCGTAATTGTAGTCTGTTTTCGGATATTAAAGCTTCATATTTACTTTAATTATTTTATCGGTGTAATTGCAGTAACTCGCAATATCGCGCTTAATTAGAGCACTCCGCGTTATTATTACAGCCCACCATCCATATTCACGGTATAAAATACTTATTGCATACACATGCATTCGCAGGGAAGAGGTGCGAATTACAACCCTTAATTTCTTAATTTCAGGGGTCGATCGGAAGTTTGGAGTGGAGGCGGTAAATCATCCGCAAAACGCGCGTCTCGAAATAAACAGTTAATGTTGCTTAACCTCTTGATCTTGTTATCGGCGGAACGAGAAGAGATAACACTTAAGGTATGCCCGAGTAAATCCAAGAGCATTCGTATGAATTTATTATATATATAAGCAATCTATTATATATGGCCCAAGTTGAGACCGTAATGACTACACTATCGTCTGTAATTTAGGGCTTCCAAAGAAAAGGGTTTCCTCCGCACAGGGCTAAAGGGGGTGCGAGCGGAGGAGGTTAGAGATGTTGCTGCATGGGTTTTCGGGTGTGACGTGAAGTGCGGGGGTGAGTTGTACGATGCGAGACCGTTCCTCGTGTAAACTGCACTAAATTATAAAGTTATTACGACAGCGGAGATCCTCGCGGAGATAATGTGATGTTGCTTTAATTAATCTGAAATATATCGCGCGCATGCACCGAACCTACCCCATCCACCTACAAAACAACCCTTCTTCTCGCAAACATCCATACCTTATCGATACCAAATCCAAATATTTCTTAAAATTAATTATTTTTTAATAAATTAATATAAATTATAAGTTTTAATTATTTAATTAAGCTGTTGTATTATTTATTGCATTTCCTACACGTAAGTTGTGCAATTGTTCGTACGAGATTTCTAATTAACTTATGTATGCATGATGATGTAATAGACAACGGGTTTAATATGATGTATTGTCATTAAAATGAAGTGAATAATAAGGATGCCCGGACAAATGAATGCGAGATGCATTTACCGAGAAACGTTGATTATTCAGCATCGGTCTCCACTTTTTATTTATTATATTTAGAGCTGTCGTCGTCGCGGTCGTCGTCGAATCGATTGAAAGTTATATAATAATAATTGTAATGGAGCGTCGGTTTCGGGTGGAACAGATCTGCATGCATGTGACAAATACAAGTGTACGGAGAGAGAATGAGGAGTATGAGAGGTGGCTGGGTAACAACGGACGGTTTGCGTAATACTTCAGTGATTGGACAGAACGTTGGACATTATATTAAACTGAACAACTCATATTGCGGTATTTCTAATTATCATCACTTCGGATGAATGGACGTCAAGTGTAACGCGCCGACCCGACCACTTATCAGTGTCCAAATGGTAAACCGTTTTGTGTCATAACAGTACGCAAATGCAAAGGTAAACATGATTGTGGACACCCGACTGTCTGCGGTGCATGCAAACTCATGAACACCACGACCCGTCCACCTCTAATATCATCATCATCATCGCACATCGTCACCATCTAAACGATACATCTGCAAACTGAAAAGTTAAATTTCTTTTTCTCAAGACACATGTAATGTATTTTAACTTTTTAACATTAATATTTTAAATAAGTTAAATATTTTTCTATTTAAAATGTGAAAGATTGATGATGTAACTGTATGCAGTTTTTTTTTTCTGAGAAGAAGCAATAAAGTTGTGAAGATTATGGTTTGACTTGCAATTGGTTTTCATGAAAGCATTGGAGCTTCTTTGGAGGTCCGAGAAAATTGACGTCGGATGTAAAAAAAAAAGTGTAAGGGAAATAATGTTTTTCGTACGAAGGTATGATGCGACGTGGCAGTTTATGTGTGTTCGTTAAATGGGGCCAAACGTGATGGAGAGAAAGAGGCATGGTAACGAGTCTTAGTTCATGTTGTGCAGGTTGATGGCGTTAATGGGATCTAAACATTCAGCACCTGCGATCACCTCCACCTATCAGCAAGGGCCTTCGGGCGTTAAGTACGTTCGTCGGAGGCCCCCGCGGACACCAAACGCCACCCCACCTCTCCGCCATCCATCCGAAAGCTCCGGCCGTAAAGTAAAGCACATCAACTTACATAAACGTCAAGCAACAATAAAAGCTCCGCAACGGCGAACCATAAAGCCTACATTAACTAGGCGTTAAGCTTGCACGCAACTAAAAAGAGAACCGAAATTAATAAAACATGTGGCCACCGCCTCTTGCTTTCACCCTCTGTAACAGCCACCAGCAATCTTAATTTCGCCCCGGAAAAAGAGAACGAAGAAGAACTTCCATCCGCCCTTTGATTAGATTTAAATATAAATTATGCATTACCCGTTTCTTAGTTGCTTTCTTTGCTACTGCAATTGCTTACTTTAAATAGATTTGCAAATACATTTACAAAGACGAAAAGTAATTCTGGCTAATAATTGAAATTATCTATATGGATTAATTTTATAATCGTTTTTACTGAAATAAAAAATTAAAACTAAGAAAGTTATGTTCTGTCTGCGTACAAAGCAAGACCAATTAAATTGGAATAAATACGGAAAGTAGTGTATTTTGCAGCGGATATAAAACTGTGCTCGTAATAAAGTGAAGGAGATTACGCAGGGGTCGGATTAATTTTAGTTTTCGTTTTGAGCGTAAATTTGGAAGGATCGAATTCAGAAAATAGTGCGGGGAGAAATACCTATTTGAGACATTAAACATTAGCGAATGTTTTGCGGGGATGGGGACGACCATACAAATAAGGGTTTTCGGGGCACACGAATCCCCCGGATTTAAATCCGGGTCGGCAATAAGATAAAGAAGACTTAAACGAGACATGATTTGCGGCGGAGTGATCTGCAAGTTTTAATCCTCCTCTTTGGTTTCTCTACGTGTGTTTGTTTTCGAGGGGGGTTTGGATTTGAACGTACAGCATGTACGTATATGTATATATATATATGTATAAATGTGTTTGCGAGCGCGAGAGAGAAAGAGATCGAGTGGCGGTGGTGTGTATGTTTAACCCCCTCAGTAGTGAAGTGAGAGAGGGGTGAGAGGTCCTGGGAGATTGATGCCGTTGGAAACTGAACTTGATAGTTGGTGTATAATCCGAACCATAATGTTGTAGAATGTATTCATTACTTCAAATTAACTCACTTACTCAATCTCTCTCTCTCTCTCACACTTACACTCAACAGTAACCTATTTGTAAACCATCCAATAAGCTTGCATTAGGATCAGAGTTTTAACGCGCGATGACGAAGTCGCAGCTTTAAAATTGTAATGTAATGTAAATATGTAAGGCGATTTTGTATAATTTAGGATGCGGCTTCAATCAACTGCTTAATGTTATGAGGGTCCTAGGCTTGCCGGGGACGGCAGTGGCGGCGGCGGCTGATGGGTACATTTTAATTTGGATTTATGTGGCCATAAAATCGGTACAGTTGGCAATCTTGGCTCATGTGGCAGCCAGCATTAAGGAGATATCAACTTAATTTATGTACGCCACCGCTAAAGGGTGACTTTATGTATGTGAGAGACTGTACGTAGCCGTTCATGTATTTAGTATACGTACACAGTCTGAGTTAGTCCTAATGTCTATCTTTGACTGGGGCTAAGCCAAACGCCCACGAAACTCACAAAACTATTCCACAATCCACTGAATCTCCGAAATACATTCGCATCGTATATTTATAGACTTTCGGAACTTCGGTTTAATGAAGTCATAAGAACTCGTTCACTGTACGCTAATACCGGATTAATGATACAAAAGCACCGTTCGTTGATTCCGGAACGTTTTCTAATATTCATCTATTTTAATGCGGATATTATTAGATTAAACTATATACATTTTATTATCTAACTACTCATTATACACAATAATCATATAATATAACAATTATTTTGATTAAAATTTATTATTGTATTTAGAAAAGTTTAATACACTTTTTTTTTAGATTACGTAAAGTAATTTTCTATAATATAATATAAAACATATGTAAAAATATGTGTTGATTATTTTTTATATTAATTGATTGTTGATTTTGAAAAAAATATGTGTTTACCCGGCGCATCCACCCAAATATTAATCATTTTTAAAATGAAACCTAGAGTTATTAGCTTGCAAATAAAAAGCGATTCGGGTGTGATGTAATTCTTCGTGTAATTTTAATGCCTCTGCGTCGCGCTTAAGGCAATCCGCGTTGCGTAATTGGTGGGTAAATGGAGTGATTTGATAAATGAGTTGCGGTGGCAACATACCAACAATTAAAAAAGAGACAAAGTAAAAAAACAAAACAAACAGGATCTAAATAAAACGGTGGTGGCGGCGGCGAAAAAAATATCCGCTCGTGCTGGGATGATATGTGAAATGGAAGAGTGAGTGATGTGTGTGTGTGTTTATTTTTATTTATTTTTGTTGAGCGGGACCAGTTTCGTGATTGCAGCGAGGCGGTTGCGGTGGAGGTTTTTAGGCGGCGGCAGTGGCGGTGTGTTAGCATATGCAAGGGAGGCTGGGGGTTGCGTAGCCTCGGTGGAAGAGGCGGCAGCGGCGGCGGCGGCGGCGTCGGAGGCGGCAACAGGTCGCAGCGGATGCACTGTTTGCGCAATCATCCATCAATGTTCCCCGATGTTGGCGGCCCGTGCACAGGAACGGATGCGAATTTACTACGTATTTGAGTGTTTGTATTGTTGGATCACTGACTCGTGTCGGTGCTCCATTTATCAGATTTAACACAGCTTTTTGAATTCCCAACCACTTTATAAAACACTGCTTTATTATGCCACATAGTCGCATCCAGCTCACACACACACTTCATTCTTTTCCTCTCTTTTCTATCCTTCATTCTCATTATTTCAATGTTTCCTCTTTCTCTTTTATTTTATTTTTATTTTTTTGTTATATCGCATTCATCCAGTTCTCTCGTTTACATTTCATCTTTAATTCAATCACTGAACCAAAACCGAATCGGTTAATTCAAAAGGCTTTTCTCGCTCACTCTCCACTCTCCTCTCATCGGATGAAGTCGCTGGAAAACTTTTCAATTATTCCGCTTCTTGCAAATAATTGAAGGATTATACCGTACATTCTGTTTGCTCTGTTCTAATTATTCATTTATTAACGTGCCACGTACCAAATTGGCTCATCTCTTCCACCTGAAAAAACACAGAATCAACTATTCGCCGTGTTGATTAAATTCAACTGTATTCCATCTACATTACTTATAATTAAGTTAATCAAAGTTGAATAAAATGAAGTAAAATTTGAAATTAAATTTATAATTTTACATAATAATCATCGAGGAAAAGAAAGTTATTTGTTATTATTTATCTTTATAAATCTTTGGAGAAGAGAGTCAAAGTTTTATTAAGGAAAGATTTAATGAATCTTATCTTCAGCTTTAAAGAATTGTTATCGAATCGAATGGATCTGGACGTGGATGTGAGAAGAGAAAAAGATGATGTTGCAAATTGGCCAATAACTTTAGTCGTCCCCAAACGGGAATATATCTCGCATGTATATACGCACACACGTATCTCCTTGCATCTCTTTTCTTCTCGTACCATCTGGACGTCTCCTCCGCCTATCTGTATGTATATAGATATATATATATATATATGTACATACTAATAATCAGAAGAATACGACCGAGAAGCGGAGATATTCCGATCTTGATAGATTGCTCTGGTATTCTGTCCCGGTTCGTTTCGGTATTTATAATTGCCGTGTGCAGTGCGGAGTAATAATAAGTAAGGTGGAACGGTGGGCTGGCCATCAACATTAACAGTCTGTCATCCGAGACATTGACTTATCACTTTCCGATGTACCGACCTGAGTTCTTGATTCATTCGCTTTCATCTGACGCGATTATTTATTGGTCTCTAATTATAGTTCTCAGGGACATAAAATACGGTACAAGAAACGCCCACCACACACACACACACACACCCGTATATATACGTACATCCACACGAACACCTTCATCCATCCAAGTACAAGCTTCAAAATGCAACCCCCTTTTTCCTATTGCCGATGCACTCGATTCCTTTAGTTCCTCACCCATTACTAGGTAGTACCCATAATTATAGCCTTCTCACGCAAACAGTCACACTTTCACGATTCGATTAGTAAAACTAGCATTTTCTATTCTCCAGATGCGCGTTTCCTCGCAGCAATTCATTTTCTTAGTATGATTGCGTATACGTGTATGGATGTACGGTACGCTTAACGTAACGAAAACAGGTGACAACTTTGAAAATGCATGACCTATTGTTGGGTCGGTGACTTGCGTAATCCCTATTATATAATGGACGTCTACACCTGCGAATTTCCAAGTGAACGACAGGTGCATCAGCAATAATAGGCGACATATTTTCAACAATTTCAACACAAGAAACGCATTTTTTATTGTAATATCATTTTATAAATTATTTGAAATAAGATCTGTTTTCTTATTATGTAACACTAACTAAAGCGCATTCATTATTGCGTAATGGTTTTCCTACTCGATTCAGTGAAATTCTAACTTATAATCGAATTCTTTATATAACTTTGTACGCTAAAATTGATTGAATTCGTGAGACTAAAATAAATCAAGAAAGAGTTATAGATAATAAAAATAAATTTCTTATAATTGATTGCAGCAACTATAAATAAGCTTCACGTAAATGCATGGTTGTTACGTAACTGGTAGCTAGTCTAGTATTATCTTAAGAGAATTATGTTGATCGTAAAAGGTAATACCATATTACTGCTTACTACCATTTTCGATCAACGTCTTATTCGTTTTTTTTGTTGTATATAATTATTATTTATGATACAATAATTTTCTGATTTATTTAAGTAATCTATTAGAAATAATATCTTTATAATAATAATATGTGCAGTTTTTTAAATGGAATTTTAATTAGTACATAAGTTAATTAAAATTGTATTTTTTTTAAGTATTTCTTGAAAATGTATGTCACCTGTTGTATCATACTCATTTTGAGATTATTTTAATTAACAATTGTTATTATTTATTCATTTAATTAATATCAATTATATAATGTAAACATATTTTTTATTTGTTTTTTTTATCATAAATTAAAAATTTCACATTATTAATAAATAAAATTTTGTAATGGAAAAGAGAATTTTAATTTCGTTTTATTTTTTGATATTAATAAATCAGAATTATGTAATATTAACTAGTAAATAAGACATGAAGTTGTCTATATGAATTGTTGAAAATAATATGTAGAAGACACGATTACTCTGCGCGGTGATTGAGACTGTTGCTAGTTTAATGGGTGGGAGTATCGGAATGTAATCGATAACCTTGATTAAAGGTGTACATAGATAAATGATGCGAGAGGTGGTGTTGGGGGATGTGAGGTGCGGTGTGGGGTTTCGATGGCGTTTGAGGTGTGAAGATTATCGATCGCGCGGAGGTGATAATTTTCGGAATTGATGATGATAATTTAGGTGGAAAGAGAGTTGTACGTTATGTATAAAGCAGGAGTTATGGTCGTCGCTGGTCGATGAATGAGAGAGAGAGTAGGTGAGGCCCGAGGGATTCCTGGGGTGGTGTTGGTGAAGAGGAGATCCTGTGGAACCGGCAGACCGACCGTGGTCCATCCAGCTCCGGATGGCTCCTGTGGGACGTCCGCTTCTTAGGCAGCCCAAATAACGCAGATTAATTATACCTGTCATCCCCTGTTATTTCAATATGGATAAACGATATTTAACAATTAAACGTGACAGTCGGAGAAAATCGAAAACCCATTTAATCGAAACAAATTAAAAACTGGATTCGGATATAGGCTATATAGTCCTGATCGAAATGGCTCGCATTCTATGCATGTGTTTGTAGTTGTTGCTGGTATAAGGGTGTAGTGGTAGTGGTAGTAGTTGGATGGGCGAGAGTGAGTGAGGGATATATCGCATTCTGTACAGTTGATGAGGAGCTAAATTGAGATGGAAACGTTGCTGATGGCAGCTGTAGCCAGCAATCTTCAGCCCCTTTCTCGCCCGGTTTCACGCCGGAGCCGAGAGGGGCCCGTCGACACCAAGGCTATCCCTCGACGAACGCCGAAGAAGACGGGGGGCGGCGGCCCGCAGTGTGTATATGTGTGTGCGGAAAGGAGACGGTCGGCGGTTTGGGGGGTGGCGGGTCTCGAGAACCGACAAGACTAATGATGCCGTGCTCTAACCGCGACGGCCCCTAAATATGTTTATGAATTATGCAAACTTGTTACCATTTACCGCATCAAAACGACCGACAGATTATCAACGACCGAACTACATTCATTTCATGTTGCGCGCCCTTATATAATCATTAGCTCCCTGTCTGTCTTTCATTACTCAAAATCACTTCCCCGCAAAGCACACGTGCATACGCAAACACAATTGATCGGCAAGTAACAGGTTGCGACTCTCTCTCCACCACTTTCAACCATCAAAAACCATTTTTCTTTACACTGCTTACAAGAATATAACAATCCTAATCAATTACACTCACTATCAATTAGATTTAACTTCTTAAAATACTCAAGACAATTAATTTTTCGTAACAATTCTACCCTTCTCGTGTAGCCAAAATATATTTTATACTAAAATTTGAAAATTTTAGTTTTTTTACTTAAATTTGACAATTTATTACAAAATAATTGTAAAGACTATAAATATGCGAGTAGACTCATTGGAAAGGTATAGCCATATTTTTCTTTAATTTTCATATTCGATAATCTAATTAATGTACGTGTTTGTCGAGTAATTAAATATTATGTGAAGGTAAGACAATAATTTACATCAAAATATGCTACAATATTATTGTTGTTATTGTGAAAAATATGTATAAATAAATTGTAATGATTAAAAATGTTATTTTTAAATTGAGATAAATCATAGGAAATGAAATTAGTTGGAGGATGGAGGCAATCTTTATAAATACGAAACAGAGTGGATGTAAATTCAACACTTCACACGTCAAGGAAGGAAACGTTTAATCCTCTCCCAGATGGAAATAGATACAGCTTGGTGCCAACCATTCTCTCTATAAAAAAAAACTAAAGTAAGAGGAGAAGAAATAAAAGTATATCTGCTTCGTGTGTGGAGTAATTACGTGGTATTAGCAACAGACTAGAACAGCGAACGTGAGTGACGCGTGTCAAGGACCTGTCGCGGAGCCATCGTTCCATTTGGCAAAGAAAGAAAAAAGGATTCGCTGTCGGAAGATGATGATGACGAAGATGATGTGCACGTCTATCCGATCTCCGGCGTGGCCAATTTATTTTTAGAAAATCAACGTTATTTTCAATAATAAGGCCGCAACAATAATCGGATTGAGGTGTCGCTCAGGTGATCACTCGTGCATCGACGTTAGAATAGATTATCCTTCTTCACGTGACACGTCAATCTCTCTTTTATCCTCATCATTATTAACCGAACTTATTGTTTATTGTTCTCGGCGCGCGAACACAAATAGGATATCGATCGGTGATCCTCTATCAGTTATTTAACAATAATAATAATAATAATAATAATGAAAGGAAATAAGAAGTGCAGAAGAAAGAAAAAAGGAAAACAAAAATAGAGACAGCCAACCAACAACGGTCCCAGCGTTCTTTCATCGCGTCAACGCTCTTGCAAGTCATACCGTGGACTAAGAGAATGAATAAACTTAAGCCTAGTTTAATTTACTTAATCAATCTTATCGGAATCGGTCCATCTGACCGTGTCCATCGAGGACGCACCGTAAATTGGCCAACAGTTTCGTCCGAACAATAAAGAAAAAAAAATCAGCAAGAAAAGAAAACATGCAACGTGAAATCTTCATTAAACAATTTCATTATAACATCAATAATAGTATAAAATAGTACTAAACTAAAATCAATCTGCGTTTAAACAATCCTTATTCGTGTATTTAATCAATTTAATAAAATTTTAAATTATAAATTTATGAGAGAAAACATTTATATATTTTATTTACACCTCAAATAAGAAAATTCATTTAAACAATTTTATTACAATTTCGTATATTTACGGATTATTTAATTTCTATTGCACTGTTTCGCTAAATTTTAATTACAAATGAAAATAATTAAACTATAGAAAAATAATAAAAATTGTGAGATTACTGAAAAATCGCTTTATATATTAATTTAATTTTTATTTGCAACAAATCCAACATAAAAAAGTAATAAAAATGAGATTATTTATAAAAATTGAACACCTGCACTTGCAGCTGCGTATAAACAATCCTTATTTGGGCACGAAAATAGTGCGTTTCGCAGAAAACAATAAAAATTAGGCGATTGTGCGGGTGAATCATCTACAGCTGCGATTGCCGAACGCTAATCACCAAAACTATTTTATTAAAACTTTTTAGTTTTAATTTCTCAAAAATATTAAATTTTATTTCTTTTTATATAAATATTATTACTTCTTTTAATAAATTATTTTCTTACGTTTCGTTACTAGCATTCATTCATATAAAAGAGACATTTTTTAATTTAATATAATTTTATATTTGTTTAAATAACAAATCGCATTTTATATATTAAAAATATTTAAATTATTAGAATTACAAAATTGAGTAGTTTCGAAAAACGTTATTTTACAAGTACCTTATAGAAATACAAGTTCTTTGAAATAAATATAAGTTATTTAAAACTTGCCAAGTAGTAAACATTAAATTAAAGAAAATAGTAAATATTATAATTAATAATTACTTAATAGAAATTATAAATATTAAATAATTTTATTTCAATTAGAAAATAGTTTATAATATTGTACTGTTTCGATAAATTTTAATAACAATTGAAAATAATAAAACGATAGAAAAGTAATAAAAATGGTGAGATTTCCAAAATATCGTTTTATATATTAATTTAATTAATTTTTATTTGCAACAAATCGAACATTAAATTAATGCGATAAAAAAGTAATAAAAATGAGATTATTTATAAAAATTGAACACCTGCATTTGCAGCTGCGTTTAAACAATCCTTATTTGGGCACGAAAATAGTGCGTTTCGCAGAAAACAATAAAAATTAGGCGATTGTGCGGGTGAATCATCTGCAGCTCCAGCGATTGCCGAACGCTAATCACCAAAATTATTTTATTAAAACTTATTATTTTTTAATTCCTCAAAAATAATAATTTTTATTTAAATATGATTATTTTTTTTTATAAATTATTAACTTTTCATTACGTTTCGTTATTTTCATTTATTCATGTAAATGTGACATATTTTTAATTTATTACAATTTAATATTTCACATATAAAAATTATTTAACTTAATAGAATTACAAAATTGAGAAGTTTCGATAAACGTTATTTGCCAAGTAATTTATAGAAGTACTCGTTCGTTGAAATAAACATAAGTTATTTAAACGCATATCGAGACTTGCCAAGTAGTAAACATTAAATTAAAGAAAATAGTAAATATTGTAATTAATAATTATTAAATAGAAATTATAAATGATTTTGTATATTTACGGATTATTTAAATTAGATAAGATAAATAATTGTAAATAGTACATTTCACTTTATAAATTAAAATTATTTATTATATCAAAATTTATGAGAGAAAACATTTATACAAATACTGATAGACTTATAAAATGTTTAAATTCAAAATAGGAAATTTCATTAAAATATAATAAAATATTTATCAAAAAAATAAACGTGGCATTAATTTAAACAATTTTATTTCAATTACACATTTTGTACTGTTTCGATAAATTTTAATTACAAATAAAAATAATACAACGATAGAAAAGTAATAAAAATGGTGAGATTTCCAAAAACTTAGTTAATTTTTAATTGCAACAATTCCAACATTAAATTAATGCGATAAAAAAGTAATAAAAATGAGATTATTTATAAAAATTGAACACCTGCACTTGCAGCTGCGTTTAAACAATCCTTATTTGGGCACGAAAATAGTGCGTTTCATAGAAAACAATAAAAATTAGGCGATTGTGCGGGTGAATCATCTGCAGCTGCGATTGTCGAACGCTAATCACCAAAATTATTTTATTAAAACTTATTTTTTTTCAATTTCTCAAAAAAACTAAATTTTATTTATTTTTATTAAATGTTATTACATTTTTTTTTATAAATTGCATTTTACATATTAAAATTATTTAACTTAGTAGAATTACAAATTGAGTAACTTCTATAAGCGTTATTTGCCAAGTAAATTATAGAAGTACTCGTTGGTTGAAATAAACATAAGTTATTTAAACGCATATCGAGACTTGCCAAGTAATAAACAATCAATTAAAAAAATAGTAAATATTGTAATTAATAATTACTTAATAGAAATTATAAATCATTTCGTGTATTTACGGATTATTTAATTTATATTGTACTGTTTCGCTAAATTTTAATTACAAATTAAAATAATAAAACGATAGAAAAGTAATAAGAATTGAGAGATTACCGAAAAATCAATTTATATATTAATTTAGTTAATTTTTATTTGAAGCAATTCCAACATAAAAATTATGCGATAAAAAAGTAATAAAAATGAGATTATTTATAAAAATTAAACACCTGCACTTGCAGCTGCGTTTAAACAATCCTTATTTGGGCACGAAAATAGTGCGTTTCGCAGAAAGCAATAAAAATAATAGATTCATAATTTAATTAAAAAATATCATTTATTTGTTTTTAAAAAGCAAATAATAAATTGATTGATCATAATTTTAAACTGCTTAAGAAATACCAAGTATTTCAATATTTGCTTTTAGAAAGTTAATAAAAAAAAAAGTTGTAATGTTGCAACGATCGGAAATATTTGCGTAGGTTTACAGATTTCCAAATTGATTGATTGCATTTCGAATATGAACAAAATATGTTAAATTATTAATATCAATAAACAATAAATATATATTGACAATTATTTTTAACTATAAATAATTTTTTTTGTAAAAAGTTATTTGAAAGTTTAAGTTAAATAATAGTTTATATTTGGTTGTGAAATGAAGATATGTTGCATAATATGTTGAAAATGTAAATATAATTTTATTATTTCATTCAATCACTTTGTATTTCTACATTTGAAAATAAGGAAGCTTTCATGAATTGTATACAATTTCCATCAGCCCCATCAAAGTATATATTTTTTGTGCTGTGTGTTCACTAACGTAATATACTTATGGAATTGTGTTGAATTGCGTTGAGTGTATCGTTGCGTTAACCCAGTTAGTGTCGGAGCGGAGTCGACAGGTTCTGCTGGTGTGTCCTGTTCCGTTCCGTTCTCCACCCTGAAAATGGGGGAGAGGATTTGACCCTGAATTTATAGATTGTCCACCCACCCCACACGAATATAGGTCGTAACACATACACGGTGCACACCACCGCCACCCCCGCGCACACCGTGGACAGTTTATTTGCTTGCAATTTAAATTGCATCCGATGTAACGCGCATTAACAACTTGTTCAATAAATACGAATTCGTTTAAATCAACACGAGGACCGATTCCGATAAACAATTCAATCAATAAACAGAGGATGTCGTTGTGCAAACCAACCGACAAAGACAATTACATATTCCGAATTGAAAGTGTTTTCAGGTTGTATTAGTTCGACGCTATTGGATAAATTTTAATTGCGCGCACACAAAAAATAACAACAACAATTTACACTAAATTATATTACTTTAAAATTCATTGATAAAAAAATTATGCAATATTTATTAATTAATTAATACGATCTTTGCTCCAAAAAATATACAAAATATAAATATATTAAAGCATTTTACATATTTTTGCAATTACCGCAAATAATGTGTATTTACTACAGCAAAAAAAATCCTAAATATTATTCAGCATTTATTTAATTAAAATAAAAATTGTATAGAGTGTGAGGGCATTTATTGTTTCGATTGTTAGTCATTTTAATATGGATGCATCCGATTAATTAATTTAATGGCAAACTAAACAGAACGGCGCATGTAAAAATAATGCACTTTTTTTTTAAATGTATAATTTCCGATGATGAAAAATGCGATCCGATCGAATGCGTTTCACCAAAAATAAACAATTAAAATGCGCGCAGTTTGCTTTTGAATCTTTTATTTGCATTAAATATTAATTAAATCCGAATAAATTAATAAGCATATGCAGCATTTGATACGTAGTCCCCTTCCCCCCATCCAAAAAATGAAACGATTCGTGTGCACACGGATTGTTGTTTTAATTTTTTTAATTGTTTGTGTGCATTACTTTTTATTTCTGTTTAATTTTTAATTGAAAACCGATACATCGTTCGTAATGCAAATAGTGAAAACTGCTTCAAACGTAGTAATTATTATTTTTTTAATTACATAATAAACGATATTATTATGTAAAATGTAACTTTATTATTATTGTTTGTTTAAACTATTAATTAAAAAAATAATAATTAATTTAATTATTCTATTTAAGATCAAAAATAAACTATTGTTATTTTTTTTATACATCTGCTAAAAATTAAATTTATTTTTTCTATATGGAATATGATTTATTGATAACAATTGAAACAATAGGCGAAGCTATACAATAGCTAATACTAATGTCATATTGAATTATAGATTGAATTATTTCATACTATTATTAAAAAATTGTAATTTTTAAATTTAATTTATTTTAAAAGAAATATTATATAAACTAAAAAAAATAAATCATTATTATATAAATATTTTTTTAAGTTAAGATTAAAAAGAAAATTGTTATAATATACTTTATTTTGGAACAACTATTATGTTTGGAACAAATATTATAAAATTAATTTATTTTAATTAATTGCAATAAATATAATTTTTAATAAAAAATTATTAATAAATATCCAAAAGTTAGGGAAAGTTAAATTCAATATATTTTATGTTTTTAAAGACTGTAATAAATTATTGTTGTTTCATCAAATGAATTATGATATATTTAATGCTCATCAATATATTTTTTTTAAGGGGAATGTTATGGTGCTACATTAAAAAGCGGTAATAGTTTGTGGAAAGTCGTTCCAACTTTCTGATGTATGGATGGGAAACGGCGATGAAATATTCAGAGGTATATTTTTTTATGAAGCAAAAGTGTTTACAGTTTCCTTTCTTGCTTCGGGTTCGGATTTAAGCAAGTTTCCTTCTTGGTTGAAGCCCAATTGCCATCGGAGAGGCTTTCCGTTTCTGTGTATGTTATGCGGGGGATTGACTGTATCCCTCTCGCTCCCTCCCATATAGATAATACATATATATATGAAAATAATAATTTATCGATATCTGCAGCATAAATAATACTCCGTCTCCTTTCCTCCACCTCCTCCTCAGCAGCAGCAGCCTTTCCGAAAGACATGTGCGCGAAGGCCCTCCGATACCAATGTTGAACAATGCGCGCACCTCCCATCACTCTGTTAACATAAATCTCTGGAATGTCAAAAGGAGAACGCCCAATCGCAACGGACATAAATTACTTATAATGCTATTTATAAATCCCGCTTCGAAACTCTCTTTCTCTCATTCCATCTCCAACCACCACCATTTATACACATCTGTATGTGCCCTTTCCAAAGAAGAACAACGAGGAACAAAACTGGATGAAGAAAAATATGATAATACGAATAGTTTCAATAATAATCAAAGCACATTTTGCAACCTCACCATTTTAATTTTCATCCCTAATTTATAGCTTAAGATTTTTTCAACATTAAAATTCTAATAATTATTGTTACAATAAATTTCGATTTGCTCATGTGTAATAAAGCGAGGATCTTATCTTGAGGTGTCCTTCTTTCCCTCCGACAATTTAAGATTTACAGTGTAATTAATTCAGGGCAAACCCGAGTTACCAACCCTCTTCTTCCCTTCCCATCGTCCTTCATAAATCCAAAATCAAATATCACATATACACATTAAGATCCCAATGTTATTTATGGCCCGCATCCATACTTTAATGACTTCGCAAATATTATTTCTAATATTAATCATCGACGGATTTTTGTTTAATTACACACACCCATCGCCCATATAAATCACGCTGTTCGTAGGCCGTTTACGTCTTACCTGAAGACGTATTACGGATGAATGATGGTGATGGAACTGCAGATAAAGGCACGATTAGAAGAAATATTGGTGCTTTGCGATCGGGAGCAGAAGATTTGCTGCTAACTAGAAAACGCTATGATGAGTGGCGGTGGTATATCGAAATCCCCATGGAATCATCCTACAAAGTAAATTCATTAGAAATAAAAAAATAATTTTTATTAGCTTTGTTGCCAAAAAAAGTCAGAATTATTCGAATAACAGATTGACAACTATTTGAGTATATTATAGAAAAACATTAATAAATCATGTACTTTTTATTTATTTATATTTTTACTGTCTGTTCGTTAGAAATTAAATCAATTTCAACGAACGAGAATCGAATTGGTTTCGAAAATGTTACGATACCATAAATATATATTAAACAGGACAAAAAAAAATTGGACAACAAATAAATCTATCAACGAATATCAATCTGTTGTATTTACAACATTAAATCTCCCGATTCGAGTGACATAGTTCTGTTTGATTATTTATTTCTATTTTTCTACATATTTTCATCCCCTGATTCGATTTTAATGACGCACGTACATTTTTCAATTAATTAACATTCGCTTTGTTTACATTTTTATTTGCATTGAATTATTATTATTTTTTAATAATATTTGTGTTCATTAAATTATTTATGTTAAAATTTATGATTAATTAAAGACAAATTAGTTAATATAATTTTTTGTAATTAGTATACATAAAATAATTGAAATTGTATTAAATAACTGTTTTCCGATTAATATTATCTTTCCGTGAAAATCGTAAATATTTATTTAAACATTTCCACCCGTACATGTAACTACTATAAAAAAAAATTTTTTTGTGATTTTCATGATGTACAGAATATTTATTTTCAGCTGAAAATTAATTTAAAAAATCTGCAGCAAAATATAAATAAAGGTGAAACAAAAAATTTCAGGTGATATAATGGAAAAACGCAAATGTTCCATAACCGAAACAATTTGATTTGTTTGCAGAAGGTAAAAATCATAGTTCGGCTGAAATGTTGCGGACAAACAAATCGCTCCAATAAAATGCGAAGAACAACAAATACAATCGAATTATAAATTAAACAGGCAAATAAAGCGCGTCTCTCTCCACCTCTGCGCGACCCCGATGATTCGCCTCCTCTTCCTCCTCCGCTGCCGCCGCCCCCGACATACCGTGTTTGCGTTCGAATATTTAATCCCTGTAAAGCAAACACGCCGATTTCAATTAATTAATATTAATATTGATTATATTTCGAATTATACGCGTGGGAACGCCGAAAAAAAGCACGTATATACGCAATAATTTCAGTTGATGCAACTAACGCAAAAAAAAATTAGAGGGGGGCGAAAACTGCATGTTTGAATAAATAAATAAATTGTGCGGCTTTTTCCATGCGTCGATTGAAACCCATTGATTTACGAAATTTGCCAAAAGCCGAGTGCAATATATGCACAGATGAACCCTCTCTCGTCCACGTGCAGTCTATTAAAATTATATTTCCAATAAGTTAACTTTAATTTAGTATTTTTGAAAAATAATTTTATATCTCATTTTTTATTTGAAAACTAAAAAATTAAGTTTAAAAAATTTGTTAATGTTAATAATTATTTTGTTGAACAATTGTTGTTTATTGTAGGTAAAATGAGTTATTTTGAAATGGAGAAAAATAAGGTAGAAACTAGGATTAAGTCGATACTAGTTAGATTCGTATCGTGTTTACGTTTTAAAAGTAATTAGATGTAACGCGGTAAGAGCCGTGTGAGTAGATGGGTTCGGACGTGGGATGTGGTTATCGCATGTGTGTGTACGAGGCATGACTTTCGGTATTTCAACTCTGTGTGTGTGTATGTGTATATGTATTTATATAATATGTGTTTGTGTGCACGTATGTATGATATAAGTAAGTACACTAATGCGGTGTAGTACGAAATATTGACGGCGACAAGTCTGCAGTCACATTGACGTCGAGGCTGTGACATGTCTCAGACGACATATCAGTTTCAAGAGACGGGAATTCAAAGGTGGCTGTCATGTCAACTTAGCGAACTCTCTGCTACATAATGTAACAACATACAGAGAGATATGATGATGCATTCGGATCCGTTGTCTTCCACTTGATGTGAAGACATTGCCTCCCTCACGTCACTTGCTCGCTCCACATATTATGATGATGCACATCCATATACATATATAAACCGTACCTCTCTGTGCACGATGCAAAATCCGATACAGCATCAAAGCCGATTGTGAGGGAGCCGTTTATTTTCGACCATGTTTTGTTCAAATTGAAATTAATGCATCCGTTCAATTAGCGAGCGCACATTAGCATCACGCAATTTCCACTCCGGCAGTCGCACTTTTACAATTGCGAAATCATAGTTTTATGTAATTTTTATTTTATCAAAATTACAATTAATTTAATTTAATTCTATAAACTTACCAAATGTTTAGAATAAAAAAATCTAATAATTAATTACGAAATTATATTAAAATCATATGGATTTATATATAGATTAATGATTTCAAATAATTAAACTTTAAGTAAAGAAAAAAATATTTTCTATATAAATTCATCAAAATTGTAATGATACACAATTACACATTGTAATAAATTAATATTAATGAGTTTATTTTATTTAAATTATAATTTGGAATTTATGAAAATTGTAACTTAAAAGGTAAATTGTATTATTGAAGAAAATATAGCAAGATCAATTTGTGTTTTGCATAGATGTGAGCTTAGAAATAAGTGTTATAAGCGAATTACGTAAACGTTTTTGGGTGGGATGAAAATAACGAAAATCCGTCTGGATGATTGTGTAGATATGTGTGTGTGTGTGTGTGGGAAAGTGTCGGTGGCATTTTCGGGTAACGTATGCAGACTACGAGGTAGTTCCATTTTGAAGTGCCCTTGGCGAAGGGGGAAATTACAGATACGGCGCTCGTCTGATACCGACAATTCTGGAAATTACACTAGAGAAAATACTCAAGGGAATTTTAGCAAACAGGTAATTAACAAGTTTGATGGTTTTGCTTGTCTGCCGCCGCGAGTTTAAATTAAAATTGAAATGTTGACCCCGAAATGAAATGCGGAATAATAAATAACACACGTTTCTCTGGATGCACGCCGCCGGAAAACCGGAGAAACGCACCGACCCCTCCGAAAAGAGGAATTTGCATCCGCCGAAGAGAATTCAATCCCCCCGAAAATTACCATAGTCTAAATCAAAGAAGACGAACGAAACTCTGCGAAAATATTTTATTCGCTAGAATAAGGAACAATATGTGAAATGGGCGAAATGGGGAGGGAGAGGAACGAAATGGACAGCAGGCAAATGGGATACGTAACTGGATTCTTTGATGTGCGCTAAACAAATTACGAAATTAAATTAAATCCCTGAGAAATTCCTTTGATTGTTTCGAAACGAAGCGAACGGAAAAATACGAATTTGAATATAAATGTATATAGATGTAATATTTGTTTCGAGGGGATGAACGATGCGAAAAAAAATCATCCCCTAAGAGAGGTAAAAGGAAACATTTTTAAATAGCATGTAACTGACGTATTTACTAAAAATTAATCAGCCACCCCCCGATTGTTATTTTTTTAGGGGAATTCGCCTCACTTTCGGACGTGTTCCCTCGTCAAGGGCGAGTTCGTTATGTTGTTTTCGCATTCCATTGCGTCGCTTCTTTCACCTGTCCGAAAAAAAGGGAAAAACGAAATGTAATATATATATATATATTTTACAAAGGATGAATGGCAACGAGCGAAACGGTAAGTGGAATTAATAGATTTAGACAAATTCGCGGGGGTTAACGAAAAGGGTGGAAAAAAAATTGTGAAGAGGATAAAAATGATAGGAGAAACGGCGAAGGGAAAAATGGTCCTACGCTGCGGGAATATTAATGGGGGAACCGTTGCTGCAGGACGACGATGTCTCCATTGGTGTCCCACTGTGGAAAGATATGTGAAGACACGCACTTGTAAATCAACCTACCGACCGCCACGAAATACATTTCAATCCTTCTCCTCCTCCTCCTCCTTAAAACGAACGGAGGACAAAAAAGGAGGAGGACGACGACTCGATGCTATCTCCGAAACGCAATGACATACGTCGTTGTCAAATTGACAATGTGTTGTCATTAAGTGTCGCATTCTCGTGACGGATAACGATCTTGAGTCATTTCCATTGCTTTTTTGGGGTGGTTACAAATTTTAATTTTTAGAGATATTAATGAACCCTTTCGCTGTATTTGATTTCTTACATAACAGTTGTAATTACAAAAAATAAATCTATATTTCAATTCCATTTATTAATATTAATAATATTGATTTTTAGGTAATTTTAAATTATTTTAATATTGTTTGGGCTCCTTTAATGGTTCATTAATTTATCTAATTTTACTTACATCAAGATTACAAAACTTTCGTTGACACAATTGATGAGAATTTAGATGATGAACTGGTGGTGTGAACTGAGCGGGAAATTCAAAAAGGAAATGAATTAAAATGTTTGCAAAGTTGACACGTCATTGCGAGGGTTCTTGATTTGCGTTCGGCTGAAGGAAGGAAAAGCGTTAAGCAGACGTACGACGATAAGGACCATAAATTGGAAGTCGTACATCGATATTGATTTGCGATAAGGAGATTTCGGGGTGTTTCAGATACGATCTGCATGCAAATTTATTTCGCCGTGTAGAACAAATTTGTGGGATTAATTAACCCAAACGACGAAAGTCGCTTCTGCTTTCATTATGTTTTCTCTTTTTTTTGTCTTCCACTGTTGTCCTTGTTGTTAGCAAAGTTAAAATTCGATGTTTTATAAAATGTCTAGGTTTATATTATTAGATTGATGTACTTAACTAACATTTGACTATATTTACCATTTTGCATTGTATGTAGTTGCTCCTGGTACGATTTTCATTGTTTGTGATTCTTCAGCTTTTATTTCTTGTTCTCTTTGTCCTCTCGCTCCATCTGCAAGTGTGGTATTTGTACGAGTGTGTTTGTATGTGTGTGTGTGTCTGTGCTCTGGAAAGGCGTTTCGCAGAAGTGCTGAATCCGTACAGAACGGTAGTCGGTAGTCCTTTCGCGACTTATGGCGACGGTGACGCTCGTAAATATTGCCCAGGAGGCGGCATAATCTCGTGATGCTAATCTCTACGGGCCGGACAGAGACAGAGGTTGAGCCAGCATTTCGGTGATACGAAAAGGACAAAAGTGGCCTTTACGTACACGCTCAAGCTCCCTCTGTTGTAATTAAGGGAACAGGATGTGGCGGCAGCGGCGGCGGCGGAGGAGAAGGACGACGACGGGGACACGGAACGGGCACCGATAAGGTCCGTCCTCCGGACACACGAAAGATGGACGGCCCCGAATTCCAGCCCATAATAAGTAACCAATTTCTGCTGCTGCTGCTACTACTACTACTCCCTGAAACAAATTCACCCACTTTGACACAAACACATTTGTCTCTCTATCCTAACTGTTTGTTTTCTTTTGTTGCTGTCCTCTTCTTTGTTTTGTTGTATTATCTTTGCTGATTAATCAACATTTTGCACAATTAATGTGTACGGTAAACAACATAAATTTCAAACCTTTCCTACGCTTCTTTACAGCATCATCGAATTACATTGATTATAATCTTTAATTATAAACGCATCAAATAAACTATAATCAATCATATTTTATTAAAAAAAAACTGTTTCTATAAACTTAACTGAACTATATCTATAAAGAACCTATGATCTACATCTTGGAAACAATTTTGGAAGCGTTCTTGTTATCAGAATCCATCAAAGGATATTGGTGTAATATTTGGAATGGATAGTGCATTATTGGTACAACGGCACGAGGGTGGCTGTCCATAAATGAGTTATGAAATATGGCCTCGGTAATGGTCGGCGGTTTAGTAGGTGGAAATAATGTAGATGTGGTAATGCAGTGGTAATGGTTCGTGTTGAATGTGTGTTTTGTGTAAGATAGGTGCACAGGAGCGAAGGAGGGTCAGCTGCAGCAGCAGAAGAAGAAGACGATGGTAGTCGTGGTGGAGGAATGCGAAGATATAAGGAACATATGGAGAGGAGGAGGAGAGAGATAGAGAGAAAGAAAGGACATTTTTAGCGTGTAGATCCAGAGATCGTTCGGAATGGATGGATACGGGGCATCGAATCGCATCGCATTGGTATCGCCGGAGGAGAAGAAGACTGAGAAGAAGAACGAGAGGAAGAGCGAGGAGGAGTAGAAACAGGAAAAATAAGAAAAGGAAGAGCAAGAGTAAGAAGATCGAAATGTATTTGTGTGTGTGTATGTATATGTGTATAAGTACGTGTGTGTGTGTGTGAGTGTGTGTATACATAATGGGCAGTAACTACCGAACGATATGTATCCGTGTGCACTACTGCATCGCCATCGCATTGTATTCGGACAGACTCGTGGTAAATCAGTCGGGAACAATGGAAGCGGCGAGGATGGATGGTGACACCGGGGATATATGAGTGTCAGCTTTTTGTGTGTTTATTTATAAGAATGTCTTCCCAAAGGGTTCCCGATTTATTGCCGCGGCCCACCCCATATAAAGAGCATCTGCCAGATAGACCTCGGAATTATATTGCATATTGTAATGATTTATAAGTGGGATAAGCACACATCGAGCGACCATTCTTGGACCCGAGGCGTGCTAATGACCACCGCCGCCTGGATCGCGCGGTTATCGCACCCCCTCGGACACACCAGACCCATCCAGAAACCCACCCCCCTTCTATCCACCCATTCACATCTCACTCTTGCACGCAACACTCGCATTACGAGCATCTCTCTCGCACGCTGTGTATAGCACCCTCCTCCCGCAATATTCCGTATCGTCCACCCCCATCTCTGTCGCACGATCCCCGTTGCCGCCACCGCCGCCGTTGCTGCCCCCCACCGAATTCCTACCCCCGGAACGCCGCGACGCGCTCACACTGATATTAACAATAACACTTAGTATTTAAATTATGACTTTGAATTGCTTCATAAATTTCAGGGTATTAGGAGATTTGCATCCGAAACGGACTAATCATGTTTGAATATCATTGCGCCTCCTCGTGCACCTCCTCCTCCAACCCCGCAGATCGTACCACTTTGCCGCCCTATACCAACCCTCATCCTCGAATCCTTTCTTGTCCTTCACCGTTCCTTCTAATTATCGCAAAATCCTAAAAACTTTTCCGCGTAAATTTAATTCAATCCTTTTCATTTTGAAAAACAATTACTACTTCTACAAATTTATTTATATTTCAAAATTCATATACATTACAATAATCAATTGGAATTAAATCACAATCAAACCTTATAAATAATTAGTTGTAGAAAGTTCTTAAATAAGTTTTGAAACTCTAAAAAAATAATAAATTTATCATTATTCAGGTTACCTTATAATTATAATTTATATAATTATAATGTTAAACTGTCTAATATGAATTGTCATAGTTTAACTGTGCATCTGTTCAAATGTTTTAGGTAAGAAGTAAATGGTAAGTAAATATTAGGGATTGTAGTTTTGGACGTTTGCAAAGTTTAAGTATCGTTTGCATGCGACTTGGAGGATCACAGCATAAGAAGCAAGCAAGCAGCAAGATGCAATAAGTAGGAACCGAGGAGGAGTCGGAGGAGTAAGCAGTAAGTGAGTTATGAAAGAAATTGATTTATGCATTTCGGCGCTCGGAAAGATTAAGGTATTTGCCGAGCGCAGTCGTTGTAAGTAGTACTAAGGTACACTACTAATGTATATAATCCTGTGTTCGTTCTCCTCTCGTGTGCACCGTGTGTATATATGTATGTGTGTGTGTTTATTGCTGTATGTATGTATATATGTATGTTATTGTATGTACGCGTTCGCTCCACGTCTTCGGTTTGGTTTGCGGAGAGAGCGTAAGCATAATAGCATTTATAAGTAGTAAACTAGTTGTAAGCTTGGTATAATCGCGAGGACGTCACGTTCGGTAGCCGGTATCAGCTCGGCGCGTCTTCCCGGTAATTTGGTAAAACAAGTAGCGAACGAAGCGGCACTAAATTACCAACCAGATCTAATCTAAACGAGTTATTCGGTCTGCATTTATTGTGCATGCCCGTGCTTATACCATCCCCGTGCTCTATCTTTCACCTGGATGCGCCAAACTCGTCCTCGTCCATCAAGGAACCCTCTTCGCCCACGCCACCCCAGTCTTCACCCATCCCATCCCCACATCCAGCAAACAAAATCCTCAAACTCGACTTGATACTTCGTCGGTACAACTTTTCATAACAACCCTAATCATTTATGACATCACTTTACGAAATAAGGCAACAATCGTACTCAACTCAGTTTGAAGAACAACCCTTCACCAAAAATAAAAAAACACCCCTCATCCAATTCTAAATCTGAATCAACTTAAATAAAATGGTAAACTTAAGTAACTTCTCTTTGAGAAGATAAATAATTATATCTATTTTAAATTAATTTTTATTGGTTTTCCAACAAGCAATTTATTGTTGTTATATCCGAGTCAAGAAATATTTATTATAATTTGGAAGTTAGTTGTACAATTTATTGCTGTGTTCATTACAATTTGATGAAGATAGGTGTATGAAATATGTTGACAAAAGCTCTACAGAGGTGGAGTACTCATTCCGACCAGCAGGATTAATGTCAATCGGATCTGGTCCTGCAAAGCCATAACTCATATTTTGACTACGGACTTTTTGCTCATCGCCGTGCATGGATGCATGTGTAGGTACGTGATCGAGGTGGATGTTATATAATTTTTTTTGTTGTCGGTTGTTCAGTTATCCGCGGTGGTTACGCCGAAAAGTGGTAGTCGGAGGGCGACGGGGGCCAGAGTTATAGAGAGTGATTTGTTCCACATTCAAATCCATCAATGTGTCATCTCTTGGGCCTCTGGTATAAATATTGACGCCATGAATCTCTCGGCACTCTTCCGTGATGGACAACCGGCGAGGTTTTACAAATAAGCCTCCGATCGGGCTGTTGCTCTGTTTAAATAACCCGAAACACGACCATTTGGTTCATGTCGTTTCGGCGCGTCCGTAAATAAGGCCACTCTCTCTCTACCATTCGCTCATTCGATACCATCATCTCTCTCGTCCGTTTTCCCACCCACTGACATTTTATTTACACGAAAATTTAAAAAAAATGGTGAGTGAAAGAGAGAGAGAGAGAGATGTGAAATGAAAAGAAAAAAGCGACCGAAAATATGGAAAATCCGAATGCGATTGAGGGAGAAAGAGAGAGAATGGGAGAGGATGGATGGCTGAGAGATTCGCTTGTATGAGTTGTACGAACGCGAGAGCAGGTCCATAATTTATTGCAATCATTTCACGGTTTGCACCATAACTTTTGCATTCCGGCTCCAAAGCAAACATCCCTAAAATGATTACGTCCGAAATTAATTGACACCGAATACATTTTGCTCTCACAGGTTTTCCTTTTTTTTTGTTTCATTCGTCAAATGCAGATTTAACACACGATTTATATCAATTTAAGAAACAACTTCTGTTATATATTATAATAATAAAGTAGATAAAACTAACAATTTACACATTCTTAATATAAATCCTTTAATAAAAATTGTTTTTTATTGTTTTTAAAACATTTATTTATTATTATTAAATTCTTATCGAGTGGTAACGTATATTTATATTAAAAGGACAACCGCAATGCTGATTTAACAACGTATAAATTTGTACTGGGAAATAAACATGTAATTGTAATAAAAAAAATATGTTTACAGGCTTGACCATCCATTTTTTTAACTGCAGCCCAAATAATTTTGAGTAAATTATGAATAACGTCAGTCATAAAAAGCGAGCCAATTATGGTATGTGAATGCACGTAGCAGTTGTGTTATTGATAGGACATCATGCTATGAGTGAACCGAAACATCAAAAGAGGTTTTATGGGTTGGGTCTGGTTGTATTGAATTTTTTATTTTTATATATAAACTTTTTTTTTGTATTCCAATGGAACTACAAGACTTGAAGAGAACGAGTTCCAATGCGTATGGACTATTGATTCTAAAAATTTGTAACGTGGGTGTTCATGAATATGGCAATGGTAAAAGGTCCATCAGGAAAAAAAACTTTAATGGTTTTCTCTCCTAATTTGTGTATATTATGGTCCGGACGTGGGCGGAGGGAAAATGAAAGAAAGTAATTGAGAGATCAGTCGGACCGGACCATGATTGAGTCGATGATGCTGGAGTGGATGACGGGGATTGAGGCGACCGCCGAAGACGAGTGAAAAGTACAAATTATCAAAGGGGGCGCCTCTTCTCGGGTTTCTTCATGACCGTTGTGCAATGACCGAAGTATGAGGACCACGATCGTTTGGATATAATCACGATTCGGCTATGAGGATGATGAAGGCTATGATCGTGGAAATGCGTTTAGTCACCGAAACAACAAATATTTTGTGTATTGCGGCAGAGCGAGATGGAATGGAAGTGGCGGTGGAGGAGGGTCGAAAGGGCCTCGGCCTCTCTCACACATTCATCACAAATCTGTGAAGCGAAAGAGATGTAAATTTTATGTGAGGCTGCTGCTGCTGCCTGCCTACGTGCCATGCATTTCTTGAACGGCGGAACCAATTTGTCAATTAGGCATTTGGCTCGGTCTCTCTTTCTCTCGCATCCTCATACACACTCACAGACTTTATGCCACTGCCTCTGGCTGATCATGCCATGACTAGGAAATCTAGTGGAAAAAAAATCTGCAATTCGTCTCCTCGTCCTTCTCTTCATATCCTTTTTTTTTATTTGTATATATTCTGCAACCATTAAGTATTTATTGAAACAAGGATTCGATTCGTTTTAGTAACGGATCCCTCGAACAAAAAAAAGGAGCAGAAACTAATTTCAGTTTCGCAACGGAAACGAAACGAACGCCCAGAATTATGTATTCTTTCACTTTAATCAATTGAAAAGTTTCGCATGCAAATTGATCCAATCCATTCTTAAAATAAAAAAAAATCTTTTTGTTACCCAGATTCAACTCAATTCCAATTCATATATATTTTTTTAAATAATATTATTTGCAAAATTTATATAAAATGTTAGTGAATTTTTATATGTAATTTTTATATAATCAATTTATAATTATGCAACAAATTAATTGTAAAATATCTAAATTAAGAATAATAGGTAGATCATAAACTCGAGGACCTTTAAATTGATAGAGTAGGAAAATAAACAGTAGCCTGAATGCAATACAAAAGTGTTAACTATAAATCTTCTCAACAATACCGTGACAACTTAACGACTGGAATGTTTTTTAAATCACTTAAACTACCTTCTACTGAATATTATAGTATAACAAAAAATTTAATAAATAACAACATATACTGGGTTTCAATTTTTTATTGAAAATGAATTCTGCATTGAATTGAGTATTCCTTGGTGGTAATAACGAAAGAGGATAAAGTCGGAGCTGGTATAATAAAAAAACAATTTTAAAATGTCAATTAAAGTTATTCCGGAAGCCCTTCGGAATTCGAAAAGTTTCGAATGGTAAATTCTGGTAAATGAGAAGCGTGAGAGATAAAGGTGGGGGAAAGAGGATAAAGAACGGACAAAAATTGGATCGGGTTGATAAAAGTATATGGGTTTTGGTAACTGGACATGTGCATGTGTGTATCGGTATGGGGGGATGGGTCACGATGTGTGTGTGTTGGGGTGGCGGTTGTGAGTAAGAGAGAGGACGAGGAGGTGGAGGGAATCAGTGTGGGATGAACATAGGTCGTCAATCAGGACTAAATGCAGATTGGCAAATGCTAGCAGTGACACTGATGTGGATGTCGATTTGCGAGCTGCGGTTTTTGCGGTATATAAACATCTAGTTTACGAGTGTAAACGCAGCCGGACAGAACATTGAGCGGTGGGGATTGCCACTGTATATGATCAACATTCAATAGGGTTTAAAAATAGCATCAGCCCCGTGTATATATTCTCCGGCTCTGACATCCCCCGTGATCCCCGTACAACTGATCTCCCCCCGGACTCCCTAAAACTAATGTCCGCTTT